>CM076398.1:12846600-13189534 GCA_038363315.1 Mugilogobius chulae | reverse complement strand
TATACACATACTATTACTACTCAATCTTTTGCTTTATATACTCTATATATACGACCCTTCTTAATATCTTCTTTTCACTCCTACTATATTTCTACTACTCCTCTATCCTTCTACTTTGCATCTCATATATATACTAATATCTATAGACTTCTCTCGTCTATCCCATCCTATAGCAGTGTCATTACCAATATTGACTCTTCATATGACCAATCTCTCACTACATCTCTATCTCCCCCTCTCATTCATTATCTATGCACTCCTCTCTTTCTCTGTATCGCCTCCTTTCCTTAGCTCTTCTCTTACATACTATAACACTACTAGTAATCCTATTACACAACTATCACTCTCACTATACATCCCTTCTCGTCTATATATCATATATTATTCACTATCTTTGCGCCTCCTCCTTATAGACGTCATGAACTTATTAGCGTGGGGTCACAGTATCACAGTGTTCAGACTTCTGTGCTTCCCTACACTAATGGAGGGCGTCGGTTCGACTCCTCGCGGTACCGTCCACATACACATCTCAGCGACTCTCCTGGGTGGAGTTGCTAATGTTCT
The DNA here is from genome assembly GCA_038363315.1 of Mugilogobius chulae. Taxonomy (NCBI): domain Eukaryota; kingdom Metazoa; phylum Chordata; class Actinopteri; order Gobiiformes; family Gobiidae; genus Mugilogobius; species Mugilogobius chulae. Next base: position 13,188,970 of record CM076398.1, on the reverse strand, counting down.
TCTCGCTTCCTCTAATCTCTCATCTCCTCTCCTCTGCGTCACTGCGTGGGTCCTTCCGGTAATTCTTCAACCCTTTATCATGCGGGTCTTCCCGTTTTCCTTTTGCTCTCTACCCTTTACCCCTTCTTAGGCTCTCTCATACTCTTGCAACTCTCTTCCACTGTCGGCCTGGCCTCTCTAAGCTTCTATTATCTTTCATTCTTCTCAGCTCCTTTCAACTCCTCTTTTCGCTTCTCCTCTCTCATTGCTCATGTTTTTCTTTCTCTCCCTCCTCTTTCTCTCTTCCTCTCTCTCTTCCTCTACTCTCTCTCATCTCTTCCTCCTCTCGCTTTATCTCTTGCCCCTTTTCCTCCCCCTCCTCTCTCTCCTCCTCCGCTCCTCTGTTCCTCTCCTCCTCTCTTCTCTCGTCGCTTTCTGCTCTCCCTTTTCCCTCTCCACTCTCCCCTCTTTCACATCCCCTCTCCATCTTGCTCTCATCGCTCTCTCTCTTCCCCTTGTCTCCCGCTCTCTTTTGCTCTTCTCTTTCCCCTTCTTCTCTCTCAGCTCTTTGCACTCTCCCCTAATTGTCCCTCCTTTCTAGCTCTCTTTTCTTTTCATTCTTTTTCTTTCACAAAAAACTCTCTCCTCCTTCGCTCTTCCTCTCTTGCTCCTCTTCCCTTTCTCCGCTCTGTCCCTCCTCTCCTCTCCCCCTCAATCGCTTCCCTCCTCTATCTCTCATCTCTTCTCCTCTCGCTTCTCTCTCTTCCCATTGTCTCCCGCTCACTTTTGATCTCATCTCACTCTTTCCCCTTTCTCCCTCTCTTCTCTCTGCACTCTTCTCCCTCTGATCCTCCTTTCTAGCTCTTTTTCTTTCAGTTCTTCCTCCTTTCACTCTCTCTACTCCTTCGCTCTCCTCTCTTGCTCATCTTTCCTTTCTCCTTCTCTCCCCCTCTCGCTTCCTCTCTACTCTCACCATCTCTTCCTCCTCTAGCTTCTCTCTTCCCCCTTTCTCCCCCCCTTCTCATGTCCTCCTTTTTGAGCTCTCTCTCTTCTTTCTTTTTTCTCTCCTTTGCACCTCTCTCCTCCTTTGCTCTCAAGCTCTCTTTTGCTCCTCCTCCCTTTCTCCTCCTCTTTCTCTCTTTCTCTCTCCCCCACTCATTCCTCTCCTCTACTCTCTCCTCATCTCTCCTCCTCTCGCTTCTCTCTTCCCCTTGTTCTCCCCTCCTCTTTGTTCCCCTCCTGTCTCCCTCTCTCCTATCTGTCCCTCCTTTTTGATTCTCTACTTCTCATTTCATTCTTCCTTTCCCTTCGTTCTGAGTCTCCTCCTCTGATCTCTCTTGCGCATCTCATCTTTTCTCGCTTGCCTCCCCTCCTCTTTTTTCCTCATTCTTCTCTCTCTTCTTCTTCCTTTTCTTACTTTCCCTGCCTCCTCCTTTTTCCATCTCTCCTGCTCTCTTCTCCCTCTTGCTCCTTTCCTTTCTCCTCTAACTCTCTTTCACACTGCTCACTTGTTCTCTCCCCCTCCCTTTGCTCCCCCATCTCAACTCTTGCACTCTCTCACTCTCTGTCCTCCTTTCTGGCTCTCTCATTCTTTCATTCTTCCTCTTGCCTTCGCTCTCTGTTCTCTTCTCGCTTGCCTCTTCCCCTGCTCTCTTTTCTCCTTTCTTTATCTCTTCTTCTTTCTCCTTTCCTCACTTCCCTGCCTTCTCTTCTTTTCTCTCCTGCTCTTGCCCCTCCCTTCATTCTTTCCCTCCCACATCTTTCGTATTCTCACTTACTCTCTTTCTCATCTCTTGCGCTCTCTTCCTCGCTTTCCTCTCTGTTCTCTCCTCTTTCTGTCTCCTCTCCCTCCCTCTCCTCCTTTCCGCTCTCTCTCTCTCTTTCTCTCTCTCTTCCTCCCTTTCTCTATCTCTCTCTTCTTGCTCTCTTCTCTCACTTTCCTCTGCCTTCTCTTTTTTCCTCCTCTCTTTGCTCTCCCTCTCTTCTCTCTTGCTTACTCTTTCCCTCATTTCTCTCCCTGCCTCTCTTTCATCTTTCACTTGCTCTCTCCCCCTTCTTGCTTTCTCTCTCTCTTTTCTCTCTTGCTCTGATCTTTTTCCCCTTTCTTACTCTCTCTCCCCTCATTTCTCTCCCTACCTCTCTTTCGTCTCACTTGCTCTCTCTCTCTATTCCTCTCTCTCTCTTTCTGTCTCTCTTGCGCTCTCTCTCTCTTTTCTCGCTCGCTCTCCTCTCTTTCTCTCTCTTCCCTCTTTCTCATGCTCCCTCCGTCTTTCTTCCTGCCTTTCTTTCTCATAAATCAAAGGTGAAGTTGAAAATCTTTGACTCACGTTGTCAAGTCGCCTCAACACAAAGATTTAAGTTGAGTGAAGTTTTTTTGTTTTCGTATCTAGGTTTTGAAATGACGCTTGTGTGATTTTAATCACACTAATTACCAAATGTGGCTTAAATATGTAGAATTTGAGTTACGAAAGGTCTGTGTCATTTATGAAGTGCTCACTGCAAAGTCTGATTCACAGAAGATTACACTTACACTGTAAAAAAAGCCAAAAAAAGTGAAACTGACTTAAATCTTTAGGTTGATGAACTTGACAATGTGAGTCAAAGATTTACAACTTAAACTTTTAAGTTATAAAGAGAGAGAGAGGAGAAAGAAAGAGGAAAGAGAAGAGAGAGAAAGAGAGAGAGGAGAAAGAGAAGAGGAGAGAGGAAAGAGAAAGAGAGAGAGGAAGAGAGAGAAGAGAGGAAAGAGAAGAAGAGAGGAGAGAGAAAGAGGAAAGAGAAAGAAGAGAGAAAGAGGAAGAGAGAAAAGAGAAATAAGAAAGAGAGAGAGAGAAAGAGAAAGAGGAAAAAGAAAGAGAGGAGAGAGAAGAGGAGAGAGAGAGAAGAAAGAAGAGAGGAGGAGAGAGAAAAGGAAGCGAGAGAAAGAGGAGAGAGAAAGAAGAAAAGAGAGAGAGAAAGAGAAGAGAAAGAGAGGAAGAGAAAGAAGAAAAGAGAGAAGAAAAGAGAAAGAAAAGAGAGAAAAGAGAGAGAGGAAAGAGAAAAGGAAGAGAGAGAAAGAGGAGAGAGACAGAGGAAAGAGAAGAAAGAGAAAGAGGAGTGAAAGAGAGGGGGAAAGAAGGGGAAGAGAAGAGAGAGTAGAAAAAGGTGGACAAAAGAGAGGGAGAGAAAGAGAAGAGAGAGAAAAGAGAGAGAGAGAGTAGATAGAGAGAAAGAGGAGGAGAGTGAGACAAGAGAAAGAGCGAGAAAATGAAAAAAGAGCAAGGGGGCGAGAGAAGTTAAGAAAGAGAGAAAAGAACGGACAACTCACACACGAGTTTAATCAACATCAAACTTTAAGGCAGAAATTGTACTTACAGTTTTCTTATATGTTTTACAGTGTAGAAGTCAATACAACACATTCCTAAAAGACTTCAAGACTCATGTACTTATCATCTTTATGTAAACTCTTTGCCTTGTCCATAACCGAAAAGTTTATTATTTATAACCGCAACAAGTTTCACTCACGACAGAAACTGGAGGTGAACAGGAAACAACGAACATTTAAAGCTGTGAACGTTGTGCTGCGGTTTAGTCACACAAATGAAAGACAAAAATGGATCACAAGTTTTCCCATCGTGGCCAAACCTGCACAGAATAATGTCGGCCAAATCAGAAACATGAACAGAGCTTAACCCTAGAGCACTGTCGCCGGGTGAATTTCACCTGAGCAAATGTATTTACATGATTTTCAATATGTTGTATTTTTCTGAGTGTCATGAGTCCCTGGAGCTTCACCAGTGTTTTTGACTCTATGAAGGTGTTTGCCTAAAGCACACTTTTACCTACAGACTTGCTTTCAGGTGATTTTCACCCGGCGATAGTGAAAGAGGGTCATGTATGTTTTGGGTGGATTTCACCCAGTGATAGTGTTAGTGTTTAAAATCAAGTGCCACATGTAAAGGTGACAACATTCAGGCTTATCATATTTACTACTGTCCCTCGTCAACTCCAGCTCATTCTGTGGCAGGATTTTCACCCGGCAACAGTGACAGAGGGTAATGGATGTTTACTTTTTTTTTTTTTTTGCCAAAAGCTACATTATGTAGTTAGCTATTTATATGATTTATGAATATATATCACAAAGTGGTGATTTCAAAGTGAATTCTTCTGGTGAAAACAATATTTTAATCAAGTGAGTCATTTTTACACTGAAAAAATACAAATTTTTGTTCCTCTCTCCTGTGGCTGTTTGTGGTGTCCAGGAGTCTGAGCTTCACCAGGAAGTCTCAAATGTTTTAAGAATGAGTTTTTTTAAGGAAGTTTTTGTTCTCAAAATCCCAATTTTTCAGTAATTATCGAGCATGTTTGTAGGATCTTTGTATATTTTTATTTTCTATTTTGTTCCACACAGTTGAAAATTAAAGAAAACCACTCTAGTTTATCAAGTGATGTCATATTTTGATCGACAGAAAAGTCTGATCTAGACACATGTGCTTGATGATTTTTAACACACAGCGCAAAACAGGAGCATGTTCTCCACCTCATAAGGTCTTAGCCAATCTTTATTTTGTATCAATAGGACACATATTGGGCCAGTTACGAGGAAAAACAGCAGATGAATTAAGACGGCTGCAGATTTGAACACGCAAATTACCGCGGCGAAATACGGCGGATTTTTCCACATTTATGCTTAGATTTTTTCAGAGGGATACACACAAACCATGAATCTAGTCTCTTTACAGACGATAGTATAGACCCGTTCAGAGCCTACGTCATTTTGGGGGCGGAGCCGCACGGGTGCCCTCCGCAGAGTTTCTCCATAAGTTTCTATACTAAACGAGTAAGCTGTACTAACGATATTAAACGGTTAGGAAACTTAACAATGATTTCAAACGAAGCTCTGACCATTCCTAATGTGATCCATGGGTTTGCACCAGTTGACACATTTTATATATCGTAATTTTTTCGGGCTAACTAGCTTGCCGCTAAAATCTATAGAAAAATGAGGGATCACTATCAAAACAAATACATGGCCTCAGAGTCATGTAAGTATATCCTCTGAGTCTTTTATACAATAATCTTATGTAGAAATCAGCACAAAATAATGCCACACAGGTGCAGTTTACTGTGATCTAATTCTCCACTGATAATTGATAAATAATTAACACAACTTGCACAAAAATCTTAAGCAATGTCACGGTAACTCACCTCCTGTGCTTTTCTGCAAATTACGTCGTCAAACTCATCAAGGGATTTGTATGATCAAAGCTTTTCTCTTCTGCACATGAGTTTTTCCATCAAATATAAGTAAATATCAGGTGGCTGAATGTCGGGACACTTACTAACGTCATGCTAACATTCAGTAGCTAACTGTACATGGATCTGGAGTCGCTTGCTGTTCGTTAAATTGAGTTTTTAAAGAGAGTTTTGCGATTTTTTAATGAAAATCCACCTGCGTAGCTTGAAAAGCCTGAGACTGGGCACCACTCAGGGCACCGGTTAGCGCGCGCAGCCATCTTTGTTTACTAACAGTAAATGGGTCTATTTCCTCAAACGCGAGGATATCTTAGTCACCTAATGTAACTATAGTTCTATGAGTATGTGCGTTTGAAATTAAGGGACAGAAATTTGAAATTAAGGGACTTGCTGTTCTAAAACATCCCAGATAAAAGACAAATGCATCTATTATGTAAAAAAAATATAGGGGAACTCTCAATTTTTGTGTCTTGAAAAATAGATATACAATTTTGGGGTTAGTAGTGTGCGTCTGCGTTTGTGGCGTCGGTTTAAGGTTGGAAGTTGGGGGGGGGGGCACCTTTTTTGAAATCTTGCATAGGGCACCAAAATAGCCAGCAGCGGCCCTGGACAAGACAATAGAATAACACACAAGACAAAAAATTAAATAACAAAACAAAAGAGCAAACAACAAATTAAAACAAATCATTAAAACACAAGACACAGATGACATCGTAACGGACACATAAACACAAGTAACAGATAACAAAACAACAATAGATAAGTGTCAAGAAAATGTTTTACATAAATAATAATTTCTTTTTAATAAATAATAATATTATTGATACATAACTAATCAAACGAGACTCAAAGGCGAAGACACTTGAAAATCTACAAAACAATGAAACATACTGAATATAAAGTTAGAGAAGAAAAGAAAGTTGAGTTTCCTCCCATAAGCCCACTCTATCAGCCGGACCATCAGTCAGGTTACTGTTAGTTCATTTACAGCCTGTTTAAGTTTGTTTGTTTATTTCAATGTCATTACTGTATTTTTAATGATTATGCCTTTTTTTCGGCTGCTTCTGTGTCTGACAAAGAACTACAGATGAAACCAACTCTGGCATGTCCGTGAAATAAACAACAAACAAACACATAATAAATAAATGAATGGCCGTGGTTCTCAACTGGAAAACGATGCCTTGCCCGCTCCAGGTGGTGGAAAACCCTGTGGTGAAGAAGGAGCTGAGACAAAAGGCAAAGCTCTGGATTTACCGTCAATCTACGTTCAACCCTCACCTCTGGTCATGAGCTTTGAGTAATGACCGAAAGGATAAGATCACAGATACAAGCGGTCCAAATGAGTTTCCTTCGAAGGGTGGCTGGGCGCTCCCTTAGAGATAGGGTGAGAAGCTCAGTCACATGGGAGGAGCTCGGAGTAGAGCCGCTGCTCCTCCACATCGAGAGGGGCCAGCTGAGGTGGCTCGGGCATCTGTACCGGATGCCTCCTGGACAAAGCCTCCCTGGTGAGGTGTTCCGGGCATGTCCACTGGAGGAGGCCAAGGGGAAGACCCAGGACACGCTGGAGGGACTATGTCTCTGGACTGTCCTGGGAATGCCTCGGGATCCTCCTGGAAGAGCTGGAGGAGGTGTGTGTGGACAGGGAAGTCTGGGCCTCTCTGCTCAGACTGCTGCCTCCACGACCCGACTCCAGATAAAGCAGAAGAAGATGGATGAATCTTTTATTTGATCGATGTTTGTAATAAGCAGTGTAAGGAATGTCTTTTCCCCCAACACTGGTTATTAAAATGTTTCATTATAAAAAGAACTGCATTCTGTCATTTTATCAGCACGTTATTGCCTACATATTAAATGTAAAAAAATCTATAAACATAGTCCTTTAATTTTCTGTTTAGCTCAGAAAAACAAAGATTCATTTTACTCAAATTCAACACAAGAAAGCAAAGTTTAAAACACAAATCTTATCTTTGTGTAGGACGACCATGTTTTCAAAAATCATAACTGGGACACACACAAGTTTTGCTGAGGGTAAATAAATAACATTCGGTAAAAAAAGCAGGTAAATAAGTACATTCTTATGTTTTAATCATTTTCAAGCACAGTTTTCTTTATTTTGACAATGGAAAGAGCAATGTTCCTTCACACAGTTGGAAAGTGTCAGAGTGTCAAACATCAGGACATCTGGGACATGTCCTGTGTAAAACTGGGACAAATAATTAGATTTGGCAACATCTGCTGAGACAGGGGACGCCTGGCTCAAAATGGTCTTTTTCCATTAACCAAGTTCCATTAACCAGAACAGAAGAGGCGCAGAGACTTGACTCGGACTTGTCTCTCTTTGACCCGGGACCTGTCTGTGGACCCGGAGCAGGTTGACACCGGCCCCTCTCTCCTCTCTCGCCCCGCCCTCGGTGCCTCGGGGGCGGGCACAGCTCTCACACACCGCCGCGCCCTTCTCCCCGCACAGCTCCGCGCGCACACGGCTGTGACAGGTAACCGCCTCGCTCTCCCGGAAGTACGGCCGTGTTTCTGAAGTCCACTCGCCCCTGAAGCGTCTCTTCTCGCCGCCCCACGCCTCGTGGAACGTCCGTGACAGGCTCCGGGCGACTCGGACCCGCGGTACCGACGTGTGGAGCAGGAGGAGGAGGAACCCCGCTGCGCGCCAACTCCACGGACACCACCACGCGCCTGTGTCTGAGGTCAGTCCTGCTGCTTTCACCTGTCACGAGTGAGTGTGTGACCCGTGTGTGTGTGTGTGGCCCGTGTGCAGCGTGGGGCCGTGGGACGTGTCGTGTCTTCTGTGCTTCTTTGGTCACACGCACACGTACTCCCACACAAGTGTCTCTCTCACGGACAAACGGCTGCGGCAGTAGGCCCACGTCTGATCCACGCTGCAGGAGCGGGTAGGCCAGTGTGCGTGACAGGCTGCCAGGTTTGCACGAGAGAAAAAAAGTCAACATTCTGTCAGTAAAATAAGATTAAGCAGAGTTATTTGAATTGTGAGTCGTTTTGGAGAATTTGGACAAATCTCTGAGAATGAAAGTAAAAACAATCCGGGTCATTCCTGGTGAAAGTGTCCTTAACCAATCAGCTGGCACTGTTTGTTTTTCAAAAGTGATTTGACTCGTTTCTTTTGGCTTCACCTAGTTTGGCTGTTTTTCTGAAGTTAGTATCCGCATTTTGTCTTGTAAACGTGATCTAGAGGTGAACCCACTACTGTTACCTAGCAACCGCATTGTAAAAGTGGGACAAAACTAGGGCTGTGTTCAAAATTGAATCTTTTTTTTAAAATGAAATCGTCGTGTTCAAATACAACCTACTTCTCTGAGCTTGTTAAGTGGGATTCTTTTTTTTCTCTTATGAATTCTGTGTGGTAAAGAGATGAATTTTAGCCTTTTTTTTAGGTTTGATTTACCTATAAGAACATATTTGACCAGCTCATTTATTATTTTGTATTCACTTTTGAACATAAATCGATCAGGTGTCAAAAAATGTCAAAATCCATTAAACTTACATAGGGCTGTGCTTTTCACATGCATTTTGCCTATTAAACATGCTGACATCTAGCGTCAATGATCCACATTCCGGCCCGTAATAAAACATTTCAAATACGTATAAATGTATCACTGATGTGGATTGGTTACAGTGCTCTCTTAAGTATTCATGTTGTAAAGAATAAATATGATTTAAATGTTTGTGGACTATAAGTGATCATTAAAATTCCTCTCAATCTTACACAGTACAGCCCCTTTAATGCATCTGTCTGTTCAAATACAGACACATTTTTTCCAAACTGTTACTCTTACTCTCAGAGTTGCCAAATCTCTGCTTTTAGTTCATAAAAGGAACAAATCTTGGCAATTTATCAGGTTTGATTTATGAAAATAAATCAATTTATGTGACTGAAACATGGATTTTGAGCATGTTTTCATGTCTAAAAGTCACTATTAATGTAAGAAAAACAAATAAGCACGATCAACGATCAATTGATTCCTTTATTAACTTATATTGAAGGGCTGAGTTTGCTTGTTTCTCTCTTTTTTTTTGTGATCAATTTTTTATTGATAGTTTTCCCCATAATCAGCGTCATAGGAGAGTGTTAGTCAATGTCACTGGGTAACAGATAGAGAGAAAACAAAAAATACAAATATTAATAACAATAATAGAAAAGAAGAAAGATAATAATAATAATAAAATACAATAAACGAAAAAAAAGAAAGAACAAGAAAAAAGAAAAAAAATTGAATATTAGAATAATAAAATAACAAAATAAACTCTGTTCATATATATATATATATATATATATATATATATATTATATATATATATATATATATATATATATATATATTATATATATATATATATATATATATATATATATATATATATATATATATATATATAATTCATTCATTCATTTTCTACCGCTTAATCTCGTTAGGGGTCGCGGGTGACTGGAGCCTATCCCAGTAACTTTGGGCCTTAGGCGGGGAACACCCTGGACAGTGGCCAACTCGTCGCAGGTTAGACAGACAAACATTCACTCTCTCATTCACTCACTAAGGGAAATTTACAGTGATGCCCAATTAACCTAAACATACATGTTTTTGGAGGTGGGAGGAAACCGGAGAAAACCCACAGTGACACGGGGAGAACATGCAAACTCCACCCAGAGAGGTCGTGAGATGTTGATATGGTCCGACCCGGGAGTCGAACCCACGACCTCCTTATTGGGAAGCCAGAGCTCTAACCACTCTGCTACTGTGCACCCCACCTATATATATATATATATATATATATATATGTATATGTATATGTATATGTATATGTATATGTATATGTATATGTATATATATATATATATATATGTATATGTATATGTATATGTATATGTATATATATATATATATATATATATATATATATAAAAAAATATAAATATATATATATATATATATATTATATATATATATTTTTATATATATATATATATATATATATATATATATATACGTATACGTATATGTATATGTATATGTATATGTGTATATATATATATATATATATATGTATATGTATATGTATATGTATATGTATATGTATATGTATATATATATATATATATATATATATATAAAAATATAAATATATATATATATATATATATATATATATTATATATATATATATATATATATATATATATATATACTGTGTGTATATCCTCCTGACTACCAGAGAAATTTTTTTTCCCCAATTTGTAATTTTTTTGTTTTCCCCAGTTATTTAGAAGACTGTGACTACACTGACATACTTTTTTTTCTTTACCATGTTTTGTTTGAAAAACACAGCATGTCCACTGTAGAGGACATCAGAAGTTTGCCGACGTATAAATTTAACAATTTCCATACAGTTCAGTTCTATAGAGAGTAAGTGAACTCAGGGTTTTAAAACTCTCCACAACCTCAACACAGACCTGCAGTGCATTTATTTTGGAACATTAAACTTTTCAGATTTTTTTTCTGGTTTACTGTGTGTGATATTTGTATTCATCACTCTCTTCACTTTCTTTGGAGATTGCTCCTTGAGCTTGACTAATGATTCAACAAGGACCAGTTTAAAATCGAGGAACTTTAGTGGTTTCTAGCTCAGAAGCTGACAGCAGTGTAGCCATGCATTGTACAAACATTTTTTTCTTTCTTGGACCATCTTCTGCATAAGTCCTAGGGCTCAATGCCGCAGGCAGAGGAGCACATAACCACTGGTTTGTTGTCAAACCATTACTGACAGCAGGTTCAGAACTTCTTCTGACCACCATCTCAGATGCTCCTCTTCCTTTTTTTTGATAGCCTGTTTTTCATTCTAGTCCAAAGAGTACAAAGTCAAGATGTACATTGTAGTCTTGCTCTAGACAGATGGCGACTGGACACTGACGGTTCCTCTTCTGCTTGTCCTGCCTCAAACTCATCCTCAGACCTCTCTGATTACTCTGCCTCTCCCTCAGACAATGGATCTTGGTCATCATCATCATCAAATAACTCAATATCTGAGTTTTCTCCCACATTTGTAGCAATATTCTCTCTATCTCTGACTCAGAACCATTGGTTTCAAATTAAAATTAAAAAGTGTGATGACTCTAAATGTCCACTTCAGAGGACATCTGTCAAACACTCAAATTTCATTATAAAATATTGTGACATTACTTCAAAAACTTTTTTAAAGTGTTTATTAGACGTTCATAAAAATATACCAATGGAATTTTGATCTAAAACTGGGTTAATAAAAAAGGTATATCACCTTCTGTTCTTCTTTCCACAAAATTAGGTTTTTTCGATGATGGCCATTTTCCTTGAAAGGAAGCAGGGCTTTCCCAAGTCCCACCCTAATGAATTTGGTATCATTTGAAAGTTCTGAATGTCCTCTTTAAATCACAACAGGAGTTGGTTAGGTAGTGTGCACGGGGTTGGAAATATCTTAATGGAGAAATGTCCACTAGAGAGGACAAAAATGAACTATGGGTAGTCAGGAGGATATACTATATACACACAGTATATAGTATATACACAAATATGCATACATGCATGTGTTCTCTTTGTACCTAATGGTTGCTTCTTTAGCTTAATACATCGATCCCATCCACTACCACCCACCCCACTCTGAAAATCTGGCAACACTGGTCGGATTTTGACAGCTTGCAATAGCTGTTAGTGAATTGTATTTACCTCAAAGACAATAAGAAAATAAACTGTCTACAAGAATCGTGATCAAATTGAAATCGTGATGTGGCTACAAAAAAATCGTGATGTTAATTTTTTGCCATATCGCCCAGCCCTAATTACAACTAATTTTAGCTACTTGATTCTAATTTCTATTAAATATTATTGACCTGCAGCAGACCTGTCCAGGCTGTGGCCTCCCTCAGACTTCCTGCTAGATCGACCCAAATTACAAAAAGTACAGCATTTAATGTCAATTTTTAGCAATTCTTCTATAATGATCAAAATAACAAACATTTGGATGTCATACAAACTTAAAATGATTGTGTAATGCTTTATTAAACATGTGGTGGTGCATTCAATTTAAATCAAACGCAACATTTTGAATGATTCACTTCACAGTCGTGTCTATTGACCCTATTTTGTCCCGCCCACTTGGCTTGGAAATGCACTTCCTGTTTAGCTCTGTTAAGGTAGCTAACGTGTTTGTTTGTCTGTCTTGTGGGGCAATTTTAATTAAATATAAAGACAGTTAAAATAAACCCATCGACTGAAATCTACAGGCTAAATGCAGCTAAACAGGAAGTGCACGTCCTAGAAAAGTAGGCGGGACAAAATAGGGTCAAGTTTGCAAATTCGGCTGTGCATATACAAGCAAGTACATTTGTGGGGAAAAAGTCAAATTAGGTTCATTCTTGTGCATTTAGTCAGTACACGGCTCATTCACAATCCCATTTAAACTCCTGTCAGCGCTAAAGAGGGCATTGTTTTCTGTGTTTTGGTCATTTTCAAGCACAGTTTTCTCGATTCTGACTAAAGAAATGGCTATGTATACCCTCATTACTGCTGGAAGAGTCAAAAAATCAGGACAACTGGGACATATGTAAAACTGGGAATCATTGTTGGATTTTGGAAACATTTGCTGGGGACATGGGACACAAGGGACTGTCCGAGTGAATAGGGACAGAGAAGTGTGTTTCTGCCTTTTGAAATGTGAAGTAGGTGCGGACCACGAATCTGTTGTGGCGCAGAGAAGAAGTTGGACTGTCTATGCAGAATATACAGACAGACTTAAGCAGTGTTTAGCGTCACACAAACGTGATCCATGACCTGTTCCACAAAAGGAGCGACAGGAAAAGCAGAGGTACCAGACTTTGTACTGCGGCTGTTGTAATTCTTTTCCATCTTTGTTTTCCTCCGCCTTGGCCATTCTTCTTCGTACTTATGTCCCGTTTGAACTTCTGCAAATAACAACAATCCATGCTCGACTAAACCTGTTCTTCTGGGCGGCACGGTGGCAGAGTGGATAGCGCTCTGGCCTCACAGCTGAGCTAGAAGGTCACGGGTTCGATTCCCGCACGGCCAGGACCTTTCTATGTGGAGTTTGAATGTTCTCCCCGTGTCTGGGTGGTTTCCTCCGGTTTCCCCACCAACCAATAACATGCAGGTTAGACATCACTTGGTGGTGGTCGGAGGTTGAGGTGCCAGGTGTTTAGGAGAATTACCTCTGAGCTGCCCCAGGGCAGTTTACTGTCACTCAGTGGGGATTAGCTGCTGTGTGAAGCACTTTGGAGGACATCTGTCTGTAAATGTGCTATTGAAATAAATCATTCATTCTGTGTGCGTGTTTATTCATTTTCCAGCACACTGAGGCCAATCAAACGGCTGCATATGCAGCAACTGGCGAAGCAGACTATACAAACAAGTCTTCAAACAACCACCTCCACCATCTCCACGACCTCTGTCCCCGGACAGCTTCATTCACACCAAACGCACGAGACCCGCTTGTCGGCAGAAGTTGCCAGACCGGTTCAGACGGGCGACCCTCTGCCTGGTGTGAAAGAAGGTCTTTGTCTCGTCTGGAACTCAAGCACATTTGGAGTCAGTCTTGTCTTGGACTTTGTCTTATCTTTGACTCAGTCTTGTCTTGGACTTTGTCTTATCTTTGACTCAGTCTTGTCTTGGACTTTGTCTTATCTTTGACTCAGTCTTGTCTTGGACTTTGTCTTATCTTTGACTCTGTCTTGTCTTGGACTTTGTCTTATCTTTGACTCGGTCTTGTCTTGGACTTTGTCTTATCTTTGACTCGGTCTTGTCCTGGACTTTGTTTATCTTTGACTCGGTCTTGTCTTGTCTTGGACTTTGTCTTATCTTTGACTCCGTCTTGTCTTGGACTTTGTCTTATCTTTGACTCCGTCTTGTCTTGGACTTTGTCTTATCTTTGACTCGGTCTTGTCTTGGACACAGAGGCTCGGCTAAACGTGCACCAGAAGTGTGATGACTTAATAAACCCTGTACAATAAGAGCGTGCACTGACAAATGTAGAAAATGTGGTCTTGATTTGATCTGGATGGACCACGGTCTTGGTCTGGTCTTGGTCTTGAGCTTCAGTGGTCTTGGAAAGATTTTGGATTTGATTAGTGTGATCTTGACTAGAGATAAATCGATATATGGGAAGAAAAGTTCAGGATGAAGTTTTTTTTGGTTCTCACCCCAGCTCTGCTTTTAAAACTCAAATAAGAAAATCAACCACAGAACTAGACAACTGATATAGACACCGGCTGACACAATTCTGAATATCGGCACCAGCCAAAGTGAAAGCCATATCAGTCTCTTGTCTCAACTACACTATATAAAGTTAGTTACCCCAACCTTTCATTCATTCATTTTCTACCGCTTAATCCCGTTAGGGGTCGCGGGTGACTGGAGGCTATCCCAGTGACTTTGGGCCTTAGGCGGGGAACACCCTGGACAGTGGCCAACTCGTCGCAGGATTAGACAGACAAACATTCACTCTCTCATTCATTCACTCACAGGCAAATTTACAGTGATGCCCAATGAACCTAAACAAAAAAAAGAAAGAAAAACCCACGGTGACACAAGGAGAACATGCAAACTCCACCCAGAGAGATCGTGAGATGTTTGATATGGTCCGACCCGGGAGTCGAACCCACGACCTCCTTATTGGGAAGCCAGAGCTCTAACCACTCTGCTACCGTGCATCCAACCCTATTCTTAAGAAGTTTAAACTTGGCTCTGTCCATTTTTCCAATTTTGCAGAATTCTGTGCAATTTTGACACTTTTTCCACAAATTTTTCTGTATAAAATGTGGCATGATGGAAATATTATAAAATATTTAAATATATTTAAATTCTTACTTTTTTGCCTTACATTTATGTGAGTAAACTGTGGCACAAGTTTCATTCACCTGGTTCTTCCACCTCTCTCGCGTCAGACTGATCTGTGTTAAACTCCGATTACAGCGGTTGTATTTGTTTATCTTGAATCAGACTCTGTGCTATTCACAAATATTGGAGCTGAACCATCTGGCTGTCCAGGTTACCACAATCCTCTTCTTAAACCAAACTGTAAATCTAATCACAGTCAGTGCTAGTCCGAAAAGTGAATCGTTGGAGGTCATGACTTTGAATAAAACAGGTCAACTACATTACTGTGAATGAACGAGAGAGAGAGAGAATGATTGTCTGTGTCTGTCTCTATGTTCCCCTGCCTAAGGCCAAAGTCGCTGAGATAAATGTGATTTTGTCGTGTCTTTTCTCTGACTCTGATATGAAGGAGTTGTGTCTCTCACAAACACAGTTACATAAAGACACCGCTGACGTGTGTGTGTGTTGATGGAAACAATAATGTCAGAAGAGACAGGGGCAGAGAGACCGAGACAGAGACGGGGACAGGGACAAAGAGAGGGACTGACTGGGACAGAGACAGGGACAGGGACAAAGAGGGGACTGACCGGGGACAGGGACAAAGAGGGGACTGACTGGGACAGAGACAGAGACAGGACAAAGAGATGGGGACAAAGAGGGGACTGACTGGGACAGAGACAGGGACAAAGAGACAGGGACAGGGACAAAGAGACAGGGACTGACAGGGACAGAGACCGGGACAGAGACAGGGACAAAGAGGGGACTGACAGGGACAGAGACCGGGACAGAGACAGGGACAAAGAGGGGACTGACTGGGACAGAGACAGGGACAGGGACAAAGAGGGGACTGACCGGGACGGAGACAGGGACAGGGACAAACAGGGGACTGACTGGGACAGAGACAGGACAAAGAGGGACTGACTGGGACAGGGACAATGAGGGGACTGACTGGGACAGAGACAGGGACAGGGACAAAGAGGGGACTGACCGGGACGGAGACAGGGACAGGGACAAACAGGGACTGACTGGGACAGGGACAATGAGGGACTGACTGGGACAGAGACAGGGACAATGAGGGGACTGACCGGGACAGGGACAAAGAGGGGACTGACTGGGACAGAGACAGGGACAGGGACAAAGAGGGGACTGACCGGGACGGAGACAGGGACAGGGACAAACAGGGGACTGACTGGGACAGAGACAGGGACAAGAGGGGACTGACTGGGACAGGGACAATGAGGGGACTGACTGGGACAGAGACAGGGACAGGGACAATGAGGGGACTGACTGGGACAGAGACAGGGACAATGAGGGGACTGACCGGGACAGGGACAAAGAGGGGACTGACTGGGACAGAGACAGGGACAGGGACAAAGAGGGGACTGACTGGGACAGAGACAGGGACAGGGACAAAGAGGGGACTGACCGGGACGGAGACAGGGACAGGGACAAACAGGGGACTGACTGGGACAGAGACAGGGACAAAGAGGGGACTGACTGGGACAGGGACAATGAGGGGACTGACTGGGACAGAGACAGGGACAGGGACAATGAGGGGACTGACTGGGACAGAGACAGGGACAATGAGGGGACTGACCGGGACAGGGACAAAGAGGGGACTGACTGGGACAGAGACAGGGACAGGGACAAAGAGGGGACTGACTGGGACAGAGACAGGGACAGGGACAAAGAGAGGGACTGACTGGGACAGAGACAGGGACAAAGAGGGGACTGACTGGGACAGGGACAGAGACAGGGACAAAGAGGGGACTGACCGGGACAGAGACAGGGACAGGGACAAAGAGGGAACTGACCGGGACAGAGACAGGGACAAAGAGGGGACTGACCGGGACAAAGAGGGGACTGACCGGGACAGAGACAGGGACAAAGAGGGGACTGACTGGGACAGGGACAGAGACAGGGACAAAGAGGGGACTGACTGGGACAGAGACAGACTGGTGGTTCTGCTGCGAGGCTCAGTTTGTGGTTAAATGTACCAGAAGTTGTTGTTTTTAAAGTAACTCTGGATGGAATATTAACACCAGGCTCACACTGCCTCCAGTCCAGATCCTGGTCCGGATCTGTCTTACCTGTCATACCTGCCCCAGCAGATTATTTCACTTGAATAAAACATTTTTACCTCAAAATAAGCTACATTTTCTTATTTTTTGAAAGGCCTTTTTGCAGTGTAAATAGTAGCCTCACTAATACTTGGAATTACAGTGAATCATTTAGTTTTATTCATTTCAGTGATTGTGTTGCTCATAGTTTTGTGTGGAATCAAAAAGACTATTTTAGTTTTTTTTTAACACTTAATGACTTATTTAAATTGTACAGATGCTAATGCTAAAGCTAGGTCAATATATCAGGGTTTGTCTGACTATCTCATCTGGTCAGCCTTGTACCCAGGGGTGTAGCACCAAATTCTAGACCCCTGGTACAAATTCTGTTGACAGGCCCCTGATACATAATTTTTTAGTCTTGAATATTTAGTCCGCTCTTATTATTTTTCTTTTCATTTGGTGTTTATTTTCATGTAAATTTTAACCTCCTCACATATTCAGTGCTGTCCTAGAGTTCATATCTGACGACAAAACTAGACATTTATACCATTTTGGCGTCAAAACGATTGTGTTTGAACCACTGCATTCACTGCTGTAAAGAGGAGAATAAAATGAAATGTGTTTTAAACTCATTCTTGTATTTTAGCAAACTTGTTTTAAGCTATAAACCTGTCTAAATGTTGCCAGAAATACCCCCAAAAAATCCCAGTGACATTTCTGAGGCATTATAAAGTTACTGGATTGAGAAGTTGTGACAGTATTTGAGAAAGAACCCTGTGAATATTTACATTTATTGAACTGATACTTTTGTGTCAAACCCTGCCTGTTAGTTTGCTGAAATTAGATTTGGTAACAGTTAAGCCAATTACAATAATATTCCTCTTTATTCAGCAATTTTCATTTGCCAATGTTTATTTGCTACATTTATAGGAGAGATGGAGCTCATTACATTTAGAGAAAGTCTATCTCAGAAGCCAAACTGACCTGCTTTTGGGGCCCCTTCCTGCTTTGGGCCCCAGGGAAACTAGTACCATTTACCCCCCCCAGTCCGACACCCCTGCTTGTACCTAACCCTTTTAGTTGTATAAATAAATTCTGTATTTTCCACTCAAAAGTCTGAAGTAAATGCAGCACTTTGTGACAAGTCAGACCACTGTCTTCTGTGTGGTTTCCATAGTATTCCAAGTTTTGTAACAGTCAAAAGCAGCGCTCTGATTGGCTGTGCTTGGGTGGTCCTTTCCAGTCTCACTTTGCTGTTTGTAAAAAGACACTATAACGTCATATTTAAACCAAAACGACACATCTGAACGTAAACCATGAGCTGACTGAGGAAAATCAGGTCGTTCAGTTTGTTTCATGGTCTCTGCAGTTCTGAGGAGGTTTTTTCGTTGCGGCTCCACAGGCTCCCGTCCCACACAGTGTATTCTTCCAGGACAAGCTCAGACCTGTGGCTCTGAAACAAGCACATGGTTCTTTTTTTGGAGCGGACTGGGATGGGCTGGAACGGTAGGCCTGCATAATCCAAACTGCAACGTGAGCGTGTGCAATCGGCGAACCACAAAGGCTTCGCAAACAACCAAGTATGTGACGCCAGATCAGGCCTGTGCGAGCACGTCTGGCCTGAATATTCATTAGAATGCATCGTGTTTACATGCTTTTGAAGACACTCAAATAGACTTTCTGCATTCTTCATTCGCTCAACACTTGATGGTGAAGCTGCTTTTCTTTTTCATAAGTCTGCAAGGCTGTTCCTCCAACCACCACCACCTTCATCCATCCACACTCGCAACAGATCCACACTCCTAGTGTACAACACAAAACCCCACAGTTTATATGGTGTAGTGGCGAGCTAATCTTCCTTTACACGGAAACGCAGAGAGACCCAAAATTTAGTAGTTCTTCTGCCACGTCAGGAGGGGGCGTATTTGATGAGGCCACTCCAGATGACCTAAACGTGACCCCTCGCAGTCCATAAAAGCACGGGCATTGACAGGTTTACAAGTAGGGATGTGACGATATCAAATTTTAGAATCACGATTATACTAGTATACTTTTTTTTTACATTATTGTCCCTTTAATGATTGCTTTAATATTCTCTATACTTACAAGAAGAGATCCATTACTAACTAATAATATATTATGTGTGATATCTGTCACGTGACTCACGAAGGTGATGTCATCCACACGTTTTGTTTTCCCAGCGTGTCGTCACGTGACGTCTGCAGCGTCTCTGCTTTAGTTTTACTTTCCAGCCCGATCTCACAAGAAAGCGTACATATACCACGACATAACGCAACATGTAAATTGCGTATGATTAGCACGAGTTTAAGACTCTTTTGCGTAATTATAGTACGTATCACAGTCCCCGTTCATTTCAGTGGTGGTTGTTAAGATGTGTTCTTATTTATGAATATTAACAAAATCCTACATCTAATCTTAACCTGCCCCAAGCCCCAGACCTAATGTTTACCATTTTAGTAACTTTATGCCTGAACTTACCCTTTTCACCTGAAGAAAACGTCTCCACGTGGCTTCAACCAAAACTCGTAGCATTTTGACGCTGTGAAATCTCGTGGCATTTTTGCGCTTTTTCATATCGTGCTAAATGCACGGCGTAACATAAGTACTAAAACAGGACTGATATCGTGCTAAAAATACGCTATTTTTGTGTCGTGCTATATGTACGCCTTCTTGTGAGACTGTGTTGTACTTTCAGGTCAAACGAAGCATAAATACTCGTTCATTTTTGCCGTGAGCTGTGTGACACTTTCTGGAGCGCTTCGTTTAAAAGATTTATGTTGTTTCTTTACCTTTACTTGGACGAACAGTGAGGGATGATCGTATCGAAGACGCTGGATCATGTTGGATGTGTAACGCTTTTCAATGACACGTTTTGCATCTTGGACACTTTTCAGCCGCACAAAGCCCTGGTCATCTTAAAAACATCCCCTGACTTGATTCTTTGGATGGATACAACTCCTGAAGCGCTAACTTTAGCAGCCTTTCAACTCAGCGGTAAGTTAACGACACACGCTGCTTGTTCTCTGCTGGCGCTGCCCACGCACGGCAGTTTGCGGTTTACCGTGAGTTGTAAAAATGCTATGAATAACCTACTGTGGGGAGAAATATTCGCGATTACTGAAAAACCGGTTAATCTTGACATCCCTATTTACAAGTTATTCATATCGGCGAAGGAACAACAAGGACCAGCGCGCAGGGAAAAAGAATGTGTGAAGCAAACACAGGGAGAACCGGTGACCGGTGCGTGAGGAAAACGGAGATCACCTACAGTTGGACACAAACACGAGGAGGACAGCTCACGGTTACCAGGCACAGACACTTGGACAGCTGTCCTGCGCGTTCACGATAATACTTGTTGTGGAGCGCTTCAAACTTTCTTCTGAACACATTTCAATGGACTAGTCGAATCAGCACCGGAGAGGCTTTGGAAGATTTTTTTTGTGTCTCCTCCTCTGCAACGCGCTGGTAAGAAACACTGGACCAGTGGTTACACTAGACATAATTTCAATCCGTCACCGTGACGAACAGTGTCCCAAGAAATCTGTCATGAGGTATTTTTGTCCGTCATAGTTTTTGTTCAATATTGCCTGTTCTTGTTCTTCACTCCTCGCAGTTTCCTTTAAATCGACACTGTCTTTTGCCCGAACTCTGCGTGTATTTTCCATTTTCTCCTGCGTAAATGTCAGTCCTTCATTCCTCCGGGAAAGTTTCTCTGATGAGAGCCGCTCTTCGCTAAGTTTATGAATCTGAATAAACATCAGTGTTTGTGTGTCGAGTGATTTTGGTCAAAGGTCTTGGTATTTTTGTTGAATGAAGCCTTGTACTGTACGTAAAGTCTGCTCCGTGAAACTGCAGCGTCCTGTGTGCACATTTATGAACTACGTATCGGCGCAACCAGCAGCATCTCGCCCATCTGACTATGGCTGCCCAGGCGGTGCCTAATCAAAAAACTGACTTTTTCTTTCCTATAATTAATGTTTTCTAGTTGCTTTCATTACGAAAATGTGAAACTGAATAACTATAAAGAAATTAAATCAAAAAATAAAAAATCTGCCTTGAAGACCAAAATTGAGGCCTATGGCCGATATAATAAAATTTGCAAATATCGGTCCTAAATATCAACAGGCCGATATCATCATGAAAGACATTCATATTGTTCATACTGACAAACAAGCAAGCTTGTGCTGTAGCCAAAGTCACAGAACAAGAATAAAACTTACAGACATGTTCATGATGGAATGAAGAGTGATAAAAAAAGTCTTACTGTTTCAGACTCAGCTGATCAGTGTGAGAGCCGCTGCACCAGAGGAAAAGAACAAACAACTGCCTCATCAGAGATCGGACAAAAATAAGGCCGATAGTCGATATGACCGATATAGAAAAACAATCTAAATATTGTCCCCAAAATATCGTCCGACCAATATATCGACATGTTTTTGAAGGTGAGAGAAAGCCGGAGAAAACGCACGGTAACACAGGGAGAACATGCAAACTCCTCCCAGAGAGATTATGAGATACAGGAGTCGAGCACACAGGCGACCCGTCACTAAGGCAACGCACCACCGACAAGAAGGGAAACAAATGCGTGAAGTATGTGGTTAAAGTTAATCAAAATCGATCAAAACCTTATCAAAATGCCATAAAACATCCTTGTCCAATCAGAGGAGCTTATTTTCGGCTGCCGGTGCATAGTCACACCTCTTTTGGTCCCCTCACTCTCTCTGTTACGTTCATGTGTCTGACAGAGCAGAGCGGCTAGTGCTAGTGACTAGGGCTGGGCAATGTCATGATAGAAATGGAATCGTGAGCACGTCTTTGTTTTTGTGATAAAATCCTCACATTGTGATATTTTTATTTCTTTATGTGATGCGTCTGTCTGTTCAAACACAGACTATTATCAGCACATACACATCTCTTTGTTGAGCCACGCCAGCGTTGCCAATGTCTTCTTTATCATCACAGTTTGGACTTCCTTTTTCTTCCTTCCTTTCACATCAAAAAAACATGGATCTTGTCTGTTTTAATTGATACTTTTATGTTGAAGGACGGAGGTCAAATGCTTTGTTGTTGGTTTTTTAAAGGTTTGGTCATTATTTTCTTTCAGGAAACTGGCGACTGGTCGTTGTTTGTCCTGCTCTGGGCGAGTGACAGGTGGATTTAACCAATGACAGTGAAGCCTCTGGTGAAAAAGATCATTTACATCAAAGACAATAGGAAATAAACAGTCTACAAGATCTGGATCCAAGTAAATGGTATTGGGCTTTGATAATGGGCGATGTATTGACTATAACACCCCCACATGAGTCAGTCACTGCACAATCTGTTTATTAAGCTGCAGGTTTAACCACTCTGCTACTGTGCAGCCTACTCTGTACATAAAATATGAGTGAACAGACTAATGTGTTCAACTCCTCGAAGGCATTCCTTTTACTACGACAGAGACACAGACGTTATTGACACAGTTCTGATCCTATTGACACAGGGACATGTTTACCTAAAGACATGTGTAAACTTTACACTAGCCACAACATCACTGACATGTTGTTACACACTTCACTTACAAACACGCCTTGATTTATGACAATACGGTTTTAATCATTCATGACTTGTATCTTGTAACAGATTCAAACTTCCCTTTTTTAAAGTTCTTTTGTTGGTCAGTATGCAGTGTGCTTGTAAAAACTGAATCAAATTAGTTCAATAAAAGTGCACTAAGAATGTCTCATGCATTTGTTCATGTGCAAAACAGGTACGGCAACACTAAAACACGGACACAAAAAATGCTAAATCTGAGGTAGTGCAGGTCTGTTTTCAATCATAAATCTCACAAAAAGTACATTTAGTTCAGTTAGCACTAGGGCTTGCACCGACTAGTCGACTAATTGACTATAAAGGTCCCCCGCGACTACTTTGAGAGGTAGTCGACTAGTCGAAGAATAATTAAATCAGAGGTTGGCTTAAGAAAAAGCTCTTTTAAACTTGTGTTTCTAACACATAAATGTCAGCCACGTGTCAGATTTTTCCCGGCCTGTTCTACGTCTTTCCCGGCGCTGTTCTTCCGCCTCGGGATGCTTTATCCCGACGCCTCGGCACACTGTCAGTCCGGGAGCGCACTGTAGACCCCTGCCTTGCATAGCGCACTGACACGCTGTGTCTCCACTACTGAGCGCGACCCCGGCTCCACTCCAAAAATGCACGAACTGTTCGTCCCAAAATGGCTCAAAGCGCTCGGACCGTTCGTTCCAACGCGCCCTGACCAGCCGTCTCCAAGCGCACATCATCCGCCTGGATCTGAGTCTGTGGATCTACACTGATCTTTGGTCTTAGAAAGTTTTACAGCGCGGTTTGTGGGAGAAGGAGACGAGGGGAAAAGAGTGATGAGTGATGTGTGTGAACCAGGGCTTCAGGTGGATTTGTGTTTCCTTCACTGTTCAAAACGCACTGATCAAACGTCCCACAGCTCAGTATGAGTGTGGGCAGACTTATGACCAAACGTCCCACAGCTCAGTGTGTGAGTGTGGGCAGACTGGATCCAAGCCGCGTCAGAGCGAGAGCCTCCGCCCCTCGCACACGCACAAATAGACTTATTTAGCTTTTTTTTCTTCTTTTTTGTAAAATCAAAGAGCCTACGTTCAGCTTTATTACAGGGCATTTAGTACGTCTAATGTTTTCTGATAAATCATCGTACCTTTGGATCCTTTGTTAATGACGTCATCGCCCAGTCGGAGTCGACGCGACTAATGCTCTCGACTAGTCGACTTCTAAAATTCAGTAGTCGTGCAACCCCTAACCCTAAATTAAATGAAGCCACAGACAGTTATGATAAAAGAGGAGAAAGTGCCATGTTCCAGTGTGTGAACTGTGTCCTGTTTGTGTCTGCAGGTTAGCTCTGCCCACAGCAGGTATGGGCCGTCGGGACGTCCTCCGGCAGACGGCGAGCGTGTGGAGAACCTCTCCTTCTCTTCTCCTGCTCAGCTCCACTCATCAACATGAACATGAACATCACCAGTAAAGACCCGCACACCTGCTACTACAACGAGTCGGTCAAGTTCTTCTACTCGTACGGCGGGAAGAACATCAGCGACACCTGGAGGAAGCGCGACTACATCGTGGTGACTCTGGGCATGTTCGTGTGCTTCGTCGTCATCTTCTCCAACCTGCTGGTCATCGCCGCCATCCTCAAGAACCGACGCTTCCACTACCCATCTACTACCTGCTGGGAAACCTGGCCCTGGCCGACTTCTTCTCAGGTACATGTCTGGTTCTCAGTCTTTTACATTTTCAACTTTCGAAAGAATAACTAAGCATTTGTGATGCTCAGACACAAAAGTGAGAACACAGTCTTTAGTCTTATGGTTTGGATTGGATTTTGAGACTACCGTATTTTTTCCGGACTATATGTGGCTCTGAAGTATAGGTCGCAGAAACCTAAAAATCCAAATATTAAGAGAAAAAAAACACAAGTCGCACTTGAGTGTAAGTCACAAATTATTAGTACATAATAGGGCCCGACCGATATGGCTTTTTTGGGAACCGATTCCGATTTCGATATAGAGGAGGCTTGGGGTGCCGATAGCCGATAAGACAGCCGATATAATAAGAAATAGAAAATTACTTTTTTATTAAGAGCAGATGTTGATTTAATTTGAGTTTATTTAGGTCACATTTAGTCTTACTTCGCCTCTTATGAGTGACTTTAAAGACATGGAACTTGTTTGTTCACATTATTTTTGATAGTCTTGTCAACTGAAGTGAATTCAGGATGCTAAAGGAGTGGTTAGCCTCATTAATATGCACAACGTCGCGGCAATTAAAAGGTGTAAATGCCGTAAATCTCTTTTCATGGCTAATTTACATGTCAATGTATTCCAGTATCATCAACACAAACACAACACTTTACAGTCACAGAGAGAACGAGCTGAGGCCGTTATTGTTGTAGCCTCACGAGCTAACCGCTAACTTCTAGCTAACTACAGAAAGGTACCATAACATTACATTGAAAGTTAAAGCGAACACGTTTTCAACACTCACCGCACAGATAAACTCTTCTCAGACCCCAAGTCTTCACAAAAATATTTCCTTTAGTCCAAACTCCAAACGAGAAAATAGTGAGAAAGTCAGCTTTTCCCTCTTGTTGACAGCAGCTGTGTCCTCTTTTATGACGAGGATCATCCCCCTTCTCCATACGGACACTTTGATTAAATAAAAAGTCCTTTCTGTTGTTGTGGGCGTCATCTGTGATGAAGTTATTTCCTTTTCTTGCGTTAGTAGCAGAGTTGAGAGTGTTTAAATCCAGCGCTGCTCAGAGCGCACTAGTAGAGGAGTGATGCAGAGTGTCAGCCTGGTGCTGCGTTCAGGAGCAGTCCGACAATAAAATAACTCCACAAATAAATGTAATAACCGCGCTAAATATTAATTTGATTGGTGATTAATTATAATGTTTGTATTCCGGAAGATCTAAGCTTTAAAATGAGGTACAACATGTCATAAATATCGGCGATATTTTGGCCGATAACCGATCGACGTGCAAGTACTCATATCGGCCAAAAATATTGGTCAACCGATATATCGGTCGGGCCCTAGTACATAACCTGACACCACACACATTCGCAGGACATGTTTTTCCATCCTGCTCCAGTTTTTTAATGACACCCAGAGGCAAAGGACCGCTGACATGAAGCAAAAACGAGAACTTAATAAACAAATCAACTCTTTTGTTTTTGTTGAATGAAGCCCTGTGCCTCCAGGTCTGCAGTTTTCTATTTCCACAAGTGTCTGCACCTCACAGGCGTCAGTGTCACAGCTCACTGGAGGAACAACAGTGTGGTGCTGTAGTAGTATAAAGTCAAGACCGCTCCATGAAGAATGCGCCCCACATAAGAGGCTCAGAGTGTGAAACCTCAGTGACAACAAACCATTACACCTGTTTGTTATTCTCTGCATGATCCAAGGCACAAGTCTTTAGTCAGTCACACCAACATTGGACACATTTGATCACAACACTTGGTCAGGACAAAGTGGCATAGTGTTGCCTGAATATCCCTGTGGCCTCAGAATTGAACAAGTATGCAACGATTCTTTTATAAATATATTTATTAAATAGTATAACATTGAATTTGTCGGCAGTAGAACTGTTCTATGTTTTTATTTAAGGTTTTAGTCAGTATTAGACCAAAGATTGCCGTGACTTCTTGTGAACTCTTTCTGCAGTTTAGTCTAATAGTCTAATTCGATTCTTCTATTGCAGCACATTCATTTTAAGCAGCCAACCTGCAGTCGTTCCTCCAGTGTGAGAGTGAGCTCTGTTCTGTGTGAGTGAGCTCTGATCTGTGAGAGTGAGCTCTGATCTGTGAGCTCTGTTCTGTGAGAGTGAGCTCTGATCTGTGAGAGTGAGCTCTGATCTGTGTGAGTGAGCTCTGATCTGTGTGAGTGAGCTCTGATCTGTGTGAGTGAGCTCTGATCTGTGAGAGTGAGCTCTGATCTGTGAGCTCTATCTGTGTGAGTGAGCTCTGATCTGTGTGAGTGAGCTCTGATCTGTGTGAGTGAGCTCTGATCTGTGTGAGTGAGCTCTGTTCTGTGAGAGTGAGAGTGACCTCTGATCTGTGAGAGTGAGCTCTGATCTGTGAGAGTGAGCTCTGATCTGTGAGAGTGAGCTCTGATCTGTGAGAGTGAGCTCTGATCTGTGAGAGTGAGCTCTGATCTGTGAGTGAGCTCTGATCTGTCGTCCACAGGAGTGTCCTACCTACACCTGATGTTCCACACGGGGCCCTGGACCATAAAGCTGTCCCAGGAGCAGTGGTTTGTGCGTCAGGGTCTGATCGACACCAGTCTGACTGCGTCGGTGATGAACCTGCTGGCTGTGGCCGTGGAGCGACACCAGACCATCTTCAGTATGCAGCTGCACAGTGAGATGAGTATCCGCCGGGTGGTGGTCATCATCCTGGCCATCTGGCTGGTGTCCATCGTCATGGGGCTGGTGCCCATCATGGGCTGGCACTGCCTGTGTGACCTGGAGAACTGCTCCACCATGGCCCCGCTCTACCACCGCCACTACCTGGTCTTCTGGGCCGTGCTCAACTCATCACCTTCTTCATCATGCTGGCCGTCTACACTCGCATCTTCCTCTACGTACGCCACAAAAGCCAGCAGATGTCCCAGCACACGTCCCAAGTGCGCTACAGGGAGACCGTGGAGAACCTCATGAAGACTGTGTCCTTGATCCTGGGTGAGCGCCACTCTGCACGCATCACAGTACTAATACACAGTCACAGTATACGTACACACCACAGTAGTACTGTACACACCACAGTAGTACTGTACACATCACAACTATATACAGAGTCACAGTACTGTACACAGTCACAGTACTATATACAGAGTCACAGTACTGTACACAGTCACAGTACTATATACAGAGTCACATACTGTACACAGTCACAGTACTATATACAGGTCACATCTGTACACAGTCACAGTACTAACAGAGTCACAGTACTGTACACAGTCACAGTACTATATACAGAGTCACAGTACTGTACACAGTCACAGTACTATATACACAGTCACAGTACTGTACACACCACAGTAGCACTGCACGCACTACACAAGTACTGCACACATCACAGTAGTACTGTACACAGTCACAGTACTATCTACAGAGTCACAGTACTGTACACATCACAGTAGTACTGTACACAGTCACAGTACTATATACAGATGTACAGGGATTAGTTGTTTAATCTCTTGAATACAAGATTTTGCACATTTCGAGCTACGATAACGTCACTTAAGAACGTTCTAGAGGCAGATTTACAAACTCGTGTTTACGTCGGAAAAGGCTCATTATCATCGTTGTTCATTAAATGTTTTCTCAACTGTTTGAATCTTATTTAAAGTAGGATTGTGGCTGGGGTCAGAGATGTTTTTGGCCAATCACATCGTACTGTTCTGATCCAGTGGTTCCAGTGTTTGAGCATATTTTATCTGATGTCTCAGTCCAGATTTTGTAGAGACTGAAAGACAACTGTCCCACACCGCACTAATGCAATACTGCAGGACACCGAGGACAACAGAGAGAAAGAGCAAAAGCAGAACCTGTTGTGTGGCTCCAAATGATCTGAGGCCACTAAGAAAATATTGTTTAGTCTTTTTTTTATAAATGAAGTCAGTATACTGTTTCCAGGATCATGTTTCAGTCGTTACTCCTAAACATTTGTACGACTCCACTTGTTTTACACAGACACTGTTGATAAAAGTGGGAGCTGCTTTTGTTGACTCGGAGCTAAAGACAAGGACAAAGCTCAGATAAGGACTGAAATACCTTCTTTAACTTATCAGAACAGAAGACTTTTGGTCATATAGTGTTATGGGACGAGTCTGGGTCCATGAGATCAAGACGAGATTATCAAATACTTTGCAATACTTTTATTGTTTATTATTGTTAGTTTAATATTTGTTTAGTTTAGTTTTACCTTTCATTACGTCTGTAGAGAAGGAGACCCACTTTTGGACTTTTTACAAACTTATTGATGACAAAGGCCAAAATGTATCCGTGTGGATCTAAATCATCACATCTACACTATGTTTATACTGTATGAGCGCTGTTCCCACGTGTCCTAAACTTTTACAATGTTTAGGACTAATTCTCTCTGTCACTATTGTTCTTATTAGGAAATAAAAACTGGGACAGAGTTTTAGACTGTCTGTGTGTGGAGGAGACTTTTTACTCCAGCCCGCTCAAAGATACAAAACATGAACATTCATAAAAGCCTACGTTTAAGTAAATGAGATCTCACGGTACGAGATTCCTGGTGTGGGCTCCATGATGTCGGTTCAGCCGATATCCTGCCTGTACATTTAACTGGACATAGTAACTAGAGCTGTGCAATATATCGAATTTTAGATCATATCGTGAATGTTGTTTCTAAGATATGCAAAAATTGAATATCGAGTGTATCGAGCAGTAAAAACATGCTACAAAAGAACACATTTCTAATTAAAGTTAAATAAATCATGCTATCAACTTTCTAATACTGTAGATGCAACAAGTTTATATTCTTATTAGAATTAGTACAATAAGTAATTCAGAGTGCTTCACAAAACAGCAAAATTATGATATAATGAAAGATTCCTGCATTCTGCAATTTGGCAAATATTTGTTTGACATTTATACAAACAAATTATTTGAAAGTAAGTAAGTAAGTAGGTAATCTTTATTTGTATAGCGCATTTCACAGACACAGAGTCACAAAGCGCTTCACAGTGAGATGACCCCCTCCCCACTCAGTGACAGTAAACTGCCCTGGGGCAGCTCACCAGAGGAGATTCACCTAACACCTGGCGCCTCAACCTCAGACTACCACCAAGTGTTCCCTAATATGCATGTTATCGGTTGGTGGGGAAACCGGAGTGCCCGGAGGAAACCACCCAGACACGGGGAGGAACATGCAAACTCCACACAGAAAGGTCCAGGCCTGAGCGGGAATCGAACCCGCGATCTTTTTGCTGTGAGGCCAGAGCGCTATCCACTCTGCCACCTCTGAAAATAAGTGAATATGTGCTTGGAATGAGGAGTCTTAAAAATTAAAAGTCTAAAAAAGATTCTGTTCTTGAAATAAGGACTATGTTTTTTGTTGTATTTTGTAAGTCAAAACGTCACGATCACGATAAACTCTAAAGCAGTTAACCAGGTCTTTGGCTCATTGGAATATTTAAGATTGTTTTAGCACGTTTATGTTTAAATTATCGCCCAAATATCGGTATCGAGATCTGACAAAAAATAATCCAGATATGTGTTTTTGTCAATATCGCCCAGCCCTAATAGTAACACTAACTGGCTGGTGTTGATCCAGAACATCTCATAATGTCGGACATTTTATTCAGATTAAGCTGTTACGTTATCACTTTAACTATTAGCAACAGTTACCGTAATGTCTGGATTATAAGCCGCTACTTTTTTCATGAACTTTGAACTATGAGGGTTATAAGGCAATGCAGCAAAATGATAGATTCTCATAGACTTATTATTAACAAGTGCGGCCTATATACAATATGTACTTTATCACTTTTCTTACTTAAATCTAGTGGGTGCGGCTTATATTCAGGTGGGATCAATAGGGCGGAAATTACAGTACATAACACTGTCTGACCAAATTTCTTACATTTTGATGAGAAGAAAAAGCTATTTTCACTACAGCTCAGTACAGTACAGTACAACGCAGTACAGTGTAGTATAGTACAGTGTAGTACAGTACACTACACTACACTACAGCTCAGTACAGTACAGTCTAGTACAGAGTCACATACACAACCTGACTGTAGCACAAATCACAGGTTTCGAGTCCAAAATACACATTGTAATTGAAACACAGTAAATCTCAATCTGAAACCTCCTGGCCCCTCCCCTCTGGCACCTGCCTGTCCTCAGCCAATCCCTTGTAAGTCCCGCCCCTCTCTCTCTCTCTCTCTCTCTCTCTGTGTCCCGCCCTGAGCCTCTCATCTGAAGTGTGCTCAGAGAAACCCTGACCTGTCCCAGCCTGTCCCTTCCTCCCGTTTCCCTGGCTGTCCCACTTGGCTGCCGTCCCCGTGCGTGTCCCTGTCCTCCTCCTCCTCCAGGCCTTCCCTTCCCGTACATTCCGGCAGAGGGGGGGGGGCAGGCTGCAGCACGTGCCCGGACACAGCCTGCATACTTGGGCTGAGTGTCGTCTCCTGGTTCATACCACATCGCCCAAATATGTGGCTGTAATTGTAAACAGTGACAGTTTACAATCCTCTGAGGCAAGGCTGGAAGAATCAGAGCCATGTGTTTGAGCCAGAACAGTTTACTCACACGCGGACTATTCAGTACGAAACAAGTAAAACATGAATTACACTAGTTTTCTTAGGGTTGTCTTAAAAGTACACTAACGTTTGCCTGGGACGAATCATACAACCACATACAGGGTTTCTCAAACTGTGGTACATCTGCAGTTTGAATGTTTTATGACTTGATCTGACCGCTGCGACCTCTGGGAGAAATAGACTCAAGTCTCTACGGCAGTGGTCGATCTCCAAGGCGGCGGAAGTCTAATCAAACTTCAATCACGAGCTACGAGTGTGAAGTGTGCGAAGTCGAGCGCAGTGTACGGACGCCGGCTTTGCACCGCAGCAGGTTCTGTCGGCTCGCTGGAGTGGGCCGCGCAAACTGACCTGAAGTCACACGCTCAAACGAGGGATGAGACACGGAAGAAAGAGAGAGAGAGAGAGGAGCAGGGGGAGAGAGAGAGAGAGGAGCAGGGGGGAGAGAGAGAGAGAGAGAGAGAGAGAGAGAGAGGAGAGGAGAGAGGGAGAGAGGAGAGAGGAGAGAGAGAGAGAGAGAGGAGCAGGGGAAGAGAGAGAGGAGCAGGGGAAGAGGAGAGGGAGAGAGAGAGAGAGAGGAGCAGGGGAGAGAGAGAGAGAGGAGCAGGGGGAGAGAGAGAGAGAGGAGCAGGGGGAGAGAGAGAGAAGGAGCAGGAGAGAGAGAGAGAGAGGAGCAGGAGGAAAGGAGAGAGAGAGATGAGCAGGGGAAGAGAGAGAGAGAGAGAGAGGAGCAGGGGAAGAGAGAGAGAGAGAGGAGCAGGAGGAGAGAGAGAGAGGAGCAGGGGAAGAGAGAGAGAGAGGAGCAGGGGGAGAGAGAGAGAAGGAGCAGGAGAAGAGAGAGAGAGAGGAGCAGGGGGAAGAGAGAGAGAGAGAGAGAGAGAGGAGCAGGGGAAGAGAGAGAGAGAGAGGAGCAGGAGGAGAGAGAGAGAGGAGCAGGGGAAGAGAGAGAGAGAGGAGCAGGAGGAGAGAAAGTGAGAGGCGGAGTAGGAGGAGAGAAAGAGACGAAAGAGGAGCAGGTGGAGAGAAAGAGGGAGGAAGAGGAGGAAAGAAAGAGAGGAGTAAGAGGAGGAAAGAAAGAGAGCAGCAGGAGGAGAGAAGAGGAGGAGGAGAGAAAGAGAAGGAGCAGGAGAAGAGAAAGAGGAGAGAGGAGCAGGGGAAGAGAGAGAGAGAGGAGCAGGAGGAGAGAAAGAGAGAGAGGAGTACGAGGAGAGAAAGAGAGAGGAGAGAGAGGAGAGAAAGACGAAAGAGGAGCAGGTGGAGAGAAAGAGGGAGGAAGAGGAGGAAAGAAAGAGCAGCAGGAGGAGAGAAAGAGACGAGAGAAAGAGGAGGAGGAGAGAAAGAAAAGGAGCAGGAGAAGAGAAAGAGAGAGAGAGAGGAGTAGGAGAAGAGAAAGAGAAGGAGCAGGAGAAGAGAAAGAGAGAGAGAGGAGTAGGAGGAGAGAAAAAAGAGAGAAGAGCAGGAAAGAAAAAAAATGAAAGAGAGGGAGGAGCAGGAGGAGGAGATAGAGAGAGAGAGAGGAGCAGAAACCATCTAATTTGAGTATATTTCTAGTTGAATCAAAATCATGTAAATCTTCAGGTAAAATACAGGTTATTCCGTTCTCATCATTCACAGTGACGTTCAAAAGAATCAGAATCAATTTTGTTCAAACCCGAAGGTAAAACAAGCCACAGAGTCATTATTAATTCATTTATAAACCGTTCACAAACACACACATTCACAGAGCATCAGAACTACACAAGGACAAAAGAGAAGTAGAGTAGAAGCTCCGATAACGTCTGTAAGTCTTCCAGTTTAGATGAGGTCCTCTGAGGTACATCTTATGCTTATGTGTGAATAGAAGTATAGTCTTGGATCATTTAAAACCATTTAGAGTTTTATTTCAGACCTAATATAGTCAGAGTTTGGATCTGGTGATACTCTGTGTGAAAGGTTTGAGAACTACTGTCTGTGTCTGTTTTTTGTTCACCTTATTCTGGCTTTCATGTTTCATGGTAGCACACTTCCTGTTTATCTGGAGCACAACACAAACACAAACTGCTCGTGTTCAGCACAAACAGCTTCTACAGCTTTAAGAATGATCAGATCTGGTGACAACTCTGACCTAGTTTCACATCATAAATGTTTTTCCAGTTGAAGAGGTTTTAGTTTTGTAAAAAAATGACTTTTTAAGCTTTAGTTTTAAGCTAGCACTGCTCGCTCTGTAACTCCTGCTCTGATTGGTCAGAACAGTCAGGCCTGTCGGCTCGAGAAAACACAATTGTGCATGTCCAACTGAAAAAATAACTTGTTGGATTTACTGAATTTAATCTTAATTAAAGGTGGGGTATGTAACTTTTTTAGTGGTAAGTAGTAAACTTTGTGCTTTCTACTAAAAAGTTGCTGAATGCTGCGCTCTGATTGGCTGAACTTAGGGCGGTCACTTCAGTTTCACTTTGTTGTTTGTAAAAAGAGGTTTATAAGCCATAAATGCAATTAAAATGAATACATGTGGATATTAACCATGTGTCGAAGGATTAAGGGAGGAAGTTGTCAGATTTAAAACCTAAATTGTGTTTGCAGTGTGAAAAGCACCTACCCCACCTTTAAATTCATTAATTTTTTTCAAAATACAAAAAAAATTGTCAAATAAAATGTTTACTTCCAGACTGGAAGTCCGGGTCTTTCTGTGTGGAGTTTGCATGTTTCTCCCCGTGTCTGGGTAGTTTCCTCTGGCACTCCGGTTTCCCCCACAACCAATAACATGCATGTTAGGGAACACTTCTAGGTGAGGCTCCAGGTGTTTGTTGAGCTGCTGCAGGACTCGTCTGTCACTGAGAGGAGGCAGGTGTGTGAAGACATGTGTCTGTGTAAATGTGTTTTATAATTCAATCATTCATTCAGTCTAAAGCATTTATATTGGTATATTGACTTCATAGTAATGATTAGTAATGTTTATTTATAAAATCCAGCTACTTGTTTGTTGAAATGATTTTATAGAAACATTGTTATTACTATGACTGCGCCAACGAGTGATGTGTGGGTCGAGCCCAACCCAAGGTCAACCCTGTTTAACAAACTAAAACATAACTTCTGTCTTGAGCTGAATTCTTTCATAACTTCAAAAGGGAAGAAAAAGACGAGAGAGAAGAAACATGGCGTTGTGTGCACAGGGAACAGCTACGATACCGGCACAGTCACAGACACATCTGAACTACACATTCACCATCGTAAACTACCAGCTCAAAGAGTCAAATCTTTAGCTCCAAAACAGTGCGTTTGAGTGTAAAGTACAAATATTAGTTTGTGAACTGGCAACTCTCATTTCTTCATTTTGAGAATGTGGGCTTCATTTGTGCTTTTATGTAAATGTGTCTGATGAACACTGCATGTTTGGCAGACTCATTAATAGTGAGTGCAAAACACCCAAGATTTGGCCCTAATCCTTATAATTAACAATGTTACTTTCTTACATTGTTACTTTGTGACAGGGACAGTGTTCCCCTAATGAACTTCCATTCATGTTTTACTTCTGTCAGTGCTTCTGAGAGGTTTTGACTTGTATGGGACTCATACAGTTTGGTCTGCAACACTTTAACCTACTCTTTGTCAATGCAGTGGACCGTCATTGTAATAAAACTCTTCGTAGCTCTGGAAGTCCACCCGTGAGCTGTCAGCGCAACATATTCACGTGCAGTCTGGTCTTAACGCTTTGTTTCGTCAAACATCGCGGGTATTACAGTGTTACTGAAGTGTAAACATTGGCTTAAAGCCGGCGCGTTCAACAGCGGAAACAAGACCAAACGGCTGCATGTCATTAGCGATAAACTTCCCATTAGATAGTTTTCTAGCATCATCCTTGGCACTAAATCCAAAGTGTTCCCAAACACCGGAGCGATACGACGTTAAGGTTGAATCTCACTCTCGAGCGGCGCCAGCGTCTCCATCCGCTTCTTTTCCCCAAACACACACGCTCTCCTGCGCACGCCCTCACTCGTTCCCCTTATAAACAAAACGCCGCTGCCGCTACACGTGTACTTTAGCGCAAAATCGATCTAACAATTCGACTCTTTTTGCAGAATTGTTCCATCGCAGCAGACATACATGCACCTGCAGCTGCAGCAGATCGTTTTCTGTAGTTTAATGTGTGGGCTTACATTTAAATTGGGTCGAGCGGAGCGGTCACGAAAAAAGCTGACCCACGCATCACCCACGCAACCATTCACACTCACATCTCACCAGATTCATACGAGGCTGTGTAGGTGAAGTGTCTTGCCTCTGGACACAAGGTTGACACAACACCCAACATGCTTATTTTCTGAGATCTGATCCAATCAGGCTTGATCTTGCATTTACAGAAGTGTGTAGTGTAGTTATGAAGCAATTAAAAACACACACATTCAAACTTCAGGCATTATATGTATGTGTTGTTTCACCTTATAATGTTTCATTGTAAGTTGAACATTCAAAAGTTCCTTCCCAGCAGAGGTCATCACACAAAAGCCCGTTCTCACATATCACATCACGTTTTCCTCCAGCGATGCCCTGCCCTGCTTTACAAACTCTCACAATCCAGTAACGAGAGCACAATCCCCATTCTTCCTCCCGTTTCACAAACTCACCCGTGAGTCAGTGTGCCAGACCTGTCTCCCCCTCTACCTCCACCCTCTGCCTTACCTCTGCTCCACCTGCACCCTCTTTTACCTCCACCCTCTGCTTCTGTCTCTGCCCTCTGCCTTTACCTCTGCCTCTGCCTTTTCATATACAGTAGAAGTTACCATATTTTAACATTTATTTAATTAATTTTATTGGTTAACCCTAAAGGCACCAGAGTTTTCCATTTGAAAAACTGAGATGTAAATATAAAGATTTAAAACATCTGCTGGTATGTGGCTGCAGCTGCTGGTCATTTTGGTAAACGAGTGTTTACTAACCTGGCTCACACCCGATGGATCGGTGTTTGGAACATTTAATGAAATAGTTGGAGCTGATTGGGTGACGTGTTAACTATGCTCACCTGCCTTGGTTTGTGCTTAACCAATCACAGCAGCAGACTGCAGTGACAGATCCAGTGTGTGCGTGGGATACAAGTGTCACACACAGAGACACTTCTCTGCAGAGCTAACTCACTACCAGGTGGTAAGTTGACAGCTCTGCCCCTCTCTTAACTCGAGTGTCCAAAACCTCTGTGTCCTGGTGCCATGTACACTGATGGACACTCTAGTGCTGGTGTTTGTTATGGACAAACTGTAACTAGCACAGAAATCCAATACAAAACACCACTCAGGTTAAGATGAGGGGGGCCGTTCCTCCTAATCAGCCCTCTCCCAGTGTCACTGGCATTGCCCCTGTGAGTGTTGAAGTCTCCAGTACAACAACGGAGTCCCAGTAGGTGCACTGTCCAGTACTCCTCCCAGAGACTCTAAGAAGGCCTGGTACTCTGCACAGGGACGTGACCCTCTCGTCCACCGGGGTGAACTCCACACATGACCACTGAGCTGTGGGACTATGAGGAGGCCCACACAGCTCAACGTCTCTGACCCGGGGCACGCCAGAGCAGTGGAGCGTCCAGCCCCTCTCCAGTTGGGTTCCAGAGCCTGAGCTGTGTGTGGACTGGAGGTGAGGCCGACTCTAGCCTATAGCGCACCTCCTTCAGGCTGGGCCTTGTGGGCCAACCCAGGCTTGACTCCAGAGTGGGCCCCGGTAACGCCGATCCGGGCGACGTAGCGGTCCTTGTTTGTAAACTGTTCATGAGAGTTTGAGAACTGCTGTGAGTCTGTCCATCACTTACCAGAGGTGTAAAGGTAACATAGCTCCTAGGACCATCCAGGCGCTCAAACTCCCCCACCACAGTGAGGTGGCAGGTCCTTGGGGAACTGGATAAATTGTAATTCATAAATTGTAATAAGGATGAAAACTCCATAGAAAACAAGTTGAACAGAAATGCCCAAAAGTACAAAGTTAGAGATTTTAAAAAGACAGATCTTACTATAGAGCTAATGGGGTGTCCCGGGACAGTGCTGCTGTACGTCCCGGGACAGTGCTGTACATCTTCGGGACAGTGCTGTTACTGTATATCTTCGGGACAGTGTTGTACGTCCCGGGACAGTGCTGTATATCGTCAGGACAGTGCTGTATATCCTCGGGACAGTGCTGTACGTCTCCGGGACAGTGCTGTATGTCTTCGGGACAGTGCTGTATATCCTCGGGACAGTGCTGCATATCGTCAGGACAGTGCTGTATATCCTCGAGACAGTACTGTATATCGTCAGGACAGTGCTGTATATCCTCGGGACAGTGCTGTATATCCTCGGGACAGTGCTGTATATCCTCGGGACAGTGCTGTATATTTGGAGGAGCTGGTGCTGAATTCCTGGAGAGTTGATCCAGTGATGAAACGGGATCCTCCAGACTAAACCCCCAAGTGGGACCAGAGAGCTCCAGGAATGTGCTGTTTATGCTCAGTGTCTTCACCTCCAGCACCCCCCCCACCCCTCTTCTGCCCCCCACCACACCCCAAACATCATCCCGAGGCAACACCCACAACCGAATGTGCACAGGTCTGAAGTGTGTCTGAAAGGAAGATTTGCCACATGAAGGTTGTCTTTTTTTTTTTTTGCCAAACCAAGCCACAATTGTAAAGGACAACATAGGTTCCATAAAACTTGGTGGAAGAGTCTCAGCAGTCATTAGGCCGTGCCAACTCCCTGAGACGGGACAATCTTTGGTGACCTTTTTCACAAATGGACTCACAGTTGTCCATAAAACCCAGAGTTAATCTATGATTGTTCAGAGATATTTAAAGCTGTGAGGGCACTTGTTTCATCAAATCAATGCACATGTCTTTGGATTTAGAGACTTTTAGAATAAAATAAAATAAAACCGTTAATAATTAGACTATGTCCTGATCTATCATTGTACAATAAACTTACAATAACTGTATCATCCGCCAATCCTGACTCTCCGATTCCAGAGTCCAGATTCTCTTTCTGAGAAGTTTCAGAAATTTGGAAAATTCAAGTTTCGAAAAGAATGGATATGAACATTTTCATTCTCCAAGATCAAGTTTACAGGCTCGTTATTTACTGGATTGGATTTCAAGTAGAAAATGGCACTTATATCACATCTTACACTAAATCAACTTTGTAGAGTTTTGATTCCTGCTCCTCGTCACAAACTCAGCTGGAGTTGTGTCTGTGAGATACTTTTCTTTCACCTCTGAGCCTCAGAAAACACTCTTCTAAATGTCCCAGATCTGTGATGTCATAGGTAGATCTGTGATGTCATAGATGTGTGATGTCATAGGTAGATCTGTGATGTCATAGGTAGATCTCTGTGATGTCATAGGTAGATCTGTGATGTCATAGGTAGATCTGTGATGTCTTAGGTAGATGTGTGATGTCATATAGATCTGTGATGTCATAGGTAGATCTGTGATGTCTTAGGTAGATGTGTGATGTCATATAGATCTGTGATGTCATAGGTAGATGTGTGATGTCATAGGTAGATGTGTGATGTCATATAGATCTGTGATGTCATAGGTAGATCTGTGATGTCATAGGTAGATCTGTGATGTCATAGGTAGATCTGTGATGTCGTAGGTAGATCTGTAGATAGATCTGTGATGTCATAGGTAGATCTGTGATGTCATAGTTAGATCTGTGATGTCATAGGTAGATCTGTGATGTCATAGGTAGATGTGTGATGTCATAGGTAGATCTGTGATGTCATAGGTAGATCTATGATGTCATAGGTAGATGTGTGATGTCATAGGTAGATGTGTGATGTCATAGGTAGATGTGTGATGTCATAGGTAGATCTGTGATGTCATAGGTAGATCTGTGATGTCATAGATAGATCTGTGATGTCATAGGTAGATCTGTGATGTCATAGATAGATCTGTGATATCATAGGTAGATCTGTGATGTCATAGATAGATCTGTGATGTCATAGGTAGATCTGTGATGTCATAGATAGATCTGTAGATAGATCTGTGATGTCATAGGTAGATCTGTGATGTCATAGTTAGATCTGTGATGTCATAGGTAGATCTGTGATGTCATAGGTAGATGTGTGATGTCATAGGTAGATCTGTGATGTCATAGGTAGATCTGTGATGTCATAGGTAGATGTGTGATGTCATAGGTAGATCTGCGATGTCTTAGGTAGATGTGTGATGTCGTAGGTAGATCTGTGATGTCGTAGGTAGATCTGTGATGTCATAGGTAGATCTGTGATGTCATAGGTAGATCTGTGATGTCATATAGATCTGTGATGTCATAGGTAGATCTGTGATGTCATAGGTAGATGTGTGATGTCATAGGTAGATCTGTGATGTCATAGGTAGATCTGTGATGTCATAGGTAGATGTGTGATGTCATAGGTAGATCTGTGATGTCGTAGGTAGATCTGTGATGTCATAGGTAGATCTGTGATGTCATAGGTAGATCTGTGATGTCATAGGTAGATCTGTGATGTCATAGGTAGATGTGTGTTGTCATAGGTCATAGATAGATGTCATAGGTAGATCTGTGATGTCATAGGTAGATCTGTGATGTCATATAGATCTGTGATGTCATAGGTAGATCTGTGATGTCCTAGGTAGATCTGTGATGTCATAGGTAGATCTGTGATGTCATAGGTAGATCTGTGATGTCATAGGTGATCTGTATGTCATAGGTAGATCTGTGATGTCTTAGGTAGATCTGTGATGTCTTAGGTAGATCTGTGATGTCATATAGATCTGTGATGTCATAGGTAGATCTGTGATGTCATAGGTAGATCTGTGATGTCATAGGTAGATCAGTGATGTCATAGGTAGATGTGTGATGTCATATAGATCTGTGATGTCATAGGTAGATGTGTGATGTCATAGGTAGATCTGTGATGTCATATAGATCTGTGATGTCATAGGTAGATGTGTGATGTCATAGGTAGATCTGTGATGTCATAGGTTTTTAGATCCATAAATCCTCCAGACTCATTTGAAGCGTTTGTACAGATCAGACGAGATCAGGAACATGTTTGAAAGACGAGAACTCTGTAAATAATGCATCATGTTTGTCCTGTAGAGTGTGTCTGACAGGGTTTTCTGATTCTCTGATATGAATCTTCATTTGTCCGATGAATACATATTGTACATCTAAACACTGACTTGTCTTGTTTGTGAGGGGCCTGTGGAGGTGCATTTCCTTTGCTGTGTGTGACTGACGCTGGGACAGGAAGTGTACCTGAAACCCAAACCACATGTGAGCGCTCTATTAGTGTTTCTGAGAACTGTTGTTGAGTTAAAAGTGAACATGTTTATGTTTAGTATAGTGTCTCTAATTTTTACAGACATGGACGATTCACACGGGAATAGAAACTCAAACGACTTCTGTCATTAATATTACAATTTACACGAGGTCCCCAGGTAATTATATGGCATGTGAATAGGACACAAGTCTTCTCCTTTGTCTAAGTTTAATGAGTAGTTCAGCCTGTTGTCTTATGCACTAGCGGCCTATTGATTTATCGCTTGGCCGATTAAATCTGACGATCCTTTCAAACTTTGCAGCTTTGTTCAAACATCAAAAAACGTCATCAATGCATTAGGCTCTGAGACACACTGTGGTGGATGAAGGCTCAGAATGCGTTAGGAAAGTCAAATAGTTTGTATGAATCTCACAGGTTGTACAAAAGCTGCAGTTCATATGACGATCGTGGAGGAAAGTCTGTTTTCTCACAGTCTCAAAACGATAAACGTTCAGCTCTCACCAAGAACTCGGGGCATTCTTTGGGGAATGAAGTTGTACGACATTTTTGTGTGTGCCCTAAAGCTTCCCTATTGGGTCTTTACTGTAATCCTACATCAATTTTGTATTGAACGAGAGCAGCGCGACTCAATCCTTTATCAAGTTGTTACAAATTTTCGTGAACCGTTGGAATATTACCAATAAGCTGATTGCGTATGACCATGTAAACACCAGCAACACCTTTCATTCTCACAAAGTTAAGCCTGCGTAAAAACAACAAAACAGTGCCCTGTGTTTCTTACCTGCATATTGCAGAGGAGACACTCCAGGTGCTGAAAATTGACACGGATTGACATTTGTGTATTCAAAAAAGAAAGTTTGAAGCACTTAACAACAAATATTCCACCGTCAGCGAGCCGCACGACTGTCCAAGTGTCTGCGTCTGCTATTGACCATTTGCACCTATGTCACTTGATCACGTGGCTGCTCCATGCTGGAGGCAGAAGTGTGTGTACGCAGCATTACAGGAAGCGCAAAACTGACACATTCTCACATATTTCCTTATTTTTCGTAAAGAAAGCAGTGGATGCTTCTGGCGCATGTTCAGTACATTTGTCTGTGGAAGTAGGACGTCTTTTAGACCACACAAAACAAGGGATTTGGAAAAGCTAATGAATGCAGCTGATCCATGCCTCTTCCTCCTGCTATGTTTGCCGAATAAATAACATTTACAAGTTTGCCTGACTTTACTCCTCATGATTTGTACATTCTGTGGTAAACAGGGTTTAGTCTCACACTGGAGCAGATTTAAAAGCTACAAGAGGTTGGTTTTCAGTCACTTAGCTGTGAGGCTAGTGTTAGCCACGCATAATGCAGGCTGTGGAAGAGATTCATTGCATTTTTTTTTTTCAAATGTCCGACTTTTTTTTTTCTCTTTAGCATTGACTTACCTTGTTCAAAGTTTTCACTGCAAATCCGTAGTGACTTAGAGGGATTTAGGTCTTTTGATTTATTGCTGCCATCCACTATCGTCTTCTATCTTCATCAAAATGTAAATGAAAAAGCTCCAGGTTTAGACTTAAAACCTCCTGCTGTTAGTGCAGCGTGTTCCACCAGATACAGACATTTTACAACTGAAATCAATTAAAACTACTTAGAAACTAGCAAGTTTTCGGCAAAGTTTCCATTGCTGTGAAGCGCACAGACAGCGCTTTTGCCTCCATCATGGAGAAGTGGGCGTTCCC
The DNA here is from genome assembly GCA_038363315.1 of Mugilogobius chulae. Taxonomy (NCBI): domain Eukaryota; kingdom Metazoa; phylum Chordata; class Actinopteri; order Gobiiformes; family Gobiidae; genus Mugilogobius; species Mugilogobius chulae. Next base: position 13,146,992 of record CM076398.1, on the reverse strand, counting down.
TGGAGGAGCCTGACCACACGTGCAAAGGGTCAATAGCGAGTTGTCCTCCCTGTGTTTGTGTGTAACTCCAGATAATCTGTGCTTTCCCCGCTCGCTCCAGGTCCACGATCCTTCTTGTGTTTGAGTCAGGCGATTTGCATTTTCGACACGCTCTCCAGGTCCACGGTCTTCCACACAGATCTCTCGCTACGTTTGGACCATAGAGCTGCGTCTCTGTTCCACTTTCACTCTCCCACACAGACAAACTGCCTCATAATCTGGATTCTACAGTAGGGCTGGGCCAATAATCCAAAAATCTAGAGATCGAATCGAACTAAATCATCAATCATTTGGTGGTGGGTTTTGAATCGAAAGATCTTTAGTCAGTAAAAATGTGTAGTTTGGAGCAAAAGTCAAACTTTGAGGCAGAATATTGATATATAGTTTAAAAAAAATTGAATAAAAGGGACCTATTAAAGTTTTTGTTTTGTTTATGTTCACGAATGTCATTTTTCATTTAATTTTGAAAAAATTTAAACAAAATCGAAACAAAAATTGAGATCGATCAATACGTATGTGATTATATATTTTTGATCGCCCAGCTCTATTCTACAGTTTATAGTTTATAGTAGTAGTTTACGACCTCTACTTTATAGTAGAGGTCGTAACAGGTCGTACGGTTGGTTGTGACCGTGACTTTAGTTTGTTTTTAATGAATCAACAATGTTGTACAGCGCTGACTTCCCTTTGGCCTTGTGTGTGTGCAGGTTGCTTCGTGCTGTGCTGGACCCCGGGCCTGGTGCTGCTCCTGCTGGACGGTTTAGGCTGTGAAGCGTGTAAAGTGCTGCGCTACGAGAAGTACTGCCTGGTCCTGGCCGAGTGCAACTCCTTCGTCAACCCCATCATCTACTCGTTCCGGGACGCGGACATGCGGCGCACCTTCAGAGAGCTCATGTGCTGCTTGTGTCGCCGCCGCCGAGACGCCAAAGACCACCCCAACGCCTCCAGGGTCCGCTTCAACACGCTGGACCACGAGGTACTGTCCGAGAGCAACGGAGAGCCCCCCTCTAGCTACATGCTCACCTCTGACTCCGCCCACTCATGAGGACACACACCCACCGGGAGCCCACTGCTTCTTCTGTCCCTCACTGAACTGTGTAGAAAGTGTTTGTGTTTTTGGGCGTGTGCACCAGACGTGTGGTGAGCTGTGGAGATGTTTCTGGCTCTGCTGTGGAGAAGACTCTGGGACTTTATCACTGACACTGTCACACCGTGGAGGTGTGAGTCCGCTCTGCTCCACACCAGACTCCTCTTTGTCTCTGTGTTTTTCTCTTTTTCTCTTTCTCTAAGCACGTCCAGAACCTTCTGCTCTCACATAGACAGTAGTTCTAGTCACTTTAAAGCTGATTTTCACTCTTAAGTTTGAAATCAGACTACTTCCTCTTGAAAAGCTTTGGACACATGGTTAATATCCACAGTTTAGATAGAAGGAGTGGGTTCCAGCCCTTAATGTCACGTTCAGGCAAAGCAAAAGCTGTCAAGACCACTTTAAACATTTCCATGATGCACCGTTGTGCGCAATTTGTGCCGCTGTTATTTACATATGTTATTTTTAACTGGGATTTTTTCACTTGGATGTATTTTTTAAGACTCGTAGGGTCAAATTTTCTTCTCAAATGTTGATTTAGCAGCAGAACTTTAGTTTTCTCACAGATAAACTCTTGTAGTTACTGACAACGGAGCTTTTTCCACTTGTTTCCACTGTTTGTGTCTGTGAGCTACAGGTCGGGTGCACGTGCATCGCCCGTGTTGAGAAACAAAACTCCCTCTCTAAAGCCTACATTTGCAAGCTGTGTTTCAGTCACTGGGAGGTTGCGTATCTTCCTTTTGAACATTGTCAGTTCTTCGTTCAAAGCCACAATCTGTCTCCTTTAAGATCTGATCCGGTCCTCAATCCAACTTCTAAATCTTATTAATCTATATTTTCTTGCAGGGTTAATCCTGGGTTATTATCTTCAACCTTGTTTGGTCCCACTTTAATCTTGGTTTGAATCACAATCAATTAGACGGTTTTTTGGTGACGCGTAGATTGCGTGGCGGCCCCAGGGCATAACAACATGGACACAAATGACTAAACTGCATAACTCTATGCATCTAGTTTTCAAATGATAGGCACCAGCCTAAATAATCTGCATCAAGCCAGTAAAAGCCAGTCCTTCATTCTTTCCTCTGGGTTTTCGCCTGTGCTGCTGCTGGCGCGAGGAGTCACAGATATACACACACTAGACTAGGATATGCAGCAACGAGTTTACGTGTCTGCACTTCGCAGGTGTCCGTGTTTACGTCTCTCTGTTGACCAGCAGCGCGCACAAAGCGGTATTTCTTTCTTGCTACGTAATATTTTTAAGACAGCGGAGAGAGCGCGAGTCCGGTCGGGACCCGAAGTGTTTGGCCTGACCGCTCAGTCCTGCCCGAGGCAACGTTAAAACCGCCCGATCCCGAGGGTTTGCTCACGGGTCCCGTGGGAATTCCCGCCCGATGCAGGTCTCTACCTTGCATAAGGCTGATAACTCCTGGTTAAGTTCTTGTTTAATTCTGAACTTGCAGGAGCTCTGCAGCACTTTCCAATGAGCTCCCCAAAGGACTTTTTTTTTTAAATATCACGCCTTTTACTATTGCAAATGCTTCTGTGGAGGCCTAACTTTATTTGCCTGGAAAATCCAGACGATATTTTAAAAATATATCGTCTGGTCACCGTGTCCCTCTTTTGGAGTTCTGTAGCCGTGATTGACAGATTAATTAGCCAATCAGAGACACGCATCTTCCAACATGTAAAATCCAACATGGCTGCTCCCAACGAAAAAAATACATAAAAAAATATGAGGTGGACCTGAAAAACATCGCGGATTTCTGCAGAATCAATGAGCGAAGCAAAAAACAATTTTAATGTGAGGAGAGTGAAGTTAGATTTTGCTCTAAATGACAGACGATCAATCAGCTCCTTTGTTTCATCTGCGTAACGCTAATAAGCTAACCTGATTGGACGGTACGATGTGGATTTGGTCTGAAACGCAGGCGGAGGGCGTGGTGACCAGACCCACTCTTCACAGTATGCTGAAGTGTGGGTTCTGGATCCCAGGCAATAACTTTATGCACTAATAAATACAGACACTGTATCCTGGACGTATAAGTGCTGTTTTTTAGGGTTAGGGTTAGGGTTAGACTCCTGTTATAGAGCAGTACAAATCTAACAGTGTCCATAGCAGTTGTGGATGTTTTGTACCTGCTGTGCCACTGCCCCATTCAGACACTATGGCCCTTTATGAAACTTAAAGTTAAACGGTCCTGGTATACTGATGGGCTAAACTGTATTTGCTCATCTAAAAGTCGTTATAAATGTTGAAAATTGCTGGAAATTTGTTTTGTGGAGAGACACAACGTTCTAATTAAATTATTATTTTTTTAAATGTATATAGTATATATTTTATAATTGAAGGGTTGAGGTCACTTGTTTGAGGATTGGTCGCTTGTTTTTCTCTGAAAATCTGGCAACACTGATCAGCCTATTTGACGGTTATAACTAGACACTTACCATGAAGAAGCTGATGATTGTTATTAAATGAAAGCAATGGGAAATAGACAGTTTACAAGAGTCGTGATAACATTGAAATCGTGATATGGCTCCAAAAAAATTGTGATATTAATTATTTGCCATATCGCCCATGCCTACACAGGACAGGAACTCAGTCTTATCCAGTAGAACTTGTTGTTTAAAATGCCTGTAAGCCCAGCCAGGCCGATGGAGAAGTCTCAGCACAGACCCAGTCCAGGTTCAGACCTCATGTAAACAGCCATCAGTCTAGAGCCGCTCACAAGTCCAACAGGCCGGCAGTACGTTTAGAACAAACATGTGCCTCATGTTGGACACACGTCCCACAAAGACCAGTGTGTCATTGTACAAACTATATAGAATAAACAGTATTAACTCTAGTGACGTAACTCTGCACAGTACAGCAGCATCCAGCAAGAAGAGCGGGAAAAAAATCTTCTGGACATCTCTCCAACATAATCAGTTTACTCTCACACGTAAACCTTTTTTTTTCATTCCACACACTTCCCTGCTCATGTAATAGAGGAACCCGACGTCCCTATCTACCTGGGACAGTCCCTATTTTGAGCCCAACGTCCCATGTCCCAACAAATGCATCCAAATCCACTTATCTGTCCCAGTTTTACACCAGACATGTCCCAGTTGTTTTGATTTTTTGACACACTTTCCAACAGTGGAGGAAGGAATAGATTGCTACTTCTTTTGTCAAAATCGTGTTTGAAAATGACCAAAACGTGAGAATAAAATGCACCAATTTGCCCTATGTATACATGAGTGTGAATGAGCCGTGACATGACTGCAGTGCTATTTAAGTCCCGCTATTTTCATGTTCATTATTGTGTGAGTATTTTGTGCGAGTGCAGTATCTGATTGCAGTAGTTTTATGTGATTGCAGTAGTTTGGTGTAGTTTCGTGCAGTCCTGTAGAAGCGGTTGTCGTCGGCTCGTGCACTTGCAGAGCTCTGTTTGCAGACGACAGGAAGCTCGCGGGCCTCAGAGTCTGGCTGCGGTGAAGCAGGGACGTACACTTCCTCCTCTTTTGTGTGTGAAAAGCAGCTTGTCTCAGGTCTGACTTCTGCTGAGGAGACGCTTTCACACACACGACCACGCGACACATTTCACTGCAAAACTCGTGTGGACGGGAAAAAAAAGAAGTAGAGAGATATATCCAAGTATTCAATGTATTTTTTTGCGTTGTTAGCAGCCCTGTTGGTTTTCACACGGCGGACGATACGTGTCTCTGATTGGCTAATTCATCTGTCAATCACGACCACTGACAATCGAAAGAGGGACGCGTATATTTTTGATATCGTTTTACAGACAATGAGACGCTCACTAGTTTCAGATATTTTGGTCGACTAAATATAAGTAAAAAAATGTGCGTGTTTTGACAGTTTTGTTTTGCTTCGGCTGTAAAAGGCTGAAGTCAAACGTACAAACATTAGTCAGTCCAACACTTCTGGTCTCACACGTTGGCTCTGTGGTTAACACTTAAACAATGAACAGACGACCAGCGTGTGCGTTCTGCCGTGAATGTGACGGTGCATGTGTGAACGCAGCATTAGACCGTCCTGAGCGGGGTCGCTAGATTTTCAGACAGCAACAAGCGACCAAGCCTTTGAAAAGCAAAAACACGAAGCACGACCTCAGTCCATCAATCCAGAGTTTATAAAATGATAAATGACTCAAAACTCTGAACAAGTGTTTCTGATTTGAGCATAGTTCTAAAAGTAGTTTTAAAGACTTTAAAGGTGTACTGTGTCACTTTTTAATAGAAAATATACATGAATGTTTTTGTCATTTAGATCTGAGGTGTGGACTTGCAAGTCTTGACTTGAGACAGACTTGATAAGGGGCGACACGGTGGCGCAGGACCTTCTGGCCTCATAGCAAGAAGGTCCTGGGTTCGACTCCCGGGCCGCTCTGGGCCTTTCTATGTGGAGTTTGCATGTTCTCCCCGTGTCTGCGTAGGTTTCCTCCTACAACTAAAAACATGTCCATTAATGCCTCCCCTGACCCTTCCCCCAGGGCTCCCCTACAATAGAGATTCTGAATCTCAGAGGGACTTCACTGGTTAAATAAAGGTCAATTAAAAAAAATAAAAATAAGATGGACTAAAACTAAGGACGTGAAAGTCTATATTTACTTTAACAAACTGGAACATGTCCCTGTTCACTTCTGTTATTAAAGTTTGTCTGGAGGATTTTACAAATCCAACATCTGTTTGTTGTTTTTCAAATGATGCACATGTGTTTCTCCTCCCAGGACCACGCCCTTCACTGTAACTGGACCAATGAGTTACTTAGGAACACTGAGGGTTTGATTGACAGGTTCACAGGCCATTGGTCAGCGTTTTACTGGCCTCATCATGTCCACAATTTATATATTTTTGCTAAACAAATATTTTTTTTGTTTAGCATAAGCACAAGGCTATTACAAATCTATGCAACTGTTTTGACCTGTTTTAGACTGACAACAAACTATTTTTGAAAATCCTCCATACAACCTTTTATTTGGATAATTTATTAAGATCATTGCAATGGTAGAAATACAATATGTTTTCTGTGGAACTTGACTTGGACTTGTCTCTCTTAGACCTGGACTTGAGTTGGATTTAACTTGAGTCAGAAACTTCACTATTACCAATGTTCCAACTTTGTATTTCTACTGAACTGTGCATCTGCCTTTTCACCTCCAGAAAGTTACACAGTGCACCTTTAAATCATAAAAATGTATTTAAAATTCACGATGAAAGACCACAAAACACCTCTTCTACGACATAAAACCACAACTCATGAGCAAGCCCCACTGTCAAACTCACAATTAACTGTCCAAAAAAACACGCTCCAAGTTGCTGTGAAGAAGCAGACCTGGCAACCCTGCTTCTGTGTGTTTGTGTGTGTGAGGCAGTGCAGAGTCAGTCAGGGGAAGTGGACAGATTTGTGTGACTTTGCATCAGACTGTGAATGTAAATCAAAGGTTGTGCAGGGCTGGACTGGGCTGGACTGTGCTGGGCTGGGCCGGGCCGGGACAAGACGCTCCCTCCGGTCCGGGCTCATAAACACTCATCATGTGTGTTCATTATTAACTCACACCTGGGATCACACTGTCTGTTTGAAAGAAAGACAAACTGGTCTCAGGAAGTGTTGAAAAGGGAAGTTTTCTTTACAGGTCTGTAAAAAACGTATGTTTTTAAGCTTCATTCAAGTCCCTACAACTTATGTTTGAAGTTTAAAAGTCATAGAACTATAAAACTTGAAGGAGAACTGGTGTAAAATCGACTTTAACTATGTTACAGCAGTGTCTGTCATCAGTTGTATTTGGATTGTTCTGCAGCTGATTAAAGTGCCCTGTTTTCACCTACCACCTATCCCCGACCACTACTTACGATTACTCAAATATTAGGATTGTGAGTGAACTATGTAAGGTTCAAAATTGTCAAGTAACCACTTTCCAACTACAAAAAATAGACAGTTGTCTGCCAAAAGATAATGAGGACACACTCTGAAGGGTTCACTTTACAAAAGCCTTTATTCCAACATGACGCACTCAGCTCGGACAAGTCTTCTTCAGGTGCACACAGCCACAGGTGTGTGGTCTCCATAAAATAGTGTCCCACCTCAATATGTATATGCAAATACATATTCAGATTATCACATATACATGTATACTAACGTATACAAAAAACAGACTAAAGAGACATGATTTACAAAAGAGATTAACATGGTGCACCATTACTAAATCAATAAACACTCCAGTTTCACTTTGGGCCATTTCCAAAAGCACCTGACTGGGCTTTATTTAATACACCTGGACATCCGCGCTGTGCTCCCCAATTTAATATTTATCTAAACAAAAGATGGTAGTTTTTAAATGTGTTGGAGCTGTCCGGTTCAGCCGTCCAGTTTACATTGAGGCATCAAGCAAATTTGCTGTGTGAATTAGCCTCTAGGGCATCGAAATTCACTCGCTCTGGCATCTGCTGATGTCATGTCCTGCGAAGTCGACGCTCTAACTTGTGTCAGACGCTTTGGCCTCATCAGGCGTCGACGCCCGAGTTGGGCTCTGCTGAACTTTCAAGGCCTGATCGCGGTGTTCACCAATCAGACACTGCTCCTGTGACGTAGTGACGCTGCTCTGCCTCACATCAAGAGGAAAGAAGAACTGTTCACTGAAGTCTTTTAATCACTTATTTTATGGAAAAGTTGGTTGTCTTTGAGCTTTTTTCAAAGGCTTGGTTGCTTGTTGCGCTGAAATCTGTCAACCCTGACACGGCAAAACAAACAATAGGGGACATGATCTAGACCAGTGGTTCCCAACCTTTTTCCTGGAAGCCCCCCCTGACTGAACGAGAGACTTGTCAAGCCCCCCCTGTTTAAACCGGTGGCTCGAAATTATTATTGTATGAGGGAAAATTAGAATTAAAACGTATATTTCAGCCAAATAAATAGCTATTAAAGGTGTTTTTGTGCTCAAATTTGTGTTTTTTTACTAATAAAGTTGCACTTATAACCACTTTTAGAACTTGACCCTCTGACCAGACAAAGCTCTGGGGACCCCCGCCCCCCAGGTTGGGAACCACTGATCTAGACCAGTGGTTCCCAAACTTTTCAGACCGGGACCGACATAATAACGATATAACCAACTCGCGACCCTCACAGTTAAATAAAAAAAATATCTTTAGAAATTTCAAGTTGGAAAACCATTTAAAATGGGCTAAAATGCTGTTATTTTTTATTTATTTATTTTTTTTCGTAGCTGCAAATGACCATAATCCAGTCAAACCTGATTCTAAAGTTATAAAAACAAATAAAAAAACAAGTCATAACTGTAAAATTACATCTTGAAATCATCTCACAACCCCGAGATTTTGCTTCGCGACCCTCGGAGGGCTCCCGACCCAAACTAGACTGTCACAGGGCTCACATGGATCTAGCAAAAATGCTGGTTGCCGTATTCATACCACTGTTGTACGACATGACATTGTAGGAGGACAGAGACAGCAAAAGAACTGTCTGGAGGAGAAAGTTGTGTGATCGGATAAACTACGTTTTATAAAGACAGCAAACCTCCTCCTCTCTCTCAACCTGACTTGTCTACGAGCAAAACACAGCCTTTCGCAAAAATAAAAGCGAGAACGCAGAGAAGTGTGTCGGGGTGTAAAAAGGGCCTTTAGGCGTCAGAATTAAACATTTTCTGCGTCAAAATTCGCTTTAACATGTGAAATTGTCCGGTTTGAATGCAGCGCAAAGTTCCATTTTAAAATGAAAGAGGTGGAGCTTATCAGTTCAGGAAGTCTTTCTAGTTCTAAGCCCTTTTAGATCATTTTTGTGTTTTGCAACGAACAAAATCTAAATTATTGATCTGCATATGCCATAAACAATATGACATAAGTATCTATTTATGTCTAAATATAAAGAAAAATCACAATAGTTCTCCTTTCAAGTCATGTTCTCGATCAAATCCAGACTGCAGGCGGAGATAAAAAGAAGTCTTATTGTTTCTCTTCAAACGGTTTCCCGCCTGATCAGATATCGGCCACGATTGAGGCCGATAGCCGATATGCAACGGTCCATTTTTCCTCTAAAATGTGAATCTAAAGTGGATTTGTTTGGCGCTTTTATTCCAGCCTTGGACATGTTCAGACTCTCGGATGATTTTGTAGTTTTTGTGCAGAGGCAGTTTGTAGTTTTTCTCTTGTTCTGTTGGAGCCATTTTGTCCCATCGACTTCCATTAGAAACACTGAAAATCCTCTAGAAACAGGGTTCCCACGCGTCCTGGCAAACCTGGAAAATCTGGAAAATGATTAGCCCATTTTCCAGTCATGGAAAACACATGAAAAATGAGAAAAACAGCCAAATGTCAGGAAAAATAAAATGTTTTTCTGGAAAATTATAGGGCCCAATAATTAAATGTATAACAGTGCGGGAACAAATGAACCAGATTTTTGCAATGTACAAACACAGTAGTAAAAAATAATAATAAATGCCTTTGTACTAATGTAAAACTGGTAAAAAACATAGGATTTGCAAACCCGGATTGCAGAAACTTACATCCAAAATCTAGGCTCCCTCACATCTCATTTATCGTTTTTTCACTTGGCTGTTTATCCAAATGTTTTAATTGGAGGCATACATTTTTACAAAAGAGGCTCAACAGTATTTTGATTTTAGTTCTACAGCCTGAGGTAAAAAGTGTCAAAAACCATGATTTTTTTTTAGGAGGAGGACCCCCAGACCCCCCACTCATGTTTTTCTCCATACACCACTGCAAAAATACTGTAACTGTGATGCTCATGAAACACCAAAAAGAGACTGTTAAAGTGAGTCGCATCTTTGCAAATTGTTCCTTTCTGACCAGATCAGATTTTGATTGAGAACCGGCCACACGACTGTGTTATGCTTTGTCATAAATGTGGACTATTGTCACAAACTTGGCAAAACAGGCTAAATATTGGTGATGTAGATGTCGTGATTGTATAAAATCGTTGTTGCGAATGTCTGGAATGTCCTGGAAAATGTTCTTGGGATATGAGTGGGAACCCTGAGAAAACTTTAGTGTTTGTTCCTTTTCAGAAGAGCTGAAATGTGTCGTGTTTAGACTTTTAGATGAATTGTGTGTATTTCCATTAAAACAGGCTTGTGAAGAGTAAGACACGTTTCCTCATGTGAACTATGGAGCCACCAGGAGACAGGACATGTTTGGATTTAGATACAATCATCGACTATCATTTTACAGCCGTCAAACAAAGGTGCATAAAAGACTTAAACTTCTTCCCAGATCTCGTTGACGATTATTGGATTAAATATTTAGTTGATCTTGCTGCAAACTCAACACAAACTAGAACCAGCTCCTCTCTGCAGTGACCACAGCGCCCTCCTGTGGCTGTATCATCACATCACACTGACACACACTGCCTTTACTGTCACTTCATCTCTTCTCTCTCTCTGCTGATGCTCTGTTCTCTCTTTACGCCAATAATCCTTTGAATAATCGTGATTTGAATGATTTAAGTGACTGTCTGTATTAGTGTGTCATAATCGAGCTTCCCTAACGTGTGTGTGTCGCCTCAGAGTGTTCAGAGAAAAGTATTTTTGAATGATTGCATGTGTTATCTGTTTGCTTGTGAGAAAACAAAAGGTAGTTACTTCAAAATGTCTTGTTTTTAATGTGCAAAAAGATTTAGCCAAGTGAAAAGTGAATGGCCCTATGGAAAATAACTCCTCTGTCATTTTGTAAGTTCTGTCACTTAGAAATAATGGAGGTAGGGCTGGGCAATACGGCTAAAAAAATTATATCACGATGTTCTTGCGATTTTGATTTGATCATGATTCATGTCTCTACAAAAACAAGTATCTGAGTTTTCAAAAAGTCCTTACTTCATTGTCAGTGGCTAAATCCAGCTGTTGTTGTTGTTGCCAGATTTTCCGAAAGAAACAGGTGACCGAGCCTTTGAAAATGAATCCCAAAACAAGCAACCTCAACATTAACATCAACTTTTAAGCATGAACATTTGCTAAGAATCCATGTTTCAGTCATAATGGATTTATTTTTGTAAATCAATCACTTGAAAAATGCTTAAATGAGCTTGTTTTATGACTTTATTGTGCAGCCAAAAAACCACAATCTTCAAAATGTATAAGAGACTTTGAAAAGGATTGTGGGAAGTCTTGATCAAACATTTCTTTTGTTGGTGCATTTCCACAGTGAGAGACAGAATTCCAGTTCCAGTGTTCAAACAAGCAGCACGCTGAGCTCTACACCTGTCAGGTTTCAGAAACACTCCCTCCAAAGTCTTTGCACAGGATTCAGGTCTGGAGACTGGCTGGGCCACTCCAGAACCTTGATCTGCTTCTTACGCAGCCATGGTAAGAAGCAGATCTTGTAGCTTCAGGTCATTGTGATGTTGGAAGATCCAGCCACGACTCTGATGGAAGGAGCCCAATACCTCACAACATGGCCCTCTTTATCTTGTCCTTAATACAGAGCAGTGGTGCTGTCTCCTGCAGAGTGCCTAAAGGGTATTTCACACCAACACAACCCCCAGTCGCTGTCGATAGGGAGGAGCAACGCAAGTCTGTTCACGTCTCTGGGCGCATCGATGTGAAAGAACATTCAGACAAACATGATCCAAACAGCCAACAGTCGCCAAACAAATGCAGAGTGAGCATGTGTGTGATGTAACGCTTGACGAAAATGACGAAACATAAGTTGAACGCGAGTAGTAGTTGTCAAACTTTGACGGCAAACAGATGTTTCTAGTCTTACCTCACGGATTAAGCTCAACTCGTATTTCCCTCCACAGTCCAGCCTTCGTACTGCGGTCCCCGTAACTACCCCGTGTTTTTCTCTCGATCCAAATAGTAGCCATTCTCCTTCGTAGTTACGTCCCGTTTGACCCCGTGTAAATAACAATCCATGCTCGGCTAAATACTGTTTTTCCGTAAGCGTTATTTTCGGTTTTCCGCACTATATTCCTGCGCACTGATTCGCTGGTTCTCCTGTGGCCACGGGCCAATCAAACAGCTGCATTTGCGGCAACTGGCGACACCGACTTTACTTGCAAGTCTTCAAAAACCTGCCTCCACGACCTCTGACCCCCGACAAACCCATTTACACCAAACACACGTGAGCCGCCTGTCGGCAAAAGTTGCCAAACTGGTTCAGACGGGCGACCCTCGGCTTGGTGTGAAAGTACCCTAATGCTTCCTCCTCCATGCTTCACTGTAGGTTTGGTGGTATGTTTAGGTGTCCCTGAGCAGCTCCTCATACATAGATAGATAGATAGATAGATAGATAGATAGATAGATAGATAATAGATAGATAGATAGATAGATAGATAGATAGATAGATAGATAGATAGATAGATAGATAGATAGATAGATAGATAGATAGATAGATAGCACAACTTGCACAACACACACAATTATAACAGTAGAACAGTAAAATACTAGCTACACGGACTAGCTGCCACCACAGTCGGCGCATGCGCACAAGAAGTTCTGGGATGATTCTTAGTACACACGACGTGACATCTTAGCTGGAGCTTCAGTCTGAGGGACAGTGCAGTCATTATTAGCCTTTTCCTTTTTCTAACAAGTGCTCCGAGCTGCTTTGTCATTCCAGCTTTCTGAAGGTCTACAGTTCAGTCTCAACCTCAAACACGAGCTGCTTCATAAGGATCATGAGCAGAGTGTAGTCGGACTGATTAAAAGCAGAAGAAAACAGTCAGATAATCAAATATCAGATACGGTAATTTGCAAAGAAATAGTTAAACATGATCCAAGGTGATTTCTGGATTCTGTCTCTCACGTACGATGGAAATATGAAGCCCCTCTATGACTTCTAAGTGTCAGACTGATCAAACAGTTGACCTCAGCTCATATATTTCTGTCATTTCTGGACTACTTTTGTTAGAAGATTTGAGCTGTGATGATTGTGTCAGACTTGAGTGTGTCTCCTCCACAGCAGCAGCAGCAGTCCTGTCCTGTTTGTTCTTATAAACTCTTGTAGATAGGTCTTTGCTTGTGTGTTGCGTCCAGCCTTCAGCCTGTAACCCTGTCTCTCGTGTCCAGAACCAGGAGGAGCGCGTCAACGGGACCCCGCTGGTGCAGCCCTCTGGGGGGGACCCGAGCCAGCCGTCCCGCAGGTGGAGCTAGCCCTGGACGCGCCCGGGACAGAGACACAGACATTGGTTTTGAAATGTGCACCAAAACTGACCCATGTTTTTCTTTTAAGTTTTTTGTCCTGCTTTTTACGGAGAAAGTCAGCGGCACGAACATGGAACTCGACAAATGGATTTTATTTATGTTTTTAAATGTTTTTAATAGATTAATCCAACAGCAACATTGCCAAAGAACTGTTGACTCCATTGTTGCTGCATACTTTTGAAACCTGTTTTAGTTCATTTTAAAATCTTGTCTGTAATGATTTTATCTGTGTTCGTCCGTGGGCTCAGGCTGTGTTCACATTTGGATTGTTATATTTGGATTAAATTGGCTCTAAATTTGGAGCTGCTGTGTAAAACCAGCTCCTGTGTGATGTGTTTGTCTTGTTAAAGGTGCACTGTGGAACTTTCTGGAGGTGAGAAGCCAGAATTCAGTCAAAGTTCAAGCTGGAATATCTGATTTTCACTTCACAAAGTCTTTAGTTCTCAAATGGTTCATATTGATGCACATAGATCTTTTTTTATAAAGTGCAAAGTGAAACCGGAGTGGACCACCAGTGCACAGCCAATCAGAGCGCTGCTTTCAGCTGTTGAGAACTAAAATATTTGGTAAAGACAAAGCTTACCAGTTTGAAACTAAAAAGTCAGGTACTCCAGCTTTAAATCCTCTTGTCTGTTTCCATGAGGTTTGTGCAAAAATAAAAGGTTTTATAGATCATGTATAAGACATTTTCTTACGTGGTTCCAACATTCCTCCAGTTCCTGTTTAGTCAGAAGAACTATCCTGTCCTCATGATTGTGTCACACAGTAACAGTTCCTGACTCGCTTTAGCATTAGCATGTGTAAAGTCTGGAACATTAAAACAAGTCATTAAATAGTGTGATAGGAAAACAAAAGTTGTTTTTTCATTTCCACATGAAACTATGATCCACAAAACATCTCTGAAATTAACAATAAAACTAAATAACCAGTGTTCACTGCAATACCAGTAATAGTTAGGCTACAATGTTTCTTATTAAATAACTATATTATGGGAGTTACTGCTTTTAAATCGTTTTTCTTAAAGATAAAGAAAGTTTATCTCTACACATGTAAACATATAAAACATGTTTGTAACAAAGTTAATGTGCTTGTGTCACCTAAAGGTACCTGGTCTGACTGAAAGTACCTGCCCCACAGCAGGAGCTAAAAAGTCCCTAAGGTAAAGTCCCAGTCAATAGTTCCTGCTCTGTGCGATGTGCCTAAAATGGGGACTGTAACTACAGAAACTACTAGGAACTGTTCAAAGTTCCTAGAGTGTGAAAAGGCCTAGTTACACATGGGGTGTTGTTACTAACCCTGTTAGTCCTACTCAGCTCTAAACGGGTCTAACTGACCCTGGTTGGCCCGAACTGACCTCGGTGTTTCTGTGGTTATTAGTTTGTTGTGGTCAGTTACTATGGAGACAGTACCACATTCTAAAGAGTAATGGAAACACAACCAGACCGAGAAGAGCCAAGTAGGTACCAACAGGGCCAGTGGAAGCAGCAGGTACTAAAAAAGTACCTGGTCCAAGAGTCACAGGGCTACACCTCATTAGAACAGTTTAGTTCCTGTTTGGCCTGGTTAGAACCAGGACCAAGCAGGTACTAAAAAGTACCTGGCTAGTGGAAACAGGGCAGACCAGGGCCACATGGGAACTAACAGGGCTAGTAGAAACTTCATTCCAGACTCTTTTAGATGATGCATATATAACAGAGAGATGAGTTTGGATTGTCCAGGATCAGATTGATAGTCTCCATATTTACTGGACCCAGGGTTCCTAAAACAAGGACCACTTTTTGAAAAATATTTGTAGCAGAGGACCACATAAAAGATGGAAACAAAGTGAATTCTTAAAAAAAGAAATTGCATTTAACTACTTAGTTCTGAGGAGCCATATTACGTAAAATAAGGCACTGAACGCTTGTATACCTGTAGTTTAGATAATGAAAACACAATTGTTCAAAGTGGCCAACAAGGACACGACTGCCCTAAAACCTTGTACTCGTTTCCATGGAGATCTAATTTCTTTAGCTGTAATGTTCCACAGTGTAGCACGAATTCTCCAAACAAATGTTCTGTTTCGGTGTGATAATGCTTTTAATATTTCACCTCCAGAAAGTTGTTGTGCATTAAATGTCGAGCAGACCACATGTGCCCACTGTAAATCCTGTTGTGTGTCTGAACTGGTAAAGAGTAAACTACACCGAGTTAAGATAAATGAAAGGATGACGTGTTTTGTTTGGAAAGTGACCAAGTGCAGATGGACCAATCAGAGAGCGGCAGGGTTGGACGTGAACACAGCCTGAGCTCGATATGACCGACTGACCGCACACTCTGGAGAACGACTTTTATTCTATAGAACTGCATTTACACATATTTATATTTGAATGCATTTAAATGTGTCTTTTTGTGAGGAATTAAATGTGTTTATGTTCAGTCTCATTGTGTCTTGTTGTCAATGACAGGATTAGGATTTACAATAATGAACAAACAGAAAGTACTTCCATCCTCTGTTCTAAAGTGATGACCGTGTAATGATTTTAGACTAAATTAAGATGATGGTAATGATAAATGATCTTTATTTATCGAGTTTTTCCACCTTACGGGACACTCAAAGCACTTTACAATCTAGTATCCGCTCACCCAGTGTACGCAGACAGTGAGGCAGTGTGAGTGTCTTGCCCAAGGACACAATATATAAGGACAAAAATGACTAAAAACACATCTTTCTCCATTTAACTTTCAATTTCTTTAGAATTGTGTAGTTTACTTTTCACCTTCAAAATGTTACACAGTGCACCTTTTTCTGTCCGGTCTTGTTTCCATGGTGACGGTAATGCTTGTGGTGGTTCACACTCCAGACCTGCTTCAGCGACGTGTCAGACTTTGGAACAAACAAATGTGACCGGTGTGTTTCACTCTGCGTTGTGTGTGCTCGTCTACGGCTGTCCGTGCATGAGGGAACCACAAGACACATCCGATCGCTTGGAAGCAGTCTCCATTTAATCTGGATTATAACAAGAGTAAACAATCTTTAACGTGCTGCTAACCGCTGGCCCAAAACTACAAAGGAAAAAGAGACAATGACAGCGTCAGTATTTTTCCCTGATTTCTTCACATCAATAAACAAAACACCAGAACAATTCAAAGGCTTAATATTGACTTAAATACAACTATAGAGTGCTCAATGACCAAAACAAAAGTGAAATAATAGCCAAACTGCACATAAAACACTGGATTACATTGGATAACCAACCACCTTCCCAACACGGGTTTCAAAAGGGAAGAGGAAGCCACGACCCCCCCAATTTATACCCGAGTGCCGGAGGGACAGACGAAGAAGAGACCACATCCAGGCCAAGACAGCACAGTTACTAACCAGGTATGCAGAACAAATAAAAGAAAATTAATTTTGTGTAATTATATTATAAATAAACCGGTTACACAAACACAGGAAGATTATGAGAGGCAGAAACATCAGACATAAAAAGCAAAACAAAACTTCCACTTCAGACGTCCTGATAAAAGCTCAAGCTTGTGAGAATGAATTTTAAAATTTAAAGAGACTATACTCGATTTTTTTTTTTTTTTTTTTTGAAAAAATATTATTTAAAACAATTTCCCCATAGCGCTGATATCTTGTTCAAGTATTCAGGTGGAAATTAGTCCGCAAAGTCTTGTCTATGTCTAATAAAATCCTGTTTGTGGCCAACTTTTTCTGTTGTTGTTTTTGGCATTGTGGCTAACTTTGTTAGCATACAGACTCACCTCACTACTAAAAGCTGTGAAAAAACATTAAAATACATTATGATGAACAATAGGCTCTGTGCACGGAATTTTAGTTGGCTGTGTACGTTCAAAATAGTTAACTTCTGTATGTACGACCACTTCCTGTTAGCGTTAGCATTTAGACACAATTATGTCTCTTTTTAAACACACAAGTGTCTCTGGTGAAATATTCCTCTGATATGTAAAGTCT
Source organism: Mugilogobius chulae (assembly GCA_038363315.1). Taxonomy (NCBI): domain Eukaryota; kingdom Metazoa; phylum Chordata; class Actinopteri; order Gobiiformes; family Gobiidae; genus Mugilogobius; species Mugilogobius chulae. The sequence continues at coordinate 13,129,732 of CM076398.1, read as the reverse complement.
TTAACTTGTTTTCTATAACATTCACCACAACTGTCTGATCTAAAGAGGATTTATTTGTTTTTTCTATGAGGTTTTCACTACATCAGTTTAAAACAAAAATAAATATTCTTTAGATCAGACAGTTGTGGTGAATGTTATAGAAAACATGGTAAAGACTTTATATTTTATATTAGAGGAATATTTCACTAGGGGACACTTTTGTGTTTAAAAAGAGACATAATTGTGTCTAAATGCTAACGCTAACAGGAAGTGGTCGTACTGAAATTACGTGCACAGAGCCCATTCTGAAGCCCAGAATGCATTAGCTAAGTGAGCAAATCATGTAGACTGAAGTAACAAGTTTAAAATTAAATAATCTTCATTTTTAAGGATGCAAAAATCAGGTATTGCTCCTTTAAGTTTTTTGAGAAGATGTGACATATATTTAAGTATTTGTTTTTACTGCTCGTAGTTTGACTTAGTGCTGTCGGAGGAAAACGCACGCTTCCCCGCGGTGATAAGTAGCCTAATGATGACCTCAGTATCCCTCCGCCTCAGCATCCCTCCTCGTGTGCGCATGCGCTCTCCATCCTCCGCCACTCCTCCCGCTGCTGCTGCTCCTGCCGCTGCTTCTCTCTCCTCTTCCCCCGCTCCTCATCCCGGTCCTTCCTGCTGCGACCATGGTGGAGTCTCCAGCGGCCGTGTCCGGACTCCCCCCGGGCTGGACCTCACCCCGCTGGACCGCTACGAGCCGAACCGGGCCAAAGTGTGCGCTAGCCTACGGTGGCTGTTCCAGAGAGCGCGTGGCGGCGGCGGCGGCGGAGCAGGTAGGTCCCGTCGTGGGTTTGTCTGATGGGTGGGGTCTGCGGGTACCAGCTCCTGCAGCGTGCGTGGGTCTGAGGGGACTCCCGAGGCAGCACCAGTCTGGTCCGGTCCAGTGCGTGCGTGCGTGGGCGTGGCGGGACGTCAGCGTGCTTTGACAAAGACTTTTTTCTTGCGTGTCTTTGTGATGTGCTCGTCTAGGCCCAGTTTCGGTTCCAGGCCCGGCTCCGTGACGCGTGGGGGTGGCGGGGCGTGGGCCGTAAGTGTGTCAGTGTGTCAGCGGGCTCCTCTGCAGTGTTCCCCCGGGCTGCAGGTAGAAGTGCTGACCCGGGACCGGACACGAGCTCGCGCCGTGACCCAGAGCTGCACCGGGCTCGGTTTGAGTCCGCTGTAGTCGTTTATTTGGAGCGTTTCTTGGTTTTTCCTCTTGTGACGTCAGCCATTGTGGCATCCTTCAGTGGGTCCGTCCGCGCGGGAGTGTTGTGTAAGCACAATGTCCTGTTCTGGAAATGTCAGCGCAGAAATAGCCCAGAACTACATTCTTATTCAAATGAACTTATTAGAATAATAGTGATCACGTGACGCCACAACATTCTTAAGATAATCAGCTGTTCAGCGGTGTAAATGTAGTTTTTGTTTTAATACAAAAGTACCTCACAGTTTTAGTTGCACATTTGGAAACGTTGGTTTTTCCCACTAAAAACACAAAGTGCCTGCAAAAGACAGGACCACAGTGAAGACAACAGACAAGCTCTGCACAGAACATGTTCATTTCATCTCCACCTGCTGTTTGAGTGGAAAGACATTTGGGTCATTCTACAGAAACGATGCCTTTTGGAGTCAAACATAAAAAAATAACAAAAACCTTATCACAAGTAATCCTTTAAACTTCCAGAAAAACCCAGGCATCCACCTCAGGCATAAAAGTATTTTGTAATATGATCCTATTGTTACATTTTGAAACGAGGAGGTTTTGAACAAGACTTCAATGGACCTGCTGCTATTTCTAAGCAGTTTTAATTCAGTTTTGTGTTTTACAATGAATAAATATTGAGTTGTCATTGTTTCTTCCCTAAATAAAAACAACCTCCCTGTCCTCTGTGTCCCGTCAGAGCCCGTCCCGGAGGACCTGCAGGACCTCTGTACACGGACCAGGATGGACAGGAGCAGCTGAAGCCGTCCCTGTCTCGCCTGCTGCTGTCCCGGGACCCGTACCCCGCCGCGGTCCGGGGGGGCACGGCAGCGGGACCCCGGGGGACACTCCGGCCCTGCTGCAGCTGCTGGTGAAGAAGGGCATCAGCGTGAGGACAGAAGAGGGCCAGGTCAGCGAGAAGGAGCTCAGCCACGCGCCCGTCAAACTGGTCAGTGCATCAGCCAAGGCTTTCTGCTCATTCAGACTTCAAATGTGTGTGTACAAGTGGTTACACTAGACCTAATTCCAATCCGTCATCGAGTCAGGTGACAAGCAAGGTCTCAAAAAATCCGTCATAATTTTGTTCAGTCGGTTTATTGCTGTCTATGTTTTGTAGTTGTTTTCTGACGCGGAGACTGCACGGATCACTCGGGTCATGAGACTAATCATCTGCAAAAATCATAGTGTCCTTTTGACAATCAACAATGTCAATGTGACTAATGAGGCTCTGCATTTCTGAATCACAAAGTTCTATTTCTCCACTTTCTGCAAATCCACACTGTATTTAGCCCAAACTCTACGTGTTATTTCTATTTCTCCTGCATAAACGTCAGTCCTTCATTCCTCCGGGAAAGTTTCTCTGAAGCGAGGCGATGCGGGGGCATTTGAAAATCACTTAACCAGGAAACTGCAGGTGTTTATGAATCTGAATAAACATCAGTGTTTTGTCTGGTCAGTTTTGTTGAACAAAGCCTTATACAGCTAAAGTGTGTTCTGTGAAACTGCAGTCTCCTGTTTACAGATTTATAGGTTACTTATTTGCATAGCTGCTCGCCTCGCAGGTGTCAGTCTAGAGCAGGGGTTGGCAACCTTTTTCAGTCCGAGATCTACTTTTTAAGTCGGCAAGGCTTGGAGATCTACCTGTAGATTTGTATTATCTTGATCGCTGATATATACAGTATCTTTTATTATTAATGGTCTGCCCTATTATTTCAACGAAGTATTTATTTACAAATTAATTGTTCATTATTAAATTAGCAACAAAATGGTAAGGGGACCCACAGTTCTTTCTATTGTTAGAGCCTGTATTTTAAAGTTATACAGTAGCTCCATGGTAACGCGCATAGGGGGAGGGGCTTGTCCAACATAGCTTCCGTTCAGAAGTTTGGATTAACATTCCAAGGACAACAAGGATACTTTGTGAAGGATGAACAGAGTGAGCAGGTAGACACTCCTCACCTGGCTCTCGTGCTCTCTCATCCTTTTACTCTCACTCTCCTTTTCTTTTCTCCCTAAAGCACGCCTACATCTCGTGTTTGCGAGCGGCAGCGGGTGAACATAATTCGAACATAAAACTATAACAGCAACACAGCAACTAACAGTAATATGTTTAAAACTTAGATTTTACATTACAAATTAGTTATAAGCACATTTTCTTTCCTGAAGTGCTCCTGTCTTTAAAGTACAGTGTGTGTGTGTGGCACTGCAGAGCTCGGGGACACCAGTATGTGTCTGCCTGAACCAGGAAAGTCTAAAGCTGCTCATCTGAACGCAGATCTACACTGTTCTTCTTCGCGGCGGTCTCTTCTTTTTGAGATAACGTCACCTGCTGTCGAGAGGATGTAATAACTAAATGTAGTGCATTCATTCATTGGGTTAAATGTATTTATTTTTTAACTTTAACCCCTTCTCATTCCGGCCTTTTTCCCTCACACATCTGACTAAAATCTGTAAAAATTCAAACTAAAACAGTTCCTGATCCTTTGGAGCTCAGACAAATGGCTGAGATCTTTTTAAATCTGTATCTCTGTAGTTTTTACTTCTGATGTCCAACAGGCTCATCAGAAGTGAGAACTTTCTCCAAACAAAAGAAAAACACAATCTAAATTCCGCCTACATTTTTTTGTTAGATCTAAGGATTGGTAAAGACATAAATGACTCTAGATTTGGCGGATTTGGGGTTTTGACAATTCCTCTGTAAAAGCTGAAGGTCACTGAGTCAAAATGAGTTTTAGGGAGACAAAATTACTCAAAAAAATGTAGGCGGAGCCAACACAAAAGTCCTATTAAATTTTTGAATTTTTGAGGACTTTTTTTTATTTGTCAGTTTAGAGTTTAAGTCTGAGTCTGAGTCTGGATCATCAGAGGCTGATTTTGCTCTAAATAAAAGGGACATAATGGGATTTTTATATTTAACCTTTCCAGGTGCTTCATAGTATGCTTTTTCAGACACTCAACAAAATGGAATCTTTAAAGAAAAAGTGGGAGGGCCCTCCGAATGAGAAGGGGTTTTAATAACTTGTCCCACAATGTGTCTGGATGTTTCTGTGGCTAGAACCAGGTCAGTATCTTGACTCTCCTCCTGTCCCGAGGAGTCAAGTTAATGCTGCTGTGGTGCTTCCAGAGTCTGACCTACTGTCCACCGGGGGAGGCTCACTCAGCGGGATCTTTTACACATCCAGCTGCATCTGTGCTTGTAAACCTGAGATCTATGTACGGAGATGGGCTAAATGTCAAACGTCTGTCTCCACAAACGTAAGAGCGATCCACGAAGCATCCCCCGGGTCTGTGATAAAGTACACAGTGTGGGTCTGCGGTTCAGATCTGCAGGTTGTCCCGGTCTGCAGCTGTACACTTCTCCTGTGTGTACAAAAGTCAGTCCCACAGTGAGATAAACAGTCAGAGTGTGATGGATGTGAACCGACGTGGCCTGGTTTAGATCTCTGTGTGCTCATGGCCTCATTCAGATCTACAGTTCAAGTTAAAAAAGAAACCAAATCAAGTTTACTGCTTGTTACAATAAGTTAAAACTATGAGGCATGGATTATTTTATTGTTTTCCCATTTCTATTATCAGGCCATTCTCCACCAATAAGCAAGGAAGCTTCTGGGAGTGACTTTAGGTTTGAATATTCTGGTACTTGTTCCCTTTTAATTCAAGGTAAATTCATCTTGATCTGAGTTTGTTGAGTCTGGGTTGTTTTATTAAACAAGGATTACTGTTAGGGATGCTTTGTGGGTTTGACCCTTGTGTCCCGTTAGACAAAAGTTCCTAATCTGCTGTTAGAGCCTTTTACTCCACTTTTTTGACGGCTGTAAAAGTATGACAATTTTTTTTTTTTTTCTTGCTTAAAAATGTGAATCTAAAGTGGATTTGTTTGGAGCTTTTATTCCAGCCTTGGACGTGTTCAGAATCTTGGATGATTTTGTAGTTTTTGTGCAGAGGCAGTTTGTAGTTTTGTCTCTTGTTCTGTTGGAGCCATTTTGTCCCATTGACTTCCATTAGAAACACTGAAAATCTTCTGGAAAAGTGTGATTTTCTAAACTCTAGTGTTTGTTCCTTTTCAGAGGAGCTGAAATGTCATTTGATGAGCAATCTGCATATTTGAATGTAGTGCCCTTATTACAACAGCGTAATCTGTCTTTGAACCGCTCTCTTCTAGATAGATAGGTAATAAACTTTATTAATCCCGAAGGAAATTCCAAATGATCAGCTGCCCACACACACAGACAACAGTCGATTCTTCCTTATAAATAAATAAATATCCTAAAACACATTTAAAAACATGAAAAACATGAAATCAAGTTCTACAGTTTATCTGAATCAAAGTGCTCTTGTGCTAGGAGAGTGCATTGCATAGTCTGATGGCTCGAGGGACAAAGGATTTTCTGAGTCTGTCCGTGGAGGAACGCTGGGACAACAGTCTGCTGCTGAACGTGCTCCTCCTCTGTGTAAAGGTCTCGTGCAGAGGGTGAGACACATTGTCCATGATCGCCCTGAATCTGGACAGTGTTCGTTGTTCTGCCACATCCTCTACTGGAGCCAGCTTTAGCCCCACTACAGAGCCAGCCTTCTTAATGATTTTGTTCAGACGGTTCAGATTTTTCTTACTCGTGCTACACCAGCACACCACAGCATACAGCAGAGCACTTGCTATAACCGTCTAATAGAACATATTAAGAAGCTTCGTGCAGATGTTAAAAGATGCCAACCTTCGTAGAAAGTACATCCTGGTCTGACTCTTTTTGTGAAGCACGGTGGTGTTTTCGTTCTATGCACTAATACAGGTGAGGCCACGCCCCCAGGACATGTCCTGTCTCCTGGTGGCTCCATAGTTCACATGGAGAAACATTCAGACCGTTTACATGGAGGCCAGGAAAACCAGATAACTAGCCTCGTCCGATTTAAACCAGTTTTCAATAGTGCATGTAAACCCGAGCAGACCTGTTGAGGAGCTGTAAAACCGGTTTTCCGAAAACCAGTTGGCGCATGTGGTCCCAACCGATTGTAGTCTGATTTCAGACTCATGTAAACAGACAATCGATTTTTAGCTGGACAAATGTAACTGAGCAGCTCACAACCTCTGCCCACTGCACAGCCCAACAATAAAGTAACATTTTTTACAAAAGAAAAGCACCTGCACAATGTGGAACACACAGACACATATTTAAGCCCAGACTTGTCCCACTTGTCCCAGAAAAGATTGTGTGTAATTTTACAATATTACATAATAAAGAAAAAATAGGTAATTAACATAATACAGTCTGAATCCTGCAGTAGTGAATCTGACACAGCAGGACCAGTCTCTCAGGGTAATGGGTTTACTCTCATGCATGTAAACAGGAACAAAACTGGTCCAACCGGTTTGAGGGGAAAACCAAATAGAGTCCGGTTTTCTAGCCTAGTCGGATTTCCCTGATCATGTAAACGCACTGTGTGTCTTACTCTTCACAGGCCGGTTTGAATGGAAATACACACAATTCATCTAAAATGACATTTCAGCTCTTCTGAAAAGGAACAAACACTAAAGTTTGTAAAATCACACTTTTCTAGAGGACTTTCACTGTTTCTAATGGAAGTCAATGGGACAAAATGGCTCCAACAGAACAAGAGACAAAACTACAAACTGCTTCTGCACAAAAACTACAAAATCATCCAAGTCAAAGTTATGTAAACATTGTGCACTGGTTGTTGTCAGATGAGTTATCAGTGTCTGTCCTGTTGCAGAAAGCACACCTGGCCCTGGTGGACGGCCTCATGACGCTGGTGGCTCAGGACACTCTGGACCAGGTCAGGATGGCAGCGGAGGCCGAGGCCGGGGCCGGAGCTCCCTGGGAGAACGCGCTGCTCTTCTGGGTGAACAGGGTGAGCCGCCTGGGACAGTCCGGGCTCACATTTCTGCTGCCTCGGGATGTAAACCGTTTGTATCTGTGTGTGCAGATAAACCAAGCTCTACGCGAAAGCACAGAGGACGAGGAGCAGCCGACCAGACCGCCGAACTGTACCGACGTGCAGCCTGCGCAAGACCCGGTAACACACGCACCTTCAGATACGCATGGAAGCCTTCAGCAGTCTTTGTAGATTTATTTATTTCCTACAGACTGATTCTAACCTTAGCAGTAGTCATCGTCTTTGTCACTGCGCCTCGGACAAAGTCACTCTCACTCACTGCTCATTCTTTGATTCATCAGCCCCTTTAGTGCAAGATCAGCTTTAAAAGTAGTGTTGCTGAGGAGAAGTGTGTAAGAAGTAACTGACGTGAGTAAATCTCTGAAGTTGTAGCTGAAAAATTGCAGTTTTTTTTTTTTGTTAAATCCAGTTTAGAGAAAAGCACATTCATGAACGTACAAATCTCCTCTGATGAGCATTTTCAGAAGACAAAATAGTCTGTAACTCTGCTCAAACAGGCCGGTGTATGGACAGTATTTACTCGAACTGTAAAATCTGCTCTGGTCGCATTTTATGACGATAACGAACTATATTTAGCTTTTTCAATAAACTCAATATTTGACTTGCTACTTAAAATCTGTATTAGTATAATTTAGCTTGGTTATATAAAATTTGAATTTTAAAAGTGATTATTGTTCATTAGCTTGGTAACACAAGTGAGACGTCATGCTGCGCTGATTAGCTGAGTAGTGGTACTTGTATTATTATTGTAGTAGCATACATTTAGACAAACTTACGACATCCATTCAGAAAATCCTTTGATTAGTGATTGAAAATGGGACTTCTCGTCAAACCATCAAGTCAAATACTTGTGCACATTTTCGAAACGGCAGCAGCAAAAACACATGGAATGGCTGTTTAAAAATACATTGTATTTGTTTCGGACGATAGAGGTTCTGCAGGTGACATCAGAGTGCTGAGTGGCAACGATGCAGGAGAGTTAATGTAAGAGTTCAAATAAACTACAGTTGGATAACGAATTCAACCCACCACAAGTCTACTGAGCACTGGGTTTGTAACTGACATGTAAACAGAGAAAATCAAGTCAACAGTTGTAGCAAAGCAGATAAACAACAAGACTTCTCACATTTCTCAGACATTGAAATCACACACAGTTCAACTTATGACCTTTTTCTTCTTATGGAATATGTTTTTGAGTCCGTTTGTTGCAGTTAAAATGTCCTAAATCATCAACTGTTGTTAGCAGACAAGCCGTTGCCACGACAACAAAGAAATACATTAAAGAAATGCCACTCATTCTAAATGTTGCTAAGCATTTTTGGAATAAAATGATGTCAGTGCAGAATCTCTATTAGTAATAAATTGTAGTTTATGTTACAGTAAGAGCATTTCCAACCCAAAGCTCTGCCCAACTGTCTCTGCAACACACACACACACACTTATTCTTGCACTAGCATCAAAGTGAGGACAATCATTGACATAATGTATTACCCAGCCCCTTATCCTAACCTAACCATCCAAACTAACCCCCTGACCCTAACCCTAACCTTAACCCAATTCTAACACCGGGCTCACACGGCTACAGTCCAACTCCAGTGTCTGCGGTACGGCCAATCCGGCGCTCCGAATCCGTTTCGTTTGTTTCAAATTTTGGCCGGACACCGGAGCGCACCGGAGACCTTTTTGATGAAGTTATGAAAACAAGACTCGATAAACAGGAAACCAAACGAGCGATGGTGAAGTGAATCCAGTAGTTTTCAAAATAAAATCATTACGTTACCACTAATAATACAAAATACGTCAAACTACGACATTTACACGATTATGTAACACATAGGATGTAAATAAACCTCTCGTACTTACCCACTGTGCGGCGAAAATTCAAACAGAAAATCAACTGACGTAAAACAAGCCCAAAACTCGGCGCATGTGTTCTTTGTTTACATCTACATGTGCTCAGCGAAAGAGAGAGAGAAAAAAAAAGTGCTCAGCGATCGCGTCTGGCGAGGTCGGCAGCAGAGCCTGTGGCTGCAGCAGGACTGTAGACCACCAGAGCTAATGTGAGTCACCCACCGTAGCAAGACCGGTCCGGTGACTGCACCGGAGTTGGACTGGAGGCAGTGTGAGCCCGGGGTAACCCTAACCTTAAAACCTCATCCCTCAAACAGGCCAAAACAGGACCTTCAGAAAGTGAGGACCATGGAAAATGTCCTCACTTTCCAAAAATGTCCTCACTTTGATAGTAGAATGCGAATTTTGGTCCTCATTTTTATGTATAATCAAGAACACACACAAAAACTGGCGATAAAATAATGTTTACATGTATATTTTGGAAAGTAAATGAACTAAACCAGCACACTCAGTTACACATAACTATCTCAGTAACGTCTTCAACGTTTGACAGAAACTACCCGATAGATTTTGCAGCCCAAGGAAATATTGTACCTTCTTCCAGTTTATTTTGGTTTGAATTTGCGCAGCCGCTCAAACCACGATGGATGTGATTGGTCGGGCTCACGGTGACCGGCTTCAACGTACGATGGGATTTCTCAAAGTTAGAGCTGGGCGATTATTTGCATTTGAGATTATATTGTGATATGAATGCTTCCTTTCAAGTTTGACCACGAAAACTGTGTCTCACCCTGTCTCTGTCCCCTGTCTCTGTCTTTGTCTTCTGACCTCTGCTCTTTGTCTTTCAGAACCAGTCAAGTCGCTGGTACTGGAAGCTGGTCCCGGTGAGTCTTCTGTGTGTGTGAGCTCTGAGACAAACTCGTGTGTGTGTGTATGGTGTGTGTGCGTGTGAGGGCCTGTGCACCCCAGTCTCATACAAACCCTTTTCATCCTCCACCACGGTGACGTCACAGCTCAAACCGGAGGCAAAAGAAACAAAAACTCATAGTCGACACATTAAAAGTTCAAGGTTTTATCGTGGTTAAAATGTCATTTTGTGCAGGTGCAGTTTGATGTTCTGATTGGTCTGTTTTATTCAGAATTCTAGCTAAAACTGTACCGTTGTCAATTATTCAAGTTCTGTACACAAGACCCTTATTTCCTGCTTTGGCAAAGTGACCAGAGCTAATGGATTTTCAGAGCTAACCCAAGCCTTGAACGAAAAGCCCCAAAAAGCAACTCTAGTCCAACAAAATTAAGTTAATAATAAAAGAATTACTACTAGTAAATGAAAGGGTTATACATTAGCATATTTAGCATTAGCTTCAAGACATGAATGAGCTGTTAAAAGACAAGCATTTTAGCCACTACTGGGTCTAGCAACGTAAAACAAACCTCAGACAAATGTAAAAATCACCTTTTCAGTCACGTGAAAGGTCTTTTTATGTGGAGTTTGCATGTTCTCCCTGTGTCTGTGTAAGTTTCCTCCGGGTGCTCTGGTTTCCTCCTACAACACAAGTTCAATGTGCCTCCCCTCCCCAGGACTACAAATGGACTTGAGCTGTAAAGCCAGAATCTACAAGTATCTCTACCATTGTGCCTCATGTAGTTGTACGTTGTCCTTAATAAACATTTCCTTAATAATACATTATCTTATTACTTTATCTGCTAGAAGTAATTCACCAAAGTCTGTGTGATAAGTCATGATACATATCCTGACAGTTCTGAACAGAACCCAACATTTTTTCTGCTTTTGTGTCTAAAAATCCTTCCATAAACGAGCACTGAGTTTACACTGGTTTAAATGGACACAACGTCGTCTTCTGCCTCCAGCTAAGCTCCGCCCACCTGAATTCAAATCAAAGTTTACAAACATGCAAGGGCGCTAGCAAATGTGCTGTTTGTGTCTCCAAGCTAATGCTAATGCTAACCTTTATTTCTATGTTTAAATAATTCTACAAACTGAACTAGCTTTTTCCAAAAACAATGGGCCTGGATTTAATGTATTTTATCAAATTGTTTACTTTTCAAAGTTAAATTTATTTGTTAGCATTTAGCATTGCGCCAAAAACACACTTTTAAACACACACAGTATTTCCCACTCGTCTGTGAACCCATATTCAGGCTTTGGTTTACGTTTGTCAGGTCTATGAGGGTTTGTAGAGACTGGGGTGGACAGGCGGCCATCTTTGTCAGGTACTGTCGTTGCTCACGTTAGCTTAAGTCTGTGAGGAGGAGTACGTGTGCGTGTGTGGACCCTAACAGCCCTGTCCGTCCCCCTCCCAGACCCTCCCTGTGGCCCCGCCCCCTCTGATGTGTCCCGCCTCCTGATGCTCCTGTCATTTATGCCTGTCTCCTCTCTCATCCCTCCATCAGCATGCTATCGCTTTTTGTTTGAAGGAGTCGGGGAATAAGCCTCCTGTGGTAACGTATACCTCCGCTCTTCTCTGACCCGCATCGCTCGCATTAGCACGGAAACGCATGTGATGTCACCCATCCTGTGCAAGAGGGGCGGAGCCTGGCCGCGGGAGGGGAGGGGCTTCGCTGCTCAGACTTACAGGGGAAGGTTTTTTTGTTTTTCCCATCAGAGTCATGTTTTGTTTCTTTCATAACTTCAACACACAGAATATTGTGACGTCTTTAAAACTACAAACAAGAAGGGTTCTATTGAGTTTAGAGTTTTTTCACTGCGCTCACATCAGATGGATCTGTGCTGAACTCTTCCACATTATCCATCTGGAACTTCACCCGCTGAGAGCATTCTGAATACTTTGAGCTGATTGGTTCACTTGTCAATGGAGCGTCATGGTGTATCCAACGTGTGAGTGGAACAGAACTAGTGTCACACACCTCTGCTCTTCTTTTAAAAAGAAAATCCTTTGTATTTCTGCTAAAACAGAACCAAAAGCAGCAGAAACATTTTGTCATGTTACAACCTCATTCCACATTGTGTTCAATGAATCTCTTACTTCAAAATTCTATACACAATACACCTTAATGGCAATGTGAAAACAGTTTTTTGGACATTCTTTGAATTTATTAAAAATCACATTTACATCAGTATTCACAGCCTTTTCCATGAAGCTCAAAATTGAGCTCAGGAGCCTCCTTTTCCTCTGATCGTCCTCCAGATGTTTCAACAACTTAACTGGAGTCTATCTGCAATAAATTCAGTTGATTGGACATGATTTGTAAAGACACACACCTGTCTATATAAGGTGGAGCTGCAGGTCAGAGGTCAAACACCAAGCATGAGGTCAAAGGTTCTGTCTGTAGACCTGAGACTGGATTGTCTTGAGGCACAAATCTGAGGAAAGATACAAAACAAGTTCTGCTGCTTCGAAGGTCCCAATGAGCACAGTGACCTCCATTATTCATAAATGAAGATGTTTGGAACCATCAGGACCCCTAGAGTTGGACGTCTGCCTAAACTGACGATCAGGGTAGAAGGGCCTAGTCAGAGAGGTGACCAAGCACCTGATGGTCACTCTGTCAGAACTCCAGAGTTCCTCTGTGGAGAGAGGAGAACCTTCCAGAAGAACAACCATCTCTGCAGCGATCCACCATCAGACCTGTGTGGTAGAGTGGCAGACTAAAGCCACTCTTTAGTAAAAGGAACATGGCAGCCCAGAATGTGCCAAAAGGACCTGAAGGACTCTCAGACCCGGAGAAACAAAAGTCTCTGGTGTGATGAGGTCATGTAACATGTTCACATTGTCATAATGCTCAGAGACAAAGTTGGTCGGGAAACTCATTAAAAATATCCTCGACTATTCTAGGTTCATTCTAGGTAGGGTTATTTCCAGTCTAGTTTGGGGTGATTATTATATTGGTCCTGTTACAATCAGAAATCATCTCGGGGCTTCATTTGGTTTGAGACTTAACCCATTTGAATAGCTCTGGAACTGTCCAAGCAAACAAGTCCAGAGATGTGTTTTACAGCTGACAGTCCATTCTTTGTAGTGTAGGGTCCTTGTAAGAATTCATTCATTTCATGTGTTCTCGTTACATGGAAGAGTTCATTCACAGTGTGTTTCCTTCCTTGACGACAAAGACAGTACGGCAGCTCGTATTAGCCCCGAGCTGCTTCTGTCTTAGTCAGAATGAGCAGTCTTCCAGTGACCTTAAACAAGTCCTGGACACAAAGAGCACGTGTAGCTCCGCCCTCTGTCAGGGGTTCTGCATGTCAGCGTCTGCCAGTCTCCAGGATCCTTCGTACAAATCCACCTCATCAAAGCTCTGCCTCTGCTGGTCACGCTTGCCCAAAACTCCTCAAGACAAGTTAAAATTGCTTGACGGTGTAGTCCCTCATTCATCCAGGAGTGATCCATAGTAGAAGTCTTCAAAGTAGTCATCTGGACACTGTTTCCGAAGATCAAGACGTTTCGACTCGCATCCGAAAGTCATTTTCAATCTGATGGAAGTAGACTGAGTTGTATCTGTTGTATCTTAAGCCTCCATTCCTGCTTAAGATACAACCTACCTGGTGTGCATAGTAGCATTCTTACCCCTTGGTCTAAAGGGAAAGAAATCTAGATAGAGCACAGTCTCCAGGACTATTACTGCAACAAGATCACTCAGTATACTACTGTATCTTGTTCACAGGTAGCCAGGGCAATTTACCAGTGAATTAGTGAGGGGAGCTTGAAACAGTCTAGGCAAGCCCAGTCAGAACAAAGGAAAGGAAGCTGAGAACAATGGAAAGGAAGCAGAGAACAATGGAGAGGAAGCAGAGAACAATAGAAACAGGGAACAATGGGAAGGAAGCTAGGGCTTACCAAACCAGTTTTAGGAACAGGTTTCAGGAACAAGGTTGGGTGGGTTTAGCCCCTCCTAGGGGAGGGCTTATCTAGTATATAATACAGCCAGTCTCAGTCTACTTCCATCAGATTGAAAATGACTTTCGGATGAGAGTCGAAACGTCTTGATCTTCAGAAACACTGTCCAGATGACTACTTTGAAGACTTCTACTATTAAAGTTGCTTGATTGATTTGAACCCTAATTTCAAGCATTTTTTAAATTTGACCTATATTTATTTTAGAGACATAGATTATTGTTTCAAACTGATTTCAAGACATTGCTTTTTATTTCGAGCCAAATTATTTGCCAGTGGGCTTAGAAAACTCTTCTTACTCCAGATTTTTGTTCTTATTTTAATCCAAAATCTACAATAACCAGTTAAAACGCCTTAAATATGTCATTTTTGCAGTGCACTTCTTCTGCAGCACCAGCGTTTAGTTAACTCACCCAGAATGCACCTGCGGCCTCCTACAGCCGCTTAAATGACCAATAATGCATCGTAGCTTTTGTTTTTATCTTGAAGCTTGAACTTATGCTGCGTTCAAACCAGATAGTGTTCGAATGTCTGAATTCACCAAAACAGGCACATTTTAAGTCCCATATTTGCAAAAGGCTTTCTTTTAAACACAATGAGATCCATGTGAGCTAGGATCAGTCCAGATCAGACCTGGGCAAACTGCTTCAATGTTTTTCTTTTATTCAATTGACTTGGCTCTGGAGCATGTACCTTTGCTGTTGTCCTAATATTATCACTATAAACTGTTGAAGTAGTAGACTGAAAACTACAATTTCCAATAAAGTGCTGCAATAATGATATTTTGTTACACCAATGACCGTGGTCCGGCCCACGCCACTCATCTGGTTTGGAATGTGGCCCGTAGATCCAGATCATAATTCATCTTATTTGTTTTGTCGTGTTCACAGATTTTCAAAAAGCAGCACGACACCAAGCCTCTGACAAAAGCCCCAAAACAAGTGACCTCAGACTTTTGACAAAAAAATAACGAATGTGAGATCAGAGCTGCGTGTCACTACGTCACAGGAGAGTAGTGTCTGTCCACTGACGCTTGAAGGGGCAAATCTCACTGTGCTGGACGCTTTACATACTAACATGTAAACTGGACGCCTGAACAATCAAACTCTGGCCATTAGGACTTAAAAAACGTACTTTGGACTAAGTTAATTGTTTAAATATCACAAAGCTTGGTTAGTTTTAGCACAGACTGGAGTTTATTGTGAATAAACCACCCGAAGATGGCTCTGAAAGGCCTAAAGAACTTGAGAAGAATCACAGAGCCTTTATTTTTCTAGGATGAAATGTACTTCGGGCTAAATTCTGTGTACTGAGTTTGGCTGGTTTGGTCACGTGACACAGCAGACTGACTCCCTCCAGAGCCTGTTCCACTTCCACGGGCTCTGCTGTGGAAAATCACAGAGTGGTTTGAGGAGGAAGATCCTGAGAACTGGGAAACATGTTAAATGTGACCCACTTCAGCTCACACTCCCCCTGCCCACTGTGTGTTCACTGTGTGTCCACTCTTGTTCCACTCACTGTGTGTCACTCATTGGTTTGTCGATCACTGGTGTGTCCACTCGTTGGTCTGTCCACTCTCCTGTTTTTCCCACTGGCTGCTCGTTGGTCTGTCCACTCTCTGTTTCTTCCACTGGCTGCTCGTTGCTTGGCGGTGCCGTGTCTGTCTCACCTTCTGTTCTTTCACAGTTTGAGTGCTGGTTGGTTTGATCACGTTGGTGTTGTGGTTGTGTGTCTGACTCCTCTTCTCGTCCCGTCTCGGTCATGACCTGTGTGTGGTTTTGTGTTTGTAGATTCGTTACAGAAAGGACAAAGTGCAGTCCAAGCTGACGCCCACCTTCCCCCTGGTCTCAGGACTCAAGGACCTGTCCAACGGCTGTGCTGTGGGGGCCACGCTGCACTTCTACTGCCCCGGCCTGCTGCCCCTGGAGGGTACAAACACACACACACACTTCTACTGCCCCTGCCCCTGGACGGTACAAACACACACACACACTTCTACTGCCCCGGCCTGCTGCCCCTGGAGGTACAAACACACTTCTACTGCCCGCCTGCTGCCCTGGAGAGTACAACACACTTCTACTGCCCCGGCCTGCTGCCCCTGGAGAGTAAAAACTACAACTACACACACCACTTCTACTGCCCCGGCCTGCTGCCCCTGGAGGGTACAAACACACACCACACACTTCTACTGCCCCTGGAGGGTACAAACACACACACTTCTACTGCCCTGGAGGGTACAAACACACACACACTTCTACTGCCCCGGCCTGCTGCCCCTGGAGGGTACAAACACACACACACACTTCTACTGCCCCTGGAGGACAAACACCACCTCTCTGCCCCTGGAGGGTACAAACACACACACACACTTCTACTGCCCCTGGAGGGTACAAACACACACACTTCTACTGCCCCTGGAGGGTACAAACACACACACACACTTCTACTGCCCTGGAGGACAAACAACACACTCTACTGCCCCTGGAGGGTACAACACACACACTTACTGCCCTGGAGGCAACACACTTCTACTGCCCCGGCCTGCTGCCCCTGGAGGGTATAAACACACACACACTTCACTGCCTGAGGGTAAAACACACACATCTGCAGACGGATATTCACGTCTGTGTTGAGGAGCAGGTCCACTCAGCTCTTCATTTATAATACATGCTGCAGAAATGTTTCCTGTAAACCAGACATTTACGTGATCTTGAGACCAACTTTGACGGCCCTCAGGCTTTGTGGGTTCTTGGCTCAAGTAGCCATCCCCAGAGTGTTTTTGCTCCAGTCCTGTGGCAGAATTTGACCTTCGGCCCTTGTCACTTCAGCGGCACATTTCAAAACCTGCACATCTCTCATCATGTCATCCATTTGTATAGTTATTCTAACAACATTAAATTGAAACAAATCCAGTAGCTCAAAACTAGTATTTAAATGGTGTTAAACATGTCAATGCATTTTCAGAAATGAGCTTTCAGTGTGTGCCGCCTGTGTTCCTGCAGCAAAGATCCAGAGAAAAGGGTTTGCTATAAGACAGCAGCAGACAGCAGACTGTTGTTCATTACATAACTAATAGAGTATAAACTTGTGGAAATAGGCCTAATTACTTGTGTCCAGTGATTCCCACTCCCAGTCCTCTGTGTGTAGTATCTGTACTTTAATTGAGCATCAAAAGTGGTGAGACAGTTGTAAAAGGAGTTCATTTACCTGACAATTCTGTTATGGGGCGTTTCCACTAGCCCTATTAGTATCTACTCTACTCGGGTTGGTTGTGTTTCCATTACTCTTTAGAATGTGGTACTTTCTCCATAGCAACTGCCAACAACAAACAAATATCCATGGAAAGCCGTGGTAACCTTGTTGTGTGGCCAATCAGTGTCAGTTAGAACAATTTAGTATCTGCTCGGCCTAGTTAGAACCAGAGCCAACCAGGTACTAAAAAAGTACCTGGTACCAGATAAAAAAGGCTAGTGGAAACAGAGCCGAGTAGAGCCGATACTAACAGGGCTAGTGGAAACGCCCCATAAGATACATTTCATGAACCAAAGCAAAGAATACAATAATAGTAGAAGTGTCCAGGTCCCAGATCCAGATCTTGTCAGAACCAGTAGAACAGGAAGATATTCTCTAAGAGTCTAAGTTATAACATGAGGAGAAATATGTAAGCTCCACACTGTCCACCGCTCAGGTGTGATGAGATCAGATATGGGCAGCAGTGGTTAATGCTCTGGATTCCACTCCCGGGCGGCCCGGGGCCTTACTATGAGGAGTTTCCTCCACAACTCAAAAACATGTCTAATGTGCCTCCCCTCTCCCACTGCAGGACTACAGATGGAAATGAGCTGTAAACTAGACTCTGGTTCAAGCATTTCTGCCATTGTGCCTAATGTAATTGTACATTGTCCTGAATAACATTACCTTTACCTTTATATACTCAGATGTGTGAGGCAGAAGTTACATCAGTAGCTGTAGCTGGCACCTGTCGATAACCATCACTGAAGAGTCTGAGCAGCTTGTTTTGTAGTGTTGTGTGTGTGTTCTAATCCCAGCTGCTTGTCCTGTCCCAGATGTGTGTCTGAAGGACACCATGTCGGTGGCAGACAGTGTGTACAACCTGCAGCTCATCAGAGAGTTCTGTGAGACTCATCTACAGAGGTGCTGCCCCCTGCAGGTGGAAGACCTCCTGTATGCTCCTCCTGTGCTACATGTAAGTCACCAGGCTTATTTACCACACAGAGACACTTTAATGTGAGAACTCTTCTGCTCCTCCACAGACCAACATCCTGGTCTTCCTCTCAGAGCTCCTGGACTGCTTCGAAGTCAAGAAGCCGGACTTTGTGAAGCCAGTGCAGCCCATAGACTTGACAAGTGAGTTTTTAACCTGAGAGACTTTATATAAAGAGTTTGTTGTTTCGAGGTCTGGGCCTCTGCTCAAAACTTTTGTGACCTAGA
This sequence comes from Mugilogobius chulae, assembly GCA_038363315.1. Classification (NCBI taxonomy): domain Eukaryota; kingdom Metazoa; phylum Chordata; class Actinopteri; order Gobiiformes; family Gobiidae; genus Mugilogobius; species Mugilogobius chulae. Next base: position 13,111,432 of record CM076398.1, on the reverse strand, counting down.
TCTCAATAATTGGGGAAAATCAGTGTTGTTTTTATTAGAAATGAAGGGCTATTAACGACAGGTGATTGGCTGAGTGTGACAGACAAACAAACACCAGGAGCCTCCAACCTCCAGTTCTACCACCTCTTACAAATAACGCTCATAGATAACTGTTCATGTTTCATATAGACACCTCACTTTGGCCCATCAAAGTTTTTCTGTCAAATGAAGTGACATTTGCTTTGTGTGTCTGCAGGTGTGTCTGGAGTCCTGGACTGCACCAGTCCTGTCAGCTGCCACACCAACAGGTACAGAGCACACACACTCTCTGAACACTGGACACACACTGAACACACATGCTGAACACACACATTAAACACACTGAACACACACAGGTTATGTACCTTAGACCTACTCATGATAAGGTGGACAGTTCAGACTCTGACCAAACACAACACGTAGAATCTCTGATGGATGTTGTTTTTCGGCAGTTCTCCTTCGTACATCTTCAAGCAGCCGTTTGTTCCCATTCCCTCTGAAGTCTCCGCCGGTAAGTGGACAGACAGTGACAGTGACACAGAGAGCTCAGTCAGCCTCTGATTCTGTGTTTGTCTTCACAGAAAACCAGAGCTGGGCCAAGAAGCAGATCAGGTACAAGTCCATGGGCTTTTGGTGACTGTGGTGCCTCATGATTTTGACCTTATTTTAACATTTTCCTTTGGCTTCTGTGCTGTGACTGTGCGCTGCCTCTGTCCCATCCATCCTTCACCCTCCATCCTGCAGTGGACCTCTGTCTGCAGTGGCTTTCAGCATCCCATTTGGGCTGGACAGTGATGTAGACATTGTCATGGGCAACCCAATCGACTGTGTGTTTCGCCCCGTCAGCAGCGACGGCCTGGCCCCCGCCGTCCCGGCCATGACCTCTCCTGTGAGCGCCTACAGCCCCCCCGAGGACCTCAGCCACCTGATGAGCAGCTCTGCCCCCGCCCCGCGCTCCTGGGGGTCCTACATGGCACCACTGGGTGAACTGCCCACCATTGAGGAGGCTCTACAGGTGACCCACCCCAGAAAGACCAGAGCGAGCCCAGACTGCGGCCTGAGGGAGCCCCCGCCGGGTTCTTCCTGCACTCCCAGAGAAAGAGAGCTCTGTCCCATCTGGAGTGGGAGGCAGGGACAGGAAGGACAGGGGCCGCTCCTCTGACATGTCCCGGGATGATGACTCGGTGCTCAGAGATGGCAGTGTGGATTCCTCCGAGGCTTCAGATGACACTCCCAGGAACACCCCCGGAAACATCCGCCCAAACTGGGGTCGTCAGAGCGTCCACAGCCCCAACGGAAGCCCTCGCATGACCAGCTTTGCAGAGCGCAGGGACAGCAGGAAGAGGCAGCCTGCAGCGCCTGGGGAAGAGGCCAGCTCAGCCCCCACCACACCAGGAAGCCCCGCCGTGGGTCCAGGACGGCAGGAGGGCTCTGGGACACCCGGACCTGAAGCAGTGGCTTTAGGAGCACGACTGGAAGAGAAACGCAAGAGCATTGAAGCACAGAAGAGGCGAATAGAAGCCATATTTGCCAAACATAAACAGAGGCTGGGAAAGACAGCCTTCCTCCAGCTACAGCGAGAGCAGGCTGAGGGGGAAGGAGACGCAGGAGGAGACGCTGCAGTCACCACAGGGGGGACACTGAAGACCAGCTCAGCCTGGATGAGCGCCTCACACAGGTGGAGGAACAGCTGCAGCGGGATGAGGAGCAGGAGCAGAAGGAGAAGGCCAGTGCAGCACCCCCTCGTCTGGAAAAGCAGGTCACTTTCTCCCTGGACAATAAGGATCGAGCGGGAGGGTCCAGCAGCTCTGGTCCTGGTCCTGGTCCTAGTCCTGGTCCTGGTCCTACTCCTGGGGTGCAGGAATACACAGAGGTGGTCCAGAAGCTCAGTGAGGCTCTGGAGTGTCTTCAGAGGGACATGAAGAAGCTGACGCAGCAACAGCAGCAGCTCATAAGTGGACAGTGGCCCAAGACCACAGCCAAAAACTCCCCAAAGATCAAACCCCCACCTACAGCCTCCAAGACCCTCCTCGGACTCCCACCAAAACCCCCAGCAGGACTGTGAGTAAGGCCTGGCTGATCCCTGCAGGCTCCTCTACGTCCCATCGCTCCTCTAGCTCTCCCAAAACAGCCCTGTCGTCTTCCTGCCCTGCCCCTCGCAGTAGAACCACTACAACCCCCCGCAGCCCCAAAACACACTCCCGTCCCCACGCTCCCCACACACGCCCTTCAGAACTCAAGTTCCCCACTCTGACTCGTGTCCTGACCCCTCCACAGAGTGTGGACTCACTGCCTCATCTGCGCCGCGTGTCACCCAGCAAGTGCCAAGTCCAGACGTCTTCCTCCTTCCGCATTGGGGGACCCCAACCCCACAGGAATCCCCTCAGACAGTCATCCCGCAACAGCCTGAAGAGAGCACGTCAGACACAGGGTCCAGCGAGACCCCCACCCAGTTCAGCCTGGAGCTGGACCAGGAGGAGAGGAGCTCCACGCAGGACATTCAGCAGCCGGCAGCAGAAAGCAGTCCCTCAGCGTGCTCCGTCCAGAGTGACACCCTGTCCCTCTCAGCCTTCAGCGCAGGACCTGAGGGGGGTCCGACAGGGGGCAGGTGCAGCCTGATGGCCTCTCTGTCCTCTCTGGGGCGGCAGAGGGAGGTAGTGATGAACACACAGACGAGACTCATGAGTTCTCCTCTGACTCCATGAGCGACCACACTGATGCTGCAGGGCCCGGGAGCAAGAGCCTGGGCCCCCGCCGAGTGAGTCCAGTGTAGAAGACCCCACACAGAACGAGTCCGCCACAGAGGAACCTCCGCCTAGTGAGTCCAGTGCAGAAGGGTCCATCGAGCCGCCCAGCAGTGAAACAAGTGGAGAACACGGTGACGGCGCGCCCCGAGGAGGCTTTGGCTTCATCTACATGGTCCGACTCACTTTATCTCTCTACGATCACGTGACCTTCAGAAATGACCACAGAGTGTTTGTTTGCAGGAGGGAGCGCACAGAGAAGAGGACATGGCCCAGCGCAGAGCCACACTGTTGGAGCGACAGCAGAGGAGGAGTGAGGAGCTGAGGAGGAGGAGACAGTGGCACGAGCAGGACCTAGAAAACAGGTACGTCTACAGGAAGAAAACAGGTACGTCTACTGGAAGAAAACAGGTACGTCTACAGGAAGAAAACAGGTACGTCTACAGGAAGAAAACAGGTACGTCTACAGGAAGAAAACAGGTACGTTCACAGGAGGAAAACATGTACGTCCACAACAAGAAAACAGGTACGTTTACAGGAAGAAAACAGGTACGTCTACAGGAAGGAAACAGGTACGTCTACAGGAAGAAAACAGGTACGTCTACAGGAAGGAAACAGGTACGTCTACAGGAAGAAAACAGGTACGTCTACAGGAAGAAAACCGGTACGTCTACAGGAAGAAACAGGTACGTCTACAGGAAGAAAACAGGTACGTCTACAGGAAGAAAACAGGTACGTCTACAGGAAGAAAACAGGTTACGTCTACAGGAAGAAAACAGGTACGTTTACAGGAAGAAAACAGGTACGTCTACAGGAAGAAAACAGGTACGTCTACAGGAAGAAAACAGGTACATCTACAGGAAGAAAACAGGTATGTCCACGGCAGGAAACAGGTACTTCCACGGCAGAAAAACAGGTACGGCAAGCTCTCTTGGATGACCGGCTCCTCTCTGGATCCTGTCTTGTGACCAGCCTCTGCCTCTGTCCACAGACTGGTTGGGCCTGAGCAGCGGGCCGTCTCTCCCTCCGGGTCACCTGCTGGTCGTACCTCTTCCTCGCCCACCCCTCCGGCCACTCCAGGTCGCCGCGGAGACTTCACCCGAGCGGAGTACGCCCGGCGCCAGCAGCTACGCATCATGGACGATCTGGACAAAATGCTCAAGCAGAAGCCCAACCCCACAGGACGAGCCCCGGGAAAGAAGACACGAGCCCGGCCCCGAAGTATGACCCGAGAGGGCACCCAGCTGTCCCTCAGCCCCGCCAAGAGCCCCTCAGGTCAGTACTCAGTAAGCCTCAGTACTCAGAAACTAACTAACCCTATCCCAGGTTCTCCGCTCAGATCTGTTAGCACATTGGTTAAGTACAACACACACTACAAAAGAACAGATTTTTTTCTTCTTTCCAGGCCCGAGGTTGACTAAAGTTTACTCACACTCGTCTCTGAACCTGCCTGCGAGTGGAGACTCAGGGAACAGCAGCAGTGAAGCCAAGAAACCTCAGAGGTACCTGCACTCAAACACCTGCCCAGCCTCTGCCCAACACATGCCTAACCCTCTGTCCCCAACACCTAATCTCCAACACCTGCTTTACACAGGCCCCCAACACCTGTCCCCAACTTCTATCACCAACACCTGATCCTCAACACCTGCTTAACACAGGCCCCCAACACCTGTCCCCAACTTCTATCCCCCAACACCTGATCCTCAACACCTGTTTAAACACCTACCCCCAGTACCTGCCCTACACCTGTCCAACATCTGCACCTGCACTTGCCCTGCCCAACCTGCATCAACATTTGCCCAACACTCAACTAACATACTGAGGTTTGAAGCCAAAAATGATTTCATTTTTCAAAAATGTCATGTTTTTGGAATTCCTAGCAACTGTTGTAAACAATAGCCCAAGACCACTGTATTGACCTCTAAGGTCACCCCTGTTCTACTGAGGAATGGTATTCTAAGCCTGATTCTAACCTAGTTCATAAGAGAGGTTAGACACAGACATTGTTTTATCTGAAAAATGCTTCAAAACATTCTGACTAAGTGGTCAAAATTTGGTCAACATAAAAAAAGATATTTTGTTTAAAACCTAATTTTTGCCCCTGGAGTTTGTTTTGCACAAATTACACTGCAAAAAATGAATTAAATAGTTAAGTAATAGTTAAAGTTGCTTGATTCTAGGATTTAAACCTAATTTCAAGCATTTTGACTAATTTAACCTTGATTTATTGTAAAGACAGATTATTTTTTCTTCTTTCAAAGTGTTTCAAACTGATTTGAAGACATTGCTTCTTATTTCAAGCCAAAATGTTTGTCAATGGATTAAGAAAACTGCCACCATTGGCAACATTTTTTCTTATTTTAAGCCAAATTTTCTTAAAACTAGTTAAAATATCTTGATACAAGTACACATTTCTACAGTAAATCTTATCCAGTTAAATCTGGATTAAAATTCTGAATCCAAGTGATTTACACTTTAACTTAAACTATGACGTGAATGTAGTAAATGACTTCATGGTGATCTTATTTTGTGTCACTACAAAGTCAGACTGTTCCTGTTGTGTGTTTGTCGTCAGCCGGCCGTCCTCACCCTGCAGACCGGGCAAAGACTCCGACCCAGGCTCCAGCAGCTCCGCCCAGGACTACACTGGTATGGTACTGCCCTCAGCTCTGCATACTCCTGTGCTCCTCCTACTGTGACCTCTGACCCCTGTGTGTGTCTGTGTTCAAGGTCCAAAGCTGTTCAAAGAGCCCAGCTTCAAATCCAACAAGTTCATCATTCACAACGCCCTGTCCCGCTGCTGCCTGGCCGGGAAGGTGAACGAGACGCAGAAGAACAAGATCGTGGAGGTAAGAGGCCGTCGGGTTTAGGGGGAAAGTTCTAAGTCCCAGGTTATTTACAGTATAAACGCAGAACGTAAACAAGTGATGGCTTTCGAGACGTTTGGACACAAAATCATTTATAAAACACATTTTGTTTAACTGGCTATTTTATTAGATTATTATTATGAATGGTCTCTCTTATTTTGCTGGAATCGGAGTGCTACGTGCTGTGAGTGAATCAGTTAGTGATGCGGGGTGGGTGGGCGTGTGGAGTTGCCCGGCGGGGCTGAGGCGGCTCAGTTTTTGACAACAATCATTTCCGTTGCATATTTTACAATCACTTCATAGGAGGAGAGAATCTGCTCTTTCATTGGTCAAAGGCTCAGTACGAACGAGGGTCGAAGAGCGCCGACATTTGCTTTCATTTTTGAGTGATTTACACAGACTTTGGCGCCGTTTTCCTTCGGGAGAGGAAGGACGACAGCGCCCTCTGCAGTCCACTTCTTTAGAACAATATACCAAGTATGAGAAAGTAGAAAAGCCCCCTTATCTCCATTTAGTGTAGCAGGGGCACGCTTCCAGACTTCTATTGCCTCTTTTATCCAGCGTTGGTGTTTGTTGTCCCTGGTCACAATGACTCTGGCCGTCCCAGTCCAGAACATGGTTTTCTCTTTTGCAGTGGTCTGAAATTGCAGATTCTTGTTCAGCTCTCTGTTTTATTGCTGAGTGTGTGTGCCAATTGTAAATCAGCCAACAAGACACGTCACAGTAACATCAAGTGACGCTTCTGAAGATGACTGCAGACAGGCAGTCGAAACATGTAAAGGTCTACAAACAAACAACCACTGGTCGGAATTTGAAACGTAATCTAGAAAAGAAGACCAAATGAACGTTTTTGGAGTAGGAACGCGTAGCTCGTTGTCGTGTAAAAGAGAAGACAATCTGATATAGAAACGTCACAGATTTGTAAAAACTCTTTGTCGTATGTGTCTGTCCTCAGGAGATGGAGAAGAGCGCGGCCAACCACTTCCTGATCCTGTTCCGGGACTCGAGCTGTCAGTTCCGGGGGGTGTACACCCTGAGCCCGGACGCCCAGGAGCTGGTGCGTCTGACGGGCGTGGGGCCCCGGGCGGTCCGCTGCGCCCAGGTGGAGTCCATCTACAAGTACAGCTCCGACCGCAAACAGTTCTGCCCCATCCCGTCCAAAACCCTGGGCATGACCGTGGACGCCTTCACCATCCCGGGACCGCTGTGGCAGGGGGGCGGGGCCGGGGGCGGGGCCAACAGGAGGGCCAGCATCACCAAGAAGAGCTCCAAGTGAACGCTGCTTTTCCAGTCTGATCGTGGGACCTTTTGGATTGTCTTTTTTGTTTGGTTGAATGAACTTTTGATGGATTACTTTCTCTGACCGGCCACTGAACTCTGGTCAGGCTAGAAGATCCACACTCTGAAGTGCTTTTGATTTGATATCGCCTGACAGTATTTTACTCAATTTGCACAAATAGCTTTTCTTATATCCGTTTTTTTTAAGTCTATGTAATAGCCTGAAACCAACCCATAAAGAAGTGACTGTAAGTGTCAGAAATGTCATGTGATCTCTCAGTATTCATGCCCCTAAATGTCTAGTCTAACGTCAAGATTCTGAATATTTGAGTCATGAGAACAAAAGAAGAAGAATTGTGCCAGTATTAGAAGCAGAATCAAGTCTTGGTTGGATGACGGGACAGGAAGTTCAAAAACACAATGAATGACAGAGACTTATCCAAAGATTTAAGTTTAACTGAAATGCTCTGAAACATGTCTTTAAATGCTTTTGTTTGCTTTAAGAGGTTGCGTTCACATTGATGTCCAGGTCGATGAGCAAAAGACAGTTTATCCAATTGATAACATTTTGTAATTGCACTTTTCAGTCTGGTGATGTTTATCAATGACCTGACACAACGTTGACTTCCTGCCTCCAGTCTGCTCCTCGTGACTGTCGCGGCCCCTTTCGTACCGGAAGATAGAAATTACATCTTTTAAACACATTATGTGTAAGTGTGCAGTTAATATTATTTCTTTATATTGATATTTATGAATGTATCTTGCAAAAGTTTACCAATAGAAAGCCCAAAACGGCATTTTAAGCTAGCAGATAGCTGCTGGAACTACCGTCCCTGACAAAAGTCAGTCGCTTATCCATTTTGTAGAAACAAAAGCTTATAACCTGACTTTAAATTAATCGATTGGTTTTAGAAATGTCTCATATGAAAGCTAAAGCCCTCCCAAATTATGCTCAATACACTAAAATAAATTAGCTTCACTGAAGAAAGATTGATCATTTAATGAACACAGAAAGGTCAGATTTTGGCAAGACAAAATCTGACCTTTCTGGAGGCCATTTCTAGACAGAATTCTGCAAACTGTTCTGGTTGACACAGGCACTTGAGGTGACCAGGCATGGTGGAGCTCTGCTGCAGTGGAAAAGGGGCTGGCCTTGGATTTTCAACAAACAGTCCTCCTGAGCAGTTGTCTTGCGGGGTCTGCCGGACCTGGGCTTGTCAGAAACATCTTCAGTCTTTTCAGATCTTTTTCTTATTCTTTGTACTTGACGCTGAGACACATTGAAGGTGTCAGCCACCTCAGCAGTGGATCTGGTCTTCAGCCTCTTTGGTCTCAGGGTGGATCTTAGGCATGTTGTCAGCGGTCAAGTTGCAGTTGATGTGAAGGTCTGGTGTGCTGGGGTTCTTTTTCTACACACCCACTAATTTACTGATCAGTAACTGATCACAGGTGAGGCTGTAATCTAGGATTGGGTGCATCATAGGACAAGGCCACAAGACTTTTGTCTGACCTTTCTGTGTTCATTAAATAATCAATCTTTCTTCAGTGAAGCTAATTTATTTTAGTATATTGAGCATAATTTGGGAGGGCTTTAGCTTTCATATGAGACATTTCTAAAACCAATCGATTAATTTAAAGTCAGGTTATAAGCTTTTGTTCTACAAAATGGATAAGCGACAAGACTTTTGTCAGGGACTGTAGCTTAATCAGGCATTTACAACTTTAAACAGTAATAATCTCGTTTTACAATAATTTACTTCTGTGAGAGAATTTTGTATTTAACGGTTTAGTTTTGTCTGTGTTTAATTAAAATTTCAATACGAATAAAACAGTGTAAAAGAAGTAAAGCTAAAGGTACGAAAAGGGGCCGTGACAGTGACGTCGTCTGAAACCCAGCAAATTAGAGCAAATGAGTCTGGATGTGGATTTAACTTGACATCTGAACTGAAACACAGGATTTTGAGTAGTTTATGATGAGTGGGGTGAGTGTTGGCCCAGACTGAAAACCTTAAGAAATGTATCGATAAATTTGTTCTAGAGACCGGCTCTTTGGTCAGGGACTCTCTTCTGCATAATCCATGAAAGGTATTCAAACCAAAAATACGGATATTTATTGACCACAATAAAACCATAGACATATAATTAGTAGACGTGCAATCAACAGCTCTGCTCTGTTGCTGAATTGAACTCGATGGCAGACGTTGCACTTTTATGGATAAAACGAGCTAAAATAAGTGATTTCAGCAAAACAGACTGATTTATGTCTTATGAAGCTTAATTAAACAACACTGGCGATGTGAGATTATATTTCTCAAACTACAATACTATATTCAAGGGCTGGAAATGCTCCAAACTCCATCACTCACCGCTGTGACAGACTCCTCCACAGAGAAGTGGAGTATTTATGTCATTTGTCTGCTGTTCTCACAGTCACATGTAAAAGACGTTTGTGTCATGAGAGTCTTAAAGGGAACCCTGGATATGAAGGCAAATCTGGCTAAAACACTAGTACTGCTCATGTTTACTAAAATAAATTACAAACAAATATATACCTGCTTACTATTTTTTTATAAAATTGTCATTGTTTATGTTGTTTTCAAGTCACTGGGAGCCGCCATTTTGGTTGATGACATAAAATAGTGTTTCCATGGTTACTCCCACAGTTTCATCTGTGAACAGTTAAAAACACCACTGACAGTGTCCAGTTCTTACCTCTTCCTCTTGATTATTTTCAGTTTTACTAGATTCCACATAATCGTTCTGTATTTGACTCAAACTGACAAGGTTTAACCCAGGAATTCATGTTGCTTAGTTACCTGCTGATGCCTGTTACCATGACAACACTATTTTATGTCATAACCACAGCAAAATGGCAGCCTCCATGTCATTTCTTCATAACACTATTTTAATAAAACAACAAATACTTCCAAGGTATTTGTCCTGTATTTATATAAGTGATGAGATTATAAGTGTTTTAGGATAAACATGTGATTATATCCAGGGTTCACTTTAAAAGATGCACAAGATCAGAATGTTGAAGTTCGCTAGCCGTTAGCAGTTTTATACACACATTTGATCTACAATAAAATACTAAAAGCTTTGTAAACTCAACAATAATTTGTAACAAGACTCTGACTTTGACCTCTGCTAAATATGGTCAGTAGGTTTGTACCAGTGACACTCTCTGGTTCTTTCATAACTTGTGTTTGTTGAGGCTAATGCTAACGGCTATAGGAAAACAAACAGGAGAACGCTCCGGACTAGCTCAGATGCTAAGTGTTGGATAGCATCAGGGTCGGACTGCGTGTCTACTAATTATATGTCTATGAGTAAAACTTCAGAGTACATCCCATCGTACTTTGGTGTTTGACATTTTAGAGCAGACATGTCAAACTTTACTTACCGCTCACTCTATAAAGGATTACGAGATTGATTTGATTCTTTTCTGAACACACGAGTCACAGTTGTGTTTTACTAAAAGGTCTGAAACTGACTGTGCTCCGAAGTGTGAGGTTTACCAAGAGCTCACTTTTTAACGTCACATTTAGTTCATCGGGTGAAACTCTGGATAATGAAGTGTGATGGACTTTAATATATGTGACCATCAACGGAAGGCACAACGTCGATACCAAACTTTAGAAATGACGTTCAGTATTAGAAGTTACATTACATTGATTTCTCTTTTGCTTTTCTTCATACATAGTTCTGTATTTTAGGCTTCACACATTTATTGTTTGTTTTTTATTTAAAATATATTTACACAATTCACAAATGAAAATGGTACATGTTTGTGTATAAAATAATTATTTATTTGTTTGATAATTTTATTCATTTTTTTTTGTTTCCACAATTCTTTTTTATTTGTTTTTGTATTATTTCTCTTAATTTATTTTTACTTATTTATGTGTTTATTTATTTTATTTGATATTTTTATGATTTTATTTATACATTTATTCACATATTTTGTATTTACCTGTTTAGTTTTTTAAATTTTTTATTTATTTTTATTTACATATTTACCTATATATTTTTTTTTCCACAATTATTTTTTATTTATGTATTTGTTCTTATATTTTTTATCTCCATTTGCTTTTATTTATTTATTCATGTATTTATTTATTTTTGCATATTTATTTCCACAATTGTTTTTTATATGTTTTGTATTTATTTATCTTAATTTACTTTTATTTATTTGTATTTGATATTTTTATTATTTTGTGTATACATTTACTTACATATTTTGTATTTACCCATTTAGTTTTTTAATATATTTATTTATTTTTATATTTTTATTTTACATTTTTATCTATATATTTTTTGCCACAATAATTTTTTTTATTTAGGTATTTGTTCTTATATTTTTATTTATTTATTCCTGTATTTAATTATTTATTTTTACATATTTATTTCCATATGTATTTTTTCCTTTATGTCTTTGTTTTTATATATTTTTTATCTCTATTTTTATTTATTTATTCATGTATTCTTTATTTATTTTTACATATTTATTTCCATATGTATTTTTTATTTTATTTATGTCTTTAGTCTTGTATTTATGTATTTTCATTGACTTTTATTTAATCATCAACATGCTCTCTCAGCCCTGGACCAGACTTGTGTTAGGCTGATGTTTTAAACCCCTGGCTCATAGTTTGTGTGATATTTCAGCTCCGTGTCTCCGTCCCGTCCCGTCACATGCATGTCCCGCTGAAGCAGAGAGGTCAAAGGTCACCTCCTGTAAACGTGCGATGATGGAACCAGGACTTTTGACCAGGACGTGTGTGAAGCTCTGTCCTGAACAGCACAAGTGAATAAAGGTTTGCATAAAAACACTCCAGCGTTTGGTCTAATGATTGATCGATTATTGGATCTGCGTTGAATTCCTATCTGAGTTCTTCATTTGGGTTTTCTGTCGGACCACAGGAGATGTTTTTATATAAACAGAGACCTACTACTATTTACCATGAATGAACGTGGTTTTGTAGTATTCAAGTAATAACCAATGTCACAAGGTGTGTCTCAGTGTCACAGTGTCATCTAGCCAGGGTTCATTGGACCTGTCCTTCTGAGTCTACAGGGAGTCCACCTCAGAGCTTCTGGGTCTTGTAACCCTGGACTTGGAGCAGTAGTTTAAACATTTCTGTATCTTTTTCACTAAAGATTCTGATGTAACTTTATCACTTTGTGACAAAACAGATCGCTGGACTGTCTTTGCTGAATGAAACAGTCTTGGGGCTCAAAGTGATGCATCAGTGGATTCTGTTGTGTGGTGAGTAAACATGGTGAGATATGCTCCTCGGAGGTTTGTAAGACATTTGTATGGCATTTCAAAGTAAAAGGGCATCGAACACTGCTCAGAGCTGGACCGTCCTATGCACAGACCACACAAGTTGCATATGGACCTACATCGGTGTTTGGACCTGCCTTCTGAGCGCTGTTGGCTTCAGCCTTTGACCAATCCTACAAACTGAACAGACCATCCTCCTCTTCAGACACTGAGCTGCTCAACACTGACAGAGGCACAAACATGATCATTCTGAGACTCTGGAACAGTCACAACTACACGTTCTACATGTCTTCGCTGAACCACGCACACAAACAGCTGAACTCCAGAGTGACAGTTTATAGTCTGTTATAGCGTCAGTGTGAAGAGTGAACACAAGTGACCGTTCATTATTAAAACCCTTTTCCTTCTGACTAAAATCATCCAAACTTCTGATCCTTTGGGCACACACAAATGTCTGAAGTCTTTGTAAAGCAGCATCTCTGTAGTTTTAGCTTCTTCCAAAATGAAAAGTGGGACGACCCTCAGAAGGGACGCCGGAATTAGAATTTGTAAAAGATTTGTTGGTCTAAAATAGCTCACTCCAGAAAAAGTTTTTCAGTTTTATTCAAGAGGATGTGAGCTCTTTATTGTGAGAAATATGACTTAGACCATTTTAGTTTGTCACCTTGTGTATATGTAACCGATGGGAGTGTGTTAATGTTTCAGGACACAAGTAAGTCCATTGATTAATTAAGACATGATGCATAAAGTTTACAATTATGTATTGTTCCAGTAAGTTAGCTTGAAGGTTTCTTTTAGATTTTTTTTTAACATTCTCAAGCAGCTGTAACTTTCTTGAGTCAGTCCAAATGTTTCATAGTTCATACAAGTTACATGTTTCCAGTGTTGGGTAAGTTACTCTAAAACTGTAATACATTATATATTACTAGTTACAGGGAGAAAAATGTAATATATTTGTATTACAATATTACTGTCTCAAAAATGTAACTGAGTTACACTACTCTGAGTTACTTTGAGTTAATCACACATTTGTTAAGACATTATACAACACTAATCCTGTTACATTTACACTTGTTTACTGGTTAATTTGTGAAAATGTGATGCCACAACACGTTTTCCTCATAATATTTGATTTACCTTTAAGCAACAGACAGTATTTTAGTGGTGTTTTGGTCCTGAAGTGTCATTTTCAATAGAATATAAAAGCAATTATTTTATATATAAGTCAGATTATATTTGTAATATATTATCAACATTTCTATAAGTAATGAGTTACACTACTTAGTTACTGGAAAGTGGAATTTATTACAGTAACTAGTTACAAAAGTAACTAGTTACTCCCAACACTGCATGTTTCACAGCAGCATGTTTTCTGGCTTTACAAGGCAGCGGTGGCAACTCCGTGTTGGCTGGACTCGAGCAGGACAGGGCATTCTTCAAAAATAAATCATCATGACCAACAATTCATTTCCCAATTGAACCTACACCCAAACAACGTACCGCTTGCAGATCCGTTACCGGGACTAATGCTGGACGCACAGCACTGGACCATCGGGGACCTCACACACCCAACCACAGTTGCTGTCATCATATAACGCCATGACGCTCCCCGGACCCATAGCGGCGCTAAAAGGGCAGGCTTTGATCAGGCCAAATCCATAAGTTATTATGCAGAATGTAAGTTTGTTTTACCTGCTGTCCCTGCAGCATCGAGCGCTAACCGGTGCGGCACAACCTCACAGCCACGGACAAAGCGGAAGTAAATAAGTCAGAGACCGAGGCCAGCTCAGTCCTGACTTTTATTGACCATTTGCACGTGTCGTCACGCTCCTCGAGGGAACGCCCACTTCTCCATGATGGATGGCAAAAGCGCTGTCTGTGCCCATTACAGCAATGGAAACTTTTGCCGAAAACTTGCTCGTTTCTAAGTAATTTTAATTGATTTCAGTTGTAAAATGGCTGTATCTGGAACACGCTGCACTAACAGGCAAGATCGAGGTTTTAAGCTAAACCTGTAGTTTTTCGTTTAAATTTTGATGAAGATAGAAGACGCTAGTGGATGGCAGCAATAAATCAAAAACTGGAATCCCTCTAAGTCGCTACGGATTTGCAGTGAACACTTTAAACAAGGTAAGTCAATGCTAATGAGAAAAAAATGACCTTTGACAAAAAATAAATGCAATGAATTTTGAAACAGCCTGCATTATGCGTGGCTAACACTAGCCTCACAGCTAAGTTACTAAAAACAACCTCTTGTAGCTTTTAAATCTGCTCCAGTGTGAGACAAACCCTGTTTACCACAGAATGGTGCAAATCATGAGGAGTAAAGTCAGGCAAACTTGAAGATTTTATTTATTCGGCAAACATAGCAGGAGGAAGAGGGCATACATCAGCTAGCATTCATTAGCTTTTCCAAATACCTTGCTTTGTGCGTGTCTAAAAGTTGTCCTACTTCCACAGACAAATGTATGAACATGCGCTAGAAGCATCCACTGCTTTTTTTTACGGAAAAATAAGAAATATGTGAGAATTTGTCAGTTTTGCGCTCCCTGTAATGCTGCGTAAACGCACTTCTGCCATCCAGCATGGAGCAGCCACGTGATCAAGTGACGTAGGTGCAAATGGTCAATATCCTAGGGTAGGCGCCCCCTGGTGCTGAGCGACCTGACGTGCACGTTCACACTACTACATATATTTATAAAATGTAATGAATCAGTCCTTTTAAATGCTGCTCTGACTCGACGGATAAAGGTTTGTAAGAGACTGGAGGATCCTTATGCTGATTTTTGTCCTCAGAAGTTCTTCAACACTTGTCTTCAACAAAACCAGCTACAAACTTCAGCTCTCAAACAAACAAACACACACATTTGAGTACACACATTAGATTTTATTATGAGCTGATGACTTTGTGAACAAGCTGCTTTGCCTAAGAGAAGTTAAGATCCTTTATAGCTCTATTGAAGCAGTAGTGTAGACCAGACCAGACCAGACCAGACCAGACCGGGACAGCGTGGAGTCCAGTCAAGTGTGGACAGAATTATTGCCTTGAAACATCACTTAAACCCTATAATGCCATTCGTATCATATTTGCTACACACATTTCTGAAACCTCTATTTCATCAACATGATCTATACTTGCCTCAAAAACCTGTGTATCTAATCTGACACATGTATTCTGCCCCCTGGTGAACTATCATGCCACTACAGGCAGCTCAAGTTTTGTTTTGGTAATTACCAAAATGGCTGCTCCCAGTAAATGATCCACTTGCTTTTTTCAGGAAAATCTTTTCAAATTTTTGAGAAGTTACGATGAGAATAACATCAAAATTCTATATCATTTTTTAAAATAAGTAATTTCTTCACCGTATGAATGCATATTTACTAAGTAAACTCATTGTTATATTACATTTAAATTGTGTTAAAATGTCTGTATCAAATTTGATACTCCAGGTATAATATGTTATTTTTTCCAAATTGTCATTCCCATTTTCGTGATTTATTCTACATAATCCTTACTAAAATATAAACACACACTATTTAATGACTTAATTAATCAAATTAATCACTGAAATGCCATCTTAAATACATTTTGAGTATTTCTGCAATAACACTTCTTCTGAAATATTAGTTTCTGTGCTGTTTTGACCTATATGTTTAGTTTTAGAACCTGTGGGGAATGTAAAACGCTGAGACCGCAAATCCAAAACTCATAATGGTTGCCAGGCCAGCCATTGTTGAAAGTTACAACAAGTTTATAGTAAGTAAGTAAGTAATCTTTATTTGTATAGCGCCACAAAGTGAAATAATAATGCCCTAAAGTGTTATGTGAAAAGAAAAATAGGAAAAACTTCAATATATATTCTATATGTTCAAAATGTTATTGACAAAACTCATTTTTTCTTGCCTAAAATTAACATTGCTGTGATCAAAAAGTTGCCAAAAACGCCCGCTGTATCAAATGTGATACAAAAAATATCTCAAAAACAACATGATATAGCAAAAAAATTTTTGTGGATTTTGTTTTAAGAGTTAATAAACATCTCAGCTCTAAAAAATCAGAATTTTCTGACTGTTTTTAATGGGTCAGGTCTTACAGGGTTAAGACTAACAGTGTGTAAAGTGTTTGTGATGAACGCAGAACAAACAGCTTTGGCCCGAGTCTGTGGATACATGAAGCGTTAGAATGTGAAAGAGCAATGGTGGAATTTGGAGCTGTGTCGAGGGAAAAAGAGCCAGAGCTGCTTCCACAATCACCAAAACCATTCCAGAGGCGGACTCAGACACGTCGGAGTCATCTTTCCTAGTTCCTGGTGTATAGCTCCTCTGTCCCAGTTCCTCTGTCCTAGCTCTGGTTTATAGTTCTTCTGTCCTGCCTCCTTTGTCCTACTTAGTCCTAACTTCTTCTTTCCTAGCTCATGGAGTATAGCTCATCAGTCCTTCTCCTCTGTACCCCTGTATATGGTTTCTCTGTCCTAGCTCATCAGTCCTAGTCATCAGTCCTAGGTCATCAGTCCTAGCTCATCAGTCCTAGCTCATCAGTCTAGCTCATCAGTCCTAGTCATAAGTCCTAGCTCATCAGTCCTAGCTCATCAGTCCTAGCTCATCCAGTCCTAGCTCATCAGTCCTAGCTCATCTCCTAGCTCATCAGTCCTAGCTCATCAGTCCAGCTCATCTCTCCTAGGTCATCAGTCCTAGGTCATCAGTCCCTAGCTCATCAGTCCTAGCTCATCAGTCCTAGGTCATCAGTCCTAGCTCATCATCCTAGTCATCAGTCCTAGTCATAGTCCTAGTCATCATCCTAGTCATCAGTCCTAGCTCATCAGTCCTAGCTCATCAGTCCTAGCTCATCAGTCCTAGGTCATCAGTCCTAGCTCATCAAGTCCTAGGTCATCAGTCCTAGTCATAAGTCCTAGCTCATCAGTCCTAGGTCATAGTTCTAGTCCTAGGTCATCAGTCCTAGCTCATCAGTCTAGCTCACCAGTCCTAGTCATCAGTGCTAGTCATCTCCCTAGCTCCTCTGTTCCATCTCCTCTCCCCTAGCTCTTCTGTCCTAGCTCTACTCCTCTGTCCTACCTCATCTGTCCTAGCTCCTTTGACTTAGAATGGAAACAAATTAAAACTCCAGTGAAAAAGATAGAATACGTGTCATTGTTTTGGCTTTTAGGTTTGGGAAGGGCATCTGACTGAGGATCCTCCAGGTCAGGGGCCCAGGCGAGTGTGACCTGGGCCTCATGCTGAGTCCGCCTCTGGATAATCATCAATGTGGTGAAGTGGGTACGACAGGTTTCAGGCTGGATTCACCGTCCAGTCTCTCCGTCTCTGCACCTCCAGTGTCGACGTTTATGGACTGATTTTTCAAACTCAATCATGCTCCGTTGTCATCCTTTCTCTGCCTGCTGAGTCTATGCGCCATAGTTTTAACTTTCAGAATAAACAAATACATTTTGACTACAGCTACTTCCTCACACTGAGCTGTTTGTCTGCTAAAAGCCAGTTTAAAGATGGGGTACCTACGTCTTTACAGAGTATGTTGTATATTAGAAAACTAGTTCACCTAAAAGTATATTGTTATTACAGCACAATGGCCCTCTTTTATCAAAGTTGCAAACGACAAAATTTGGGTGAATATTTGGTGAACGACCAACGAGGGTCAGGATTTATCAACACTGACAAAAACCCTGCGCCAACTTGAGAGGTTGTGTGAATGGTACGCCCATTTAAGACAATCACTAAAATGCACCGAAAAACTACTGTTAACTGCCAGTTTTGCCCTTAATCTATTGATCATTAGGGAAATATTGCCGTGAATCATTTTCATGAGTGACCTGGCTCTGATGAAAACGTTCACTGATCATTTTCGAGAAAGATGAGCGTGAAAGACAGTGAACTGGTCTGGTGATGAAAGATGGCCGCCATTTTGTGACCATGGCTCGCTCAGTTAGCTTGGATTCAGCTAACCTAAAAAAAGTTCATGATATAAACTAGGTCAGATTTGTCCAATCCAATCCAAAATCCAATCGTGTTGAAGTGTCTAAGTGATCTGTGAGGAGAACAGCAGCAGTTTGAACCAACTGAACGGACACTACTACAGCTCAAGACAGTATTAATCTAGCAATGTCCTTTCCAGATATTGCTAGCGTAGATCTATGGTCCGGACAGGTTCAGGCTGCGATCCTGTGGTCCTGCTCTCAGTCACGAGCCGTGGCTGGTATCGACAGAAGCCCACGGCCTGGTTTGTCAGCTCCTGTTTAATTTAGTGCATCCTCTTCATGGTTCAGCTCCCAACCTAAGCCACTCCCTGTGTTTCCCTCATGTGAGTCTGCTCTGCTGGCTGCTCCACGCACTTACGCTCGAGCTTTGCGTCATTATTTAAATCAAATTATGCCCTAAAACTGTGTAAAATATCAAACATTTTCTTTTGACTTTCATCAGCTCCAATCATTTGTTTGTGTTTTCCAATGAGCCAAAACACTGTTCTTTCTTATTCATTCCTGTTAACAAAACGCAGCTATGTTCCGTACTTAGTGCATCTGTGAAACATGAATATTTTGGGGTATTCATGCAAATGAAGCTGATTTTTGTCTGCTGCATTTATCAACATCAAGTCTTGCGTCCACCTAACCTGAGCAGGTACACTCCTCTTTATAATGCCTCAGCGTACACCAAAAATTGACACCATTTTGTGCGCAACTTCTATAAATGAGAATGTGACCAAATCAGATCCAATTCTTAAGCTTCATAGATAGCCACAAGCTGCGCTCTGATTGGCTGAAAGCAGATCTTAAGCCGTACTTGCGTTTGCTAAAGGGTTGGTGAAGCTAGGAAGTAGTTGGACACATATAAATACTTGAATTCTACTGAGGTACCCCAGCTTTAACACTTCTGACAGCGACAGTGGAGAGTCTGCTGCTACTGCCGGTCCTGCTGGAGGTCCTGCTGCTCCGGGACAGCGCTGGGACGGTGCTCGGGCTGGGACGGGTCGGACGTGCCGGGGTCAGCTCCAGGGGACAGAGGGAGAAGCAGTGGACGGGCAGGAGCGCTCTGGGAGATCTGCCCTGAGGAGCTGGAGTTGGTGTGGGCGCTCTCCTCTGATTGGCTGGAGTTGGTCTGGGTGCTCCCCTCTGATTGGCTGGAGTAGCTCTGGGTGCTCTTCTCTGATTGGCTGGAGTCGTTCTGGGTGCTCTTCTCTAAAGGGCTGGAGTAAACCTGGGTGATCTCGTCTGATTGGCTGGTGTAGACCTAGGAAAGTCAATAATATTAGGTTTTACTTAAAGGGACTGTACCTGATTTTTGCATCCTAAAAATGTAAACAAACAGAAATAATTAATTTTAACCTTTTTCCTTCAGGCTACATGATTTCCTCACGTAGCTAATGCATTCTGAGCTTCAGAATTGTTCATCATGATGAGTTTTAATGTTTTTTCACAGCTTTTAACAGCGAAATGAGTCACTATGCTAACAACAGTTAGCCACAATGCTAAAAACAAAAACAGAAAAAGCTGCACACAAACGGGATTTTATTAGACATAGACAGGACTTTGGGGACTAATTTCCACCTGATTAGATACATTAACAAGGCATCAGTGCTAGAGGGAAATAGCTTTTAAGTTATCTTGTTGCAAAAAAATCGAGTACAGTCCCTTTAATAATCATGATTCATCAAGTCATCATAATAAGCATAGACATTAAATGCAACATTATTAAATGCTACAACAGGAACATCACAACGCCAGATTCCTCCGGTAGATGTAACACAATGGCAGAAGTTTCACTTTTATGGATAAAACAACAAAGTAAAACAAGCGATTTCAGCAAAACCATAAGCAAACAAACTGATTTGTGTTTTATAAAGCTTTATTTAACACAGGCGATGCTATATTGTGGTTTCCAAACTGTTACATTTATAGTCAGAAAATTCTTCTACTATTCAAACTCCATCACTGTGACCTGGACGCTCCTCCACAGAGCTACATGTACATGTAACTTTTATTTGGTGTTGTTTATGGGTTTTTTTTCTGCTGTTTTCACTAGTAACAAAGCCGTTTAGTGTCATAAAAGTCCTAAATGATGCACTGTTTAGAAGTCTCTGAAGTTCGCTAACTGTTAGCAGTTTTGTGCAACGTATAACAAATAATATAATAAAACACTAAACAGTATGTAAACTCAACACTCTCCACATCTCTCATAACTTGTGTATTTTGTAAGCTATTGCTAACGGCTAATGCTAACGACTAGGGCTGGGCGATATGTCGATATACTGGTATATCTTATATCTAGATATTTGCTGAACAAGATATGAATTTTGCCTAGTGAAGCCCCATGAAGCAGCAAAACGTTTGAACCAATTGTTTCGAAGTTCCGAAACGTGATTCGAAACCTCCCAGCAGTGACCTCTAGTGGCGAATTGTCATTATAAGATTCACTTCTGCGTGTGTGATAAGGATGACTTTCTTTGTAAAATAAAAAGTTTAATAAAAGCTATAGAATACTATTTTTTACAACTCTATAGTTGTTTAATTAATACCAAATAAAATAAGTTCACATCAGCTGTTTAGCTATAATTTGGTGCAAATAATCTTGGTTTTATAAACATGTTTCTCTATATTTTCCCTTCAAATAAAAACTAAATTAACTCTGTGTTTCTGTGTACATGTTACTGATGCATAGATTTAAAAACATAAGCCTTTCATAAGTGTGTGTCTATATCTGCAACAAATGCACTAATGCAGAATTATTTCTATTGATGGATGCTTTCTAATTATCTTTTCCAACCCTACCTAGCAATATAGCCTATGATGTTATGCTGCAAACTATGTGTCAGTGTAAGTCTATATAACTAACTGTAACTATACACTCCTAACAGGGCGGAGTGGGACTCATTTTCAGCCCGGGAAAATTTTTAATGGACCAGCCCTCTGACAAATAAAAATGTAAATATGTATGCGATTAGGTCTATTAATATTATTTTTTACTTTTATGAGTGGGTTATAGCGCCCCAGCAAAGTCAACTGAATCTTAATTTTTTTAATATAATGTGGTTTTGATGTAATTCAGGGGGGTCTGGGGGAATTCTCCCCCAGGAGAAATTTAAAAAAATCCGTGCAATTTCCTGCATTTTGGTGACTTTTAGATGTGGTATTCTTATTGATATGTTATGTAATTTTACTATAATTAACAATATAATTATTATTCAATTCTAATATCAATTTAAAATTTTTCATGTTAGATGAGCCCCCCTTTAAAGGTCCTCTTTTTTTTTTGAACCGGCCCTGCTCTTCCAGGGCAGACTGTGGAGAGGCACGGAGCCTTTACGCAGCAGTGACAGTGGAGCTGGGGCTGTAGAAACTCTAAAAACAAGACAAACTTGTATGAGGACGTCTGAACTCATGCTTAGTATCACTTTTACATCTCCTGTGTTTTGGGACAGTGAATTAAATGCTTCGAAACGTCCCGTCAAATTCCGCGCGCCCGCCCCATTAAAATGAATGGCAATTTTCAGTAAAGGCGAAAACAATCATAACTCCGTGAATCTGAGGTCTATCTTTGTGAATAAAAAGTGTCTGAAAGCTTGTGAGTAGTAGAGTGTCGCTGTGGACTTCAAAACACTCACAGGGCTCAGGATTTCTATGTTTTAGCTTAATTAGGCGGGATTAGCCAGGTTACAGCAGCAGCTTTACGCACATGCGGCTCTCTCTCCCTCACGTCGGCGAGAGGGAAAGAGAGAGAGCGCGTGGAGGCACAAATGTTTCTGAATGAGCCAAAGAGCCGCACTCTGATTGCGGTTCGCAAGCCTCGGGTTCGCCACCCTAGGGCGACTACCCTCGTGCTTTCAGCACGTCTCTGCGTCTTGGTCTAATCCGGCAACAGAACGGGAAATGTGGGCTGACTTGGGACGGAGCTCGGGCCGCTCCAGTCACATCTGTACAAACTGCACTGACATACGTGGCATGGACCGTGACATGTACCGGCCTCGAAGCCCCCGGCCCTTCGGGAAGTCTCCCGACTCTCCCGATTAGCCACGCCGGGCCTGACTCCTAACAAACTGTCTGGCTATACTACTATCAAATATCACTGTCAAAATCACTCTCAAAATCGCTAATACTCTCGCCTTTCACAAACCCACAAGCACAGACGCTCTAACTTTTCATTTAAACCTTTTGGAGTGGATTGGCACAGCCTGTCCTGCTACAGGATCAAACTCCTGTTCGAACCACAAGCCCCCTAGTAAAACACTTGTTAAACTACTGCGGTTCATGAACACTTAGGTCACGTGACTGGGGTTTAGAATCATGTTTTGGATCACTGCTTCGAAACGCATGCGCTTCGAAGCATCGAAACTGTTTTGAAACACCCGTTTCATTTGGCCCATCACTAATTTTGCCATATCGTACATATCGAGATATTTTTAACCTGGGTCAAAAGAGCTCATAAAACTGATGAAAAGTACAGCTACAGAGAAAAGAGACAAAGACAAGATCATTGACATTTTCTATTTGTTATACTGGTATGCATACAAATTGTGTTTTATTTGGTTTTACTCAACAAAAAATAGAACCAAAATGTAATTATTCAACATAAATTTAGATTAGATATTGTGTATCGACATATGAACATTTTTTTGTCCATATCGCCCAGTCCTGCTAACGCTCCGGAGTTGTTCAAAACACACCGGACTAGCTCAGATGCAGAAGTGTTCGATAGCATCAGAGTCTGCGCGACTAATAATTATATGTCTATGATCGTAAGAAGAACAAAAAAAATATATATCCTAATAATTGTTACCTTTAGTTAGCCAACAAACTAACGATTAGTAATATATCATTTCCAGTTTTGGCATCAGATATTTTAAATTCTGGAAACATCGGCCATGGTTCCACTAGCCCTGTTTCTCTGGAACCATGTACCTTTTTAGTACCTGTGCTTGGCCTTGACTCTCACCAGGCCAAACAGGGACTAAACTGCTCTAACTGACAATGACTGGCCAGACTGCTGATGGAATCCATGTTTAACCGGGGTGTTTCTATGAATATTAGTTTGTTGAGGGAAGTTGTTATGGCGATAGTGCCACGTTCTAAAAAGCAATGGAAACACAACCAGGCCGAGTAGAGTGAAGCCAGGTAAATCATAACAGGGCTAGTGGAAATGCTTCATGAATGTGTTTTTTTTTCAGCAGAAACATTTTTTGGCAATATTTTGTCTGGCAATAACCGTAACACTAACATTTGGTATTGTGACATCCCTACCTGGGTGCTCTCCTCTGATTGGCTGGAGTAGACTTGGGTGCTCTCCGATTGGCTGGATGTGGCCTGAGACACAGTGACAGTTATGCTTTGTGAGGAGTTGGAGCCGGTGCTGTTGTCCGCAGTGACAGAAGAAGCTGCAGGTGTCTCAGAAGACGAGCTTGAAGGAACCTCAGTGGTAATGCTTCTGACGGGACCTGTGGGGGGGCCTGTGGGGGGCCGGTGGGAGTGTCTGTGGGAACACCTGTAGGAGCACCTGTGGGAGGGTCGGACTCCACAGCTCTAGGGGATTTTGAAGGAGCAAATGAAGCTGGGTCGTCCGCCTGGAGTCTGGAGAAGTGGGGGGCCCCTGAGGGTTGGTGCCTGTCGGGATGAGAGGGAGTGGGCTCCTGGGGGTCTGTGCACACGGGCTTACCCTCAGATATGTACCACACCTCATTGTGTCTGTTCAGCAGCTTCAGAGGACTGCAGGAAAAGAGAGAGGACAGTATTGTCTTAGAATGGTCTCTATAGTGTTCTTTACCTGACTTAGCTCACTCTGGGGCGTACGTTCCTTGTCCTAGCTCACTCTGTAGTGTGCTTTATTTGTTCTAGCCCACTTGGTAGTGTGCTTTATCTGTCCTAGCTCCCTCTGTAGTTTGCTTTAACTGGCCCAGCTCACTCTGTTGTGTGCTTTACCTGTCATAGCTGACTCTGTAGTGAGTTTTACCTGTCCTAGCTCTCTCTGTAGTGTGCTTTACTTCCTACTTCTGTGTGCTTTACCTGTCTAGCTCTCTCTGTAGTGAGCTTTACCTGTCCTAACTCACTCAGAAGTGTGCATTACCTGTCTTAACTCACTCTGTAGTGAGTTTTTCCTGTCCTAGCTCATTCTGCAGAGCCATACCTGTTCTTACTCTCTCTGTAGTGAGCTTCACCTATCCTCACTCTATAGTGTACATTACCTGTCCTAGCTCTCTCTGTAGTGAGCATTACTTGTCCAGCTCTCTCTGTAGTGAGCTTTACCTGTACTAGCTCTCTCTGTAATGTGCTTTGCTTGTCCTAGCTCTCTCTATAGTGAGTTTTACATGTCCTAGCTCTCTCTGTAGTGTTCTACCTGTCCTAGCTCTCTGTGTAGTGAGTTTTACCTGTCCTAGCTCTCTCTGTAGTAAGTTTTACCTGTCCTAGCTCTCTCTGTAGTGAGTTTTACCTGTCCTAGCTCTCTCTGTAGTTTTACCTGTCCTAGTCTCTCTGTAGTGAGTTTTACCTGTCCTAGCTCTCTCTGTAGTAAGTTTTACCTGTCCTAGCTCTCTCTGTAGTGAGTAGTTTTACCTGTCCTAGCTCTCTCTGTAGTAAGTTTTACCTGTCCTAGCTCTCTGTAGTGGTTTACCTGTCCTAGCTCTCTCTGTAGTGAGTTTTACCTGTCCTAGCTCTCTTTGTAGGGTTGCATACCTGTCGTAGCCGACACCGTAGTGGTGGCTGTGGTTGTAAGAGGCCCCACTCGGTTCAGTTCTTTGGTCAGCTGGTGAGCCTGTAACCTGGAGGTGACTGACAACATCCAGCCGCCGTAACTACGCACGTACACATCCATATCTGGCATCTCCGTGAAGTACAGCTGAAAGAGCAAGAAACAAACAGCAATAAATGAATGGGACATTGTACTGATGACTGTGTGGCTGACCCTAAGGTTTCTGCGCAATGGACTCAAATACATGCAAATTGCACTTTTAATCATAAAATTTAAACCACAACCCCAAATTTCCTGATGGTGGATGTTTGAGTTGTTATGTTTATGTGTTTTATTTGTTTTTTCTGTATTGTTCTTTGTCCTGTGACAGTCCTCTGCGCTCCTCACTCACCTTGTCGTTGGTCGGCTGAGGGGGCTTGTCCTGGTAGGCCTGTGGCAGAGGAAAGCTCAGCGTGTAGATGGCTGGCTCCCACATCCTGGTCTCCTCTGGATCTTCACGAGCACAGGAGCGGTCATGTCCATCTGATAACCTGCCGCACAGTCACATGACCTACACACGACATACTCTCACTATTAACACACAACTGTAGCTACACTGTGCTCACCTCCCTCGTTGGCTCCAGTGATGTACTGGAAGAGTCTCCTGAAGGCCATGGCTGCTCCAACCCCCATGAAATAGGCCTCTGCGTCTGTGGACACCCACAGAGTCGGACTGTAGTGCTCACCTGGAACACACAGGTCAGAGGTCAGGTCAAAGGTCAGAGGTCAGGACTGAGGTCAGGTGTAGGGCTGCAAACTAACGATTATTTTGGTAATCGACTAGCTGGGCGATTATTCATTTGATTAATCGACTGGTTGTTTAGAACAGAAAAGTCTCTTGAATACAAGATTGAACACATTGTGACCAAAGGTAATGTTGCTTAAAGGGTCTTCACACCAGGCCGAGGTCGCCCGTCTGAACCGGTTTGGCAACTTCTGCCGACAGGCGGCTCACGTTGTTTGGTGTGAATGGCGCTGTTGGGGGGTCAGAGGAGCGGAGCACGTCGTGGAGCGAGGTTTGAAGACTTGCTCGTAAAGTCGGCATCGTCAGCGGTCGTAGTTGCGCTGTTTGATTGGCCCGTGGCTAGCAATCATGTGCAAGAAAATGGTGCGGAAAACCGAAAATGCCGCTATGGAAAATAGTATTTACCTGAGCATGGATTGTTGTTATTTGCCGGGTTCAAACAAGACGTAAGTACGAAGAAGAATGGCTACTACTTGGTCCGAGGAAAACAAAGATGGAGGAGTACAGCTGTAGTACGAAGGCTGGACTGTAGCGGAAATAGAAGTTTAGCCTAATCCGTGAGGTAAGATAAAAATCTGTTCGCCACAGAGTTTGACAACTACTCGCGCACAACTTCTTTTTGTCTTTTTCGTCAAGCGTTACGTCACGCGCATGCTCACTCGGCATTTGTTCACCGACTGTTGCTCTTTGATCGTGTTTGTGCGAAGGCTTTTTTACATCGATGCGCAAGAACAGACGGTGCGTCGCTCCTCTCTACCGACAGCGACTGGAGTTGTGTTGGTGTGAAAAAGCCTTAAGAAGTTGTAGAAGTGCAGATTTTTTCATGACTTCTCATCATTGCTCTTCAGTCTGAGGCTTTTTTCAGCTCATCACATGTTTTGAAACTTTTATAAAAGTAGGATAGTCGAAAGTATCAAAAATCACATGAGCAAATATCAAATCTGATTCTCTTTTGAACAAGTGTGACAATTGTATTTTCTGAACAGTTTAGTTGAAATACCCAAACAACAAAAATATACATTTTACCACAAAAAACTTGACCTGATTTTTGATCAGCTAGTCAGTCTAAGAACTTTCACACATCATGTGGTCCTGGTCCTGCTAAAGTCTCAGTTTTGGTCCAGGCCCTGCTTTGGTCAAGATCCTGCTTTGGTCCAGTCGGGTCCCGTCCTAGTCCTGCTTTGGTCCATGGCTCACCTCATACTCATCAGTCTGACACAGCAGCTCGTACTGCAGACACTCTCGAGACTCGGAGCACAGACTGCTGTTGGAGCTGGGCCTGAGGAGAGACACACACACGTTTAAATCTGCACTGTGCTGAGGGACAAGGACATAGAGCTGAGAGGGACACGAGGACGTACAGACAGAGACATGGAGCTAAGAGGGATACAAGGACATAGGGACAGAGAGAAGACAAAACCGTGACTCACCCTACACTTCCTCCTGCTGACACGACCAGCATCAGGAAAGACAGCACCGAGGTCAGAGCCCTGCAGGGACACACACACACAGCTATGGGCTTACTGTGAAGCCGAGCCTGTTGGACATGTTTTTAGTGGTAGGGGAAACCGGGGCACCTGGAGAAAACCTTCATAGAAACAGGGACAACACACAAACTACAGACCCAGGGCTGTTTGGGACTCAAACCCATGACCTTCTTGCTGTGACGGCAGAGCTCTAACCACTGGACAACAGCTCCATCTGCAGTCCAACCTCAGAACTGTGTCCCAGGTGTGAGAAAGTTAGTATGCCCCCTCATCTTGATTTACAGCTTGTATTTCTAAACATACAGTGACTTAATGACAACAACTGGGCCACATTTGAAAAAGTTGTTGTTTTGAGCAGTTTTGTCACAGTGGCTAAAGGGAGAAGAAATCGATTTGGTTTCAAATTTATTGGTAAAGCCTTTTCAAAAAAAGCTGGACATTGTTAAGAAAAGACCGGGCAACTCCGAACTTGGCTAGCCTGTTACAAGCGGGAAAGGGATTTGTTCTGCGGGACACTTACAAGGTTCTTTCCAAAACTTTTTGCGAACCCAGAGTGGATTTACAGCTAAACAAGCTGTAAGTGTGGAGGGAAACATAGCTGCGCGAGAGAGGGACCGATATGAGCAAATCTACGAGGACACTGGAAGTGTCGCCTAAACCCGGGACCAGATGGATCTAGTGCAAGATCCGTGCGCACACTACCACCAGCTCCGCAGTAAGACAATATTGTTTTTGGTGTACAAGTAAATCAAACTATTGGTGAGTAAATATTTTGGGTGTGTGTGTAAATGTGTTTATTCTGACTATAGAAGTAATGATACTTTGCTCTTTATCACGTGCCTGCGTAACAGAATAGTTTAATAGCCATCAGCTGGTTATTGACAAGTGAATATAATTAAGGAGCACCACTGAAGGCCTAGGCAAGAAATGCACGCCCAACACTGGTAAAAAACTCAACTTACATTTCAGTAATGATGTTATCAGGTGGAGATGGCATTTGGCACAAGTTGGTACACACTGGGGTTTTGTGTGTAGAATATTTAAGAGATTCCTTTAATACAATTTTGAACGTTGCTGTAACATGACAAAATGTGTAAAAAGTGAAGCGCTGTGAAGACTTTCCAGATGCTCTGTATAACTTATATTTTTCAAGTTTTACTGTTGTGCACAGATTAAAATGTTGCATGTGAGGTTTGCTGTTATTGAGAATTTCAAATCAAATAAAATGTGACAACCAAACCCAGTCTCCCGTACAGACCTGACGCTGCTGTTTCTCCGTGACTGTGCATTTTAGCAGTAGCCCATGAGTCAGCCTACTTTTCTGTCTATATTTATAATTCTCTATCTTAGCCTACTTTAACACCAGCCTCACTTAAATACACACAAATGCGCCAACTTCTAGCAGTGGTAGGGTAGGTACGTGTACGTGTGTGTGTGCGTGGCGTGCTGCTGCAGATGTAACGGATCCCGACAAAGTGCTGCATCACCTCCGGGCACCAGTCAGCACAAGGTGACCTCTCCGAAGCCGCCGGTCCGTGTCCTGTCCCCGGCGTGAGCAGCGCGTCCAGCCGGGCACAGCGGACACTCCTCGGTGCGTGCGTCAAGTTCATCCACACAACTTTAGTTTGCGCCTGGGTCAGTGCGGGAAACGTGACGCAACGAGCGCAACGTGGATCCGATAAAGCAGAATAATGAAAAGGAGTTTACTCACATGTCTGCGTGTCCTGTGGTGTCCTGCGCGTGTCCGTGCGTGTGGCTGAAGTGCAGAGGTCGGATGGAGAGACCGCAGTGGATGCTGCAGTGAGGCGCAGTGAGGAGGGGCGGGTCCGGAGGAAAGAGAGAGAGGGAAGGGGAGAGAGAGAGGGGGGAGTGAGGGAGGGGGAGAGAGAGAGAGAGAGAGAGAGAGAGAGAGAGAGAGACGGGAGGGAGGGAGACACTGGACGAGCCCAATCACAGTCAACACAAAAATACAGAGACTGTTCTGGCTCTTTTGAAAAGTGTCTCATTCTCATTCAATCATTTTTAACTCAACAGCATTTCTGTTTTTTAAAAGCTGAAAAAAAAATGAGAGCGTCTTTTGAAAAAAATCAACAAAGAAGTATTGAACACCTGCTTTAAGCCCTGGAACCCTGGTTATGAGGACAAATCTGGCTAAAACACTAGTACTGCTCATGCTTATTGGGTCATTCTCTGAAAGTGGGACCGTTTTGCCCATTGGATATTTGACAGGTTTTCATTAAGTAAATAATAATAATTTTGTTTTAATTTTTCATGTAATATATACTACTAATGTGCCTCTAAAAGATTTTAAAATATTGCAGCCCAAGATTTTTACAACGGTTTTTAAATAGCTTAAATCATGACCAAAAGTGTGACATTTTTATCCAGCAATAAACATGATGTAATTTCCTCATGTAAACTCGATTAAATACTGCATTGAAACACAATAAAATGAAGAATAATGTTGGAAAATATGTTTGCATTTCGTTTTTCTACTTTTTGTATTGAGTTTTAGCTGAATTCCTGGGTATCCGAATGTAACTGTTGGTGTCCATAAAAGTTACACACGGACCTGATCAGTTTTATCAGCAAGTGAAGACTTTTCAACCCTTAGGAACCTTGCAGCGGATAAACGCCACTAATGTGTGTATCAGAGAGAAGATCTCAAAAATCACATTTTATTTAGTATATAGCAACTCTCTCAGCTAAAACATGTGGTCCAAGTGGTGTCCAAGTGGTGTCCATGCTACATACGGAATTATGCTGCATTGAGAGCAATTGAAATGGCTATATTGGAAAAAATAGTTGTGCATCTTTCTTGACCATTATAGATCCTGTCAGTACACTTCTCAAAGATGGAAATTAACCTAAACATAAAACAATTGCTGCAGTTTGAATTTTCAGCCTGGATGTCACACTTTATAGTCTCACTTTCACAGAATCACCCATTAAGTGCAAACAAATATATAACTGCTTACTATTTTTTTTTTTTTTTATAAAATTGTCATTGTTTATGTTGTTTCAAGTCACTGGGAGCCGCCATTTTGGTTGATGACATAAAATAGTGTTTCCATGGTTACTCCCACAGTTTCATCTGTGGACAGTTAAAAACACCTCTGACAGTGTCCAGTTCTTACCTCTTCCTCTTGATTATCTTCAGTTTTACTAGATTCTACATAATCGTTCTGTATTTGGCTCAAACAAGTTTAACTGAGGAATTCATGTTGCTTAGTTACCTGCTGATGCTGTTACCATGACAACACTATTTTAATAAAACTACATATACTTCCAAGGTATTTTCCTGTATTTATATAAGTGATGATATTAGAAGTGTTTAAGGGCAAACATGTCACTATATCCAGGGTTCACTTTAAGCACATCTATTTTAATATATTAGCGCTAAGTAAGCGGTTAGCGCTCTGGCCTCATAGCAAGAAAGTTCTGGATTCAAGTCGACCCGGGGCCTTTCTATGTGGAGTTGGCATCTTCTCCCCGTGTCTGCGTAGGCTCCTCTAAAAACATGTTCATATGCCTTCCCTGACCCTTCCCCCAGGGCTTCCTTGCAAAAAAGACTCTCAGGTCTATTTGCCCTTTGTCTTAGCCTTGGTCTTAATTATTCCTCTGTTGGCCACTAGTGGCTCTCTCCAGGCGCTATACTTTGTCAGTGTAGAAGGTGTGGCTTCAGCCAGATGTGGGGTGCAATTTCTTCAGTGAACCTTATGTAAAAGAAAAAACACATTTTTAGACAAAGTTGTTAAAGTCTGTCATCTGAATAGACATTCACCAAATAGATTTCTATTATTACACTGTTTTGTCCAAACTGAAGCTGCTGCTACAGTCCACTTTTGCCTGTGATCTTAATGCAGCTGCTCACACATCTCAGGTTCACTGAAGGAAATTGCACCCCACATCTGGCTGGAGCCACACCTTCTACACTGACAGAGTATAGCGCCTGGAGAGAGCCACTAGTGCCAACAGAGAATAATGAAGACCAAGCTAAGACAAAGGGCAAAATAGACCTGTCTGAATCTTAGAGGACTTTCTTGGTTAAATAAAGGTCAATATTTTACATTTTACATGAAAGTGGGGTGATGTGTGTCAGTGGAAGTTGTGCCACCTTCTGTTTCTAAAGAACCAGAGAAGAAATAATCCTGAGACAATACATTATTGAAGAATTAGCCATTTCACTCATTCTTTCAAGAGGTTAGCCTTAATGTCTGAGAAATAAGAGCGTTTAAGTAGGAAAAAGTACAACGTCTATGAGGTGTTTGGATTGTTCTGTGTGAACAGTTAGGCAGGTTTGTGAATACATGTGTGAGTGCTTTGGTGAGACACAATTTGAATCTATAGAACTAGCATGATGTTAGCTCAAATCTGACAGATTATTGTTTGTTTTTTTTGTTTTTGTTTTTCTTCCAAAAAGGTGGGGTTGAGTATTAGTGCCAAAAGCTGGATTCAGTGTACCCTTTAGGAATAAATTAAAATATATTATTTTATGGTATTTGTGTCATTTTATCACTGAAATGATCTAAATCTTCATTTTACACCAAACACAGATGGAAAAATTAAGAAATCAGACCAGGACACAAGAGAACTGGACTTACCAGTCAATCAAGTTTGGCCTTTAATTCTGAGCAGATCTGCTCTGGTTGTGCTCGACCTTGTTTATTCTTTTCTTTAATGTTAACTGTTTATTAAATAACTTTAAGCTTAACTTAAAATTCAAGAAGAAAGTGTGTAATGAGTTTGTTTGACTAGTATAAATCATCTGTTTTTAAAATTACAATATACTCTTTTACTTGAATAATAAATGGCACAATTTACCCCAACACAATGTCTCCAAAGGCCCTGCTTCCTCCTCCTGCTCGGGGCAAGTTGAGCCTCTAACTTCACAAACTTCTATTCCCCAGTAAGTTGTTTTCTAAGTATTATATTTCAGATCAAAAATGATTGTTTCCAGAGGTGCACCACATCGTGAAATATGTGTTCATGTTGTTTGTAGAATTACTCTCGCTCAAAGTTGTAAAACCTGGCACAACTCACCCACTTTCCCTACTGGTCTGCTCTGTTCTGGATCTTTTTTAGCTTTTCACCAAACTCTAGGACAGGGCTGGCGGCCATTTTTTTTTTCTTGTGGGTCGTGTTTGATTCGAACCCTAACAAGTGGCGGAGAGTCATTGGTGTTACAAATGATCGTTTTTTGAATTTTGATTGCACTATTTTAGCAATTTATTGTGATAATATAACACTTATTCTCAAAAAATGTGCCGGAGCCAGACTGGAACACTTTTGAGTTCCAAACAACCAATCGATTAATCACAAGAATCACCCAACTAGCCTAATCGATCAGCAGAATTATCATTTGATTCAGCTCTACTACAATTCTTATTACCACTGTCTATAATATATTATGATTCTGCAATGTTTGGTTTCCTGCTTTTGTTTAACATGTTTATCATTTTCATTTGAATTCTGGATGTTTACAAAGTTACATCTTGAACCTACATACAGTTGGTGTTTGCTCTACTAAACATGTATCGTCTCTATTTGGACAGAAACCGAAACCATTTCCAAAACATCATTTTATTGTTCACAGCCACACACCCCCGGTCAAACCCGGTTCAAACCCGGTCCAAACCCAGTCCAAACCCGGTCCAAAGTCTCTGGACCACAACTGTGACATTTATTTACAAATGTGTGACCTCACTTGCTCAGAGTCAAGAGAAGGTCCAGTTTCATACATAAAATCATCATCATCATCATCATCATCATCATCATCATCATCATCATCATCATCATCATCATCATCATCACCACATCCACAGCAGAAAAACACAAATGGAAAGAAACCGCTGGGATGTCTGCCCATTCTCATCTGTAAAATAAATAAATGCAGTTTTTCTTTTTTTTTTTTTGTACAAAGGGAATGAGGCTCGTCACTCGTAGAAATCACCAAACTGAAAATGTGTGACAAGAAGTTTTAAATCTATGTAATTACCAAAAAAATGGCTCAACCTTCCTGAACTTCCAGATGCTTTATCAGAGACTGAACAAAAAGAAATGTATTATTAAAAAAGAGATGACTCTCAGAATGAGAAGAAGTTTTAAATAGGGTTGTTCCGATACCAATATTGGCAAAATGTCTGATATAGCATATTTTTCAGGTATCGGTAGGAGATATATTGTGTCAAATACAGACACGAAGACTCGGAGATAAAATAAAGTGATTCAACCTTCCAAGTATGTAAATATATCTAACAATGCTAACGGTAGCAGCGACCTAAATGCTAACGTGATGCTAGCGCCGCCTGGCGTCTCATAGCATCTTTTTTAACTTATTGTTTACTTTTCTGACATAACATGTCAGTAGCCTTCATTTAAACCCTGTTGTAACTGGACTTAAATTAGTTGTGCTAAAAATACATTTAATTCGCCAGAAAACATTTTGAAAGAGGTAAACAGTATAGCTTCCCATTTTTATTATGGTGAGGCAGGAGATGTTTTCCCCTCAGCAGGCCACTGCAGCAGCTGTTCTCTGCTTGTGGCTAATGCTACAGCTAACAGTCAGAGCAGCTAGAAAAGGCTGTGTGGAGACTCTTTAAAGTTCAAACATAAACATACTCCATACATACAGACCCGTTTTACCTCTGTGTTGTTTCATTTAGCCTTTAGAGCAGAAGGTCTGTAATTAAACTAAAATGGTCCAACAGCAGCGCTAGCTAGCGGCGCTAACATGCTAACTCTGACTTTTGTTTACACTGCATTTCATTAGGATAAGAGTCTTTTACAGCCTCACTGTTGTTTTTATGACACACAGAGGTGGAAAAGCACTAAATAAGAATAAACTCAACATTGTTGTTTAATGAAAAATACATTTGACTCTAAAATAGACCTAAAAATCAAAATATGTAACAGTTACAACAAACATATCTTTTATGAAGTAACAATAGCTTTTTACATGTGTAGTTCTTTTTAAGTTTTCATTTAGTTTTTTCAGACATATGAGTCTAGTTTGCAGAATCTATTATTAAAATGTATTTAAATTTGAGTTCAAAGCTGTACCTATAACCTACTTCTTTAGCTGTTATAATGCAATATTTAGTATCAGCACCTACAGAGTCAAAGTATCGGATCGGTTATAAAAAAAAAAAAATTGGTATCGGAACAACACTAGTTTTAAACTCACAGAACCTCATTTATCAAACACTTTCTCATGTGCAAAACCTCCAAACCGCCACAGTCTCACAAACAGTAGAAATGCTAAATTTGAGCTTGTGCAGATCTGTTTGGTGTAATAAGTTATGTGTACGTCTTCCAATATTACACTGAATGACACAAACAATTTTTTCAGTTTGTAGGCCTACTCGTAATTTAGCACTGGGCTTGATAAATGAGACGCTTAATGTTTGAATTTTTCCAAATCCCTGTTAAAAAATGAATAGATGACTTGCAACATATGTCACTTCCTGTGCCGCCCTGTTTCGGTAAAAACAAAGCCCCGCGTACATTAAAATGAATAAGAGATTATCGATTGTAAACTTCAGATACACGTCTGAAAACTACATTTAGTGTTTTGTATCATGTAGTAAAGACAAACGGAAGGCAAATGATCAGCGGTTTGACTTTAGACGCTTCACAGACAGAACGGTAAACGTTTAAACTGACCAATAGACCCAATGCTAATCATAAGTGCTTGTATCAGACGTTTGTTTTTGTTTCATGTCCCTAATTGATTGTGTTGGATTTCGTTAAGTTAAATTAAATGTCTGATGTCTTGTCTTACTGCAATGTGGAAATTTGTGGTCAACGCATAAGTGGACATACCCTGGGCTCAAGCTACAGTTAGCAAGTTACTCACAATAATGAACATTATTATAATTCAATATCAAACACACAGAGCCTGGTCAAATATTTACATAATTTATTGGTTATAAAATGACTAAACTAATTCGAATAAATGAGTTACTTCTAAAGATGGCCAGTGTGTGGAGCCGTTTAGCCGAGGCAGAGAAGCTAGCTCTAATCAGCAGACGTATCTTAATAAAACACTTTCTTTTTCGACTGTTGGCTTTAGTCTCACACATCCTTACAAACGTACGGCGTTTTTCTATGGCTCCAGTGGCTAGTTGAACATTTGTATCTACCGCCATTGACTTGAATGGGATATTTTCACCCAAAGTGGGCGGGTACTTTTGTGGAGCAGCAAAAATGCTCCGTATGTCGCAAGTCATCTATGAGAATTTTGTCTGACATCTTATTGGTCTATAGCGTGTTGTGATGTCACAGATGTGGGATGTGAATAGAATTGCCAAAACTCATTCAATCTATATCCTAATAATGAAGGCGAGACTCTATCATATAAACCATTTAGAATTTAGACCATAAACTTCAAAGACTTAACTATATCTATCTTGTATAATGTATTTGAAGAAAATAGCCTTCGAACTTACAACAACCAATACAAATCTACAGATAAAGTGGATTCAAATATCTTTGAACAGTGAAAGAATGACCAAGCCGACCAAAAAAACAGTAATAATAAATAAATGTTTGTAGTAAAGCCAGTAAAAATCAACAATACTGAACACATTGTAAGTTAAATTATCAGAGAGAAATATGTCAAAGAACAGCAATAAGTTTAATATTTATTCCAAACAAGAGAAGAAGCATAATGTAATGTAAAGTCTGCGGAAATAGTGCAACGAGAAACGAAATACAAGTGAAGCGAAGGTCCGTCGGAGGCGTTTTCTATCGACGAGATGGAAATGAAACAGATCTCATGTGTTTGTGATGGGTAAAGGAGAAGACATGTTTTTATTATTCGAATCTGCAAGGAATAAAAATGTATTGTATGGAGCTCAACGCCACTTCTAGATTTCTGATTTTTATTCTAAATTCCAACAGTGTTTCTGAGATTGTAAAGGCTCTTTCACACAATCTGAGGGTTAATCGTCTGACCGGTTTGGCAACGACGAGCGACTCACGTGTGTTGGTGTGAATGAGGCTGTTGGAGGATTGTGGAGGTTGTGTAGCTGGGGTTGTGAAGACTTTCTCGTAGAGTCTGCGTCGCCGGTTGCCGCACATGCAGCTGTTTGATTGGCTCGTGACTGCCAGCGAACCGGCGAATCAGTGCTCGGGACAAAAGTGCAGAAAACCGAAAAACAGTATTTACGTTGCGTTCCAGGCAGTTTAGAAGGTTCCAACTGAATCAACTAAACTCAAGTAAAAATTATAGCTAATGCTAATGCAAAAGCAACGTTAAATAACCTGTAAGGAATGTTTACATAGTTGTTGTAGAAATTAAAACTTCCACATACATTTATTGTGGTGATTGTTGAGCTCATATGGGACTTCCTCGACCAGGTCCCAGTGGGATTTACCAGTTTGAGCAGCATTCCAGCGCAAAGTGGGAAATATCCCAGTTCCCAGGTGCCTGGAACGCACCCTTAGTTGAACATCGTTTGTTGTTAATTACACAGATTCAAACAGGAAGTACGGAGGAGAATGGATACGATTTAAACTGAGGAAAACAAAGATGGAGGAGTTGCAGCTGCAGTGTAAAGTCTGGACTGTGGTGGGAAATAGAAGTTGAGCTTAATCTTTGAGGTAAGGTTAGAAACATCTCAAAGTTTGACAGCTCTCGCGTGCAGTTTATGTTTGGTCATTTGTCAAACATTACATCACACACACGCTCACTCAGCATGTGACTGGTGGCTGTTTGGATCGTGGTGTGTGAATGTTCTTTTACAACGACGCCTCAAAAAGGCTTGAACAGACGCTGCGTCGCTCCACTAACAGAGACTGAAGGTTTGTTGGTGTGAAAGACACTTTAAAATTACCATAGATTTTTTTTTTTCTAAATGTGGTAAAAAATGATCTTGGAGTGAGCGGGAGTGTTGAGCTCCATAGATACAGTCAGCGCCCGTGGGGGGAAACCATTTGTTTCAATAGTAAATGCAACCTTTTCCCTCTTTCAAGTGGTTTCCTGGTGAAAGAGTTGTTATTAAAGCTGGTGTACCCGACTTTGTTGTTTGTAAATTAATAACCTTTGCAAAAAAACTTTTTATGGAAAAGACAAAATCAAATCTCCGTGTTCTGCCAGAGTTGATTTAGTTCTCATTAAAAGCAGAAAGCCGTGCTCTGATTGGTTGAGCTTGAATAGCCCAATCCACTTTCACTTTGCTGTTTGTAAAAAAAAAAAAGCTTTTAGGGCATCATTACAGCCACAAATGAAAACGTGTGGATATTTACCATTTGTTGAAGTATTTGTGACAGAGAAGAAGTAGTGCAACAGATTAAATGACCTACTTCCTGTTTTGTAGCGTGATATTCAGATAACACAGCTTTAAGCACAACTGAATCAAGATTGTTCATGTGGCGATCCCTCAATATTTCTCCAAACATTCGCTCTTAAAGCTGCTGTTCTCCATTTAAATGATTTGCTCAGGGATGGGCGGTATAGGTTTTCATTGATGCTGCTGAACGCTTCCAACGCAGGTTTGTGATTCCTCGCCACAAAACGACGCATGAACGCCCAAGACTGAGCAAATGACAAACTACGGTAACCTGACGCCTCGATGCAGAAACACGCTGCGTTAGCCTGGTCAGAATCACACTGGATTTTTTGAGGACAAAGTGAGACTGACTTTGCACAGAAAACGGAGAACCACATCTAAAAATATCAACGACAATGTTTTTCAATATCAGCCAACGAGATGTAGTTAAAAATCACCAATAAATCACATGACACCATTCTAAAGGTCAGCAGTGAGTGGCAAAAATGAATGAGAGTCTGTGGAGACAATTACTCCAAACAAAACAAGACTTATTTTGGTCGACATCGTCAAAAAGCGCCACTACCGGGCAAGGAACGTCAGTTGGCTTGTTCGTTTTCAAAATAGCTAACTTCTGTACTTGTGAACATTTCCTGTTCAATTCATTTCTATGAGCTTTTCACGACATCAAACTACACTGAGAAAAAAAACTTGCTGAATTTACTCAATTTTTGTATGCTACAACATTGCAAACAATACATTTTATTAAATCAGTTACATATTTATGTAAAGTTAAATTAAATTAAATGTTTACTTTCAATCAAAAAAAAAAAAAAAAACTGAATATACTTTATAATGATTAGTAATCGTTATTTATAAATAATGATTACATCCAATGAGTTTCTCCTCAGTTTGTCCCACTGTGGCTCCTCCAGCGGTCTCCCATCCATATTTGGAAAATTCATTCTGTCTTGTTTTTAGTTTATCTTTATTTTTCTTGTAATAAGACAGTTGTAATAAGCTAGGTGCTCATTTACCTGACAGTTTGGGCGGCAGGACTTCCACCATCGTCAGAGGTGACGTCTGGTCTTGTGACGTCTCTCTTATAGAATCTTCCCAGACGTGGTCAGTTTGATAGATTTGTCAGACTCACCACGTCTGTCCCAGGAGAAGTGAGTCCCATGTGTGAGCCAAAGAAAAAGCTCCTTCGTCTCTGTTGATGGTCTGCCTCACTTCCAGATCTCAATGAGACGTCACAACACCAGACTCACCTCTGACGAAGTCCTGCCGCCGAAACTGTCAGGTAAATGAGCACCTAGCTTATTACAACTGTCTTATTACAAGGTCTCCCATCCAACTACTGCCCAGGCCCAATTAAGCAGACTTTTGCATTTAAGTATTAAGCAAATAAAATACATGCATTTAAATTTCAGGCAGTTGGTGTCATTATTAGAAAAAATATATATATTTAAAATTTTTAGCTGAAAATGAATCAATATTTAGAAAATCAGGCAGTGAACTGTGGGCTATGATGGGTGTCTCAACGTTCGCCATTGTTAAATATATATCATAAACAAGCCAACTGACACTCCGTGCACTATTGGCCGGTTTCCCCCACAGAGCTCCACCAGACTGTAGATGTATAAGTATTAGATCAATCTGTCCAATGTGTTAGCAGCTTTTTAGTTTTACACTTTTTAATTATGCTTCTTCAAAACAATCTGTAAACAGTATATAGCCCGCCACCTTAAACGTACAATTCCACAAAGCTCGACAAGTAAAGAAATGTACATGTTTTAACTGCAGTGACTCGTGTCTGTCACTTACAGTATGATGCAGCCCTGATTAAGTGTGCGCTAAACAGGTTCGAACAGGTTTTCCAGGTTCACTCTGAACTATTATGAATGTTGAATCTGTTCTCCCACACGGCTCAGAACACAATGCTCACCTCAGTTTGAGTAGAAAACGTGACCAATGTAAGGAAAATATATAAAGAGAGAGACATTGGTAGAGATGTTTTTGCTTTGCCCAGAACATTCAACACCAGGTTAGATCTGTGGAAAGGCGAGCCTGTCGTTAACCCACAAAGCTCATTTTTAGGATAGTAAATGTGACGCACTGTTTACATTGTTTTTGTATTTGATGTGAATGTTCTTTCACATCGATGCGCCCCAAAGAGACTTGAAAAGATACTGCATCGATCCTCCGACAGCGACTGAAGGTTGTGTTGGTGTGAAAAACAAAAACGTGCTTTTATTCAAGTCTATTTTAGGACACAATGTTACACAGTGCACCTTAGAACAATCTAAACCTAGAGTCACAGAGTAAACACCTTTCATCGAGCTAAAGCAGAAGCTTTTGTCGTGGGAAAATATTCTGATAAAAATGGAATCGTGAGCTCGTCCCTGTAACAATCCGCTTTTTTGATGAAATCGTCATATCGTGATTTCCCCTTTCTCTATTTATTGCAACTAGCTGTTGAAAAATTGACTGTTTTTCCCACCTACTCATCTTCTGGATCGGCTTTAGAATGGCCAAGTCCGCTTTTCAATAGCAATTTTAGGTTTCTTTATAGGAAAGTCGCTGTTGAACTTTGACAATTGCAAATTGTATTTTTGGTGCTTGCTCCTGAGCTTTTACCTGATAGAATAGCTGAATTTCTTAGTACTAATAAAATATTCTAGACTCACTGACACTTATTCTGTGACGACACACAACGTTCTTTTATTCACTTTTTACTGAATGGCTGGAGTTGCTTGTTTTGGGCTTTTTTAATGCTTAGTCACTTGTTTCTTTCTGAAAATCTGGCAAAGCTGGTAGTGAGTGACAGCTGCAATTAAAGGGACTGTACTCGATTTTTTGCAACAAGATAACTTAAAAGCAATTTCCCCCTAGCACTGATGCCTTGTTAATGTATCTAATCAGGTGGAAATTAGTCCCCAAAGTCCTGTCTATGTCTAATAAAATCCTGTTTGTGTGCAGCTTTTTCTGTTTTTGTTTTTAGCATTGTGGCTAACTGTTGTTAGCATAGTGACTCACCTCGCTGTTAAAGCTGTGAAAAAACATTAAAACTCATCATGATGAACAATTCTGAAGCTCAGAAAGCATTAGCTACGTGAGGAAATCATGTAGCCTGAAGGAAGAAGGTTAAAATTAATTATTTCTGTTTGTTTACATTTTTAGGATGCAAAAATCAGGTACAGTCCCTTTAACTTTTTGAAAAAGCGGATGATTTTATTCACCTCAAAGGTAATTTGAAAAGACATACTAGAATCGTGATAAAGTTGAAATCGTGATCTGGCTCCAAGAAAATTGTGATATGCATTTTTTGCCATATCGCCCATCCCTAGTCCTAATGCTGGCTGACTTAAGGTGCTTATACACCGGAGGCGTCAATTCGTGCCTGATGCCTGGAAGTTGCTTCTTGATCAGGTTTGACCAATTTTTAGCTTTCAAACATTAACCACGACGTGTTCACGCTGCTACGGTATCTGTATATATCTGTATCAGTATAGAATTCTGGTTCAGTCGAATCAACAGACCATCTTTAACATCACATTCCTTTTGCTGTGAACATAAAGTTCATTTGTTTTATTTTAAGGTCACAATAGCTTCTTGTTTTTGCCAGAAATGAGGAGTTTTATAAATTATAGACATTGACAGCACGAGCGGAATCCCTGGACTAAACTACAAGCTTTTTTTTTCCTTTGTGGAGCCACAGGGTAAGTCTCAGTCACACATTTTGATTTGGAAAAGGTTAATAACTAAGAAGCCTGATCATGTTGAAAAGTGCATGTCGCCCTTAAACAGTCGCACAGAAATACGCCTACTCATAAACATACCATTGAAAGTGTCTGCGTGATGGCGTTCACACGTGCATGTTTTTGGAGAGACGCTATGTTAACACAGGGAGAACATGCAAACTGACCTGGGATTTGAATTTGCAATCTTCTTATTGTGAAACCAAAGCACTCTGCACCTGAATAAATAAATAAATAAACTGCTGTAAGACAATATGAGTCCATTTTAACACCATACTGCAGAATATTCTCAGCAAAGCAATGTCATCGCCGTGGAGACGAGCATGTGAAGGCCATCCCAGTAGAAATATGAAATTACACATCTTTAAATTTAGATTTCTGCAGCTTCTGAGAGTTCACACACTTCACTGTGATTGGTCAGATCCAACGCTCAGAGCTTTATTTAAAAAAAACAAAAAAAACAAAAGGAGTACAGCGTCATTGAGAAGCTCCACACTGCTCTTCCCTAAAACTCAGAACTACCCCAAACCCAGATGAACAATGTGAATCTGTACATGAATGTTTCTGCAGCGCGGTCGTCTTTGGACAGAGAGAGAGAGAGAGAGACAGAGAAATAAAGAGGGAGGATGGCGCCAGTCCGGTCTGCGCTGTCCGTCTGCGGGTTCGTGTGCGCGTTTGCATAGTCAGACAGTGGACAACGTGTGCCCCTGCACCAGAGTCTCAGAGGTTCAGTTCCCGTCCTCATAGCGTGGACTCCTTCTGCCGGTCGCGCCCGTTGGAGGTCTTCTTGACTTTGGAGATTCCCTCGAGAGCGCCCGACTCGGTGACTCTGCAACACAGGAAGCACACTTCTGTCTCAGGCTGGCGTCGGATGAAAGGGTTGTCTAAGGAGTTTGGGCGGGGAAGTTTTTGAAGTGAAGGAAAGTGTATAAATGATGTGGCAGAGAACTGAGACTGCGCCGCTCTTTTGTTTTCCCCTCAAACTGCTCAGACCATTTTGACTACGATTTACATGTACTGTATTGTCCTATTCACACGCATAATATTACTTTCTGACCTCTTGCAAATTGTAATATTTCCAAACGTCGGGTGAGTTTCTACTCCTGTGTGAATGGTCCATGTCTGTAAAAATGTCTGTAAAGTTTCCATTAAATTTCCCTCCTGTACTGTATACTGGAGACCTGCATCGGGCGGGAATTCCCGCGGGACCCACGGGACCCGTGAGCAAACCCTCGGAATCAGGCGGTTTTAACGTTGCCTCGGCGGGAGCGGGCGGTCACGCCAAACCCCTCCGGTCCCGACTGGACTCGCGCTCTCTCCGCAGTTTTAAAAATATTAAGTAGTAAGAAAGAAATACCGCTTTGTGCGCGCTGCTGGTCAACAGAGAGACACAACACGGACACCTGCGAGGTGCAGACACGTAAACTTGCTGCATTTCCTAGTCTAGCGTGGCATCATCTGTGCGTCCTCGCAGCCGCAGCACGGGCCCAGAGGAATGAATGAAGGACTGGTTTTTACACACAGGGAGATGGAGATAATACACACGGAGTTTGGGCAAGTAAAGTGTTTGTTTAGCAGAAACTGGAGGTGTGAGGAGCTTTGTATTTCAGGTCAGAAATACACAGACATCATGGCTTTATGATTGAATGTGTCAAAGGAACATAATCGCCTTTATGCAGATTTAGGCTGGTGCCTAATCATTTTAAAACCAGATGCAGAGAGTTATGCAGTTTAGTAATTTGTGTTCATGTTGTTATGCCCTGGGGCCGCCACGCAACCTCCGTGTCACCAAAAAAAAAAAAGTCGGGACCCAACGGGACTCGCGGGGGTTTCTCGGGCGGGCAGGCACATGGGGGGCGTCGGGATCGGTCATAAAAATCTAGTCCCGTGCAGGTCTCTACTGTATATCACCGAACATTTTTGTCCTGAAGCCGTGCAAATGCGTATGTCTGTGTTTTCAATCTGTGAACGGTTTATAAATGAATAATATTGTCTCTGCGGCTTATTTTACCTTCAGATTTGAACAAAGGTATTAGTACTGTTCACCACGGATCATTCTCAAATGAAATCGTTTTGTTTTTTTCCTACAGTTAAAAAGCTAACGGCTTAATCAAACTATGACTAAAAATTTGTGACCTGGAAGGACAACAACGAGAACCTGGATGTTTGGGGAAATTTGGACAGAAGCTGCAAAGTTTGAATGTTTGGACCTTATCGGAGTAGAAATGTGATGGTGAATGTGAGGAGCCACGTTTACACTGCCCACTAACGAAGCAAAAGGTGGTTGTCATGAATCATCTGTCGTCATTTGGGGAAAGTCTGTAAAAACTAGATAATTACAGACACATCCCTGTGTGAATAGACATAGGTAAAACCTGACGAGACCGCTCACTGCAGTAGTCCTGCTGCGTAACTAATTACATTTTCAAGAGTGTGTAACTAATTACATTTCCAAAAAGTAATAAGTAATGAGTAACTAATTACTTTTTTACCCCAACACAGGTTACAAGCAGCTTAACACTCTGAGCAGACATGTCCAAACTGCGGCCTCTGGGCCAAATGTGGCCCTTGGATAAATTCTGGCTAGATTGGCTCAAATTACAAAAAGCTTCCAATTTGAGCAATTCTTCTGTCATAGTCGAAATAAC
Source organism: Mugilogobius chulae (assembly GCA_038363315.1). NCBI lineage: Eukaryota > Metazoa > Chordata > Actinopteri > Gobiiformes > Gobiidae > Mugilogobius > Mugilogobius chulae. Next base: position 13,067,600 of record CM076398.1, on the reverse strand, counting down.
AAACATTTGATGTTAAATAAACCTAAAATGAATGTTTAATGCCTTTGTATAAGTGTTTTGGTTCATTAGATTTACATCAAATGCAAAAATATGACTGATTGACTGGCCCTCTGCTCCATATGAGTTTCAAAATAGGTACTACTGTGAAAAAAGTTTGGACACCCCTGGTCTAGAGAGATACAAGCAGAGAGAGAATAGACCGAGCGTGTGGACCGAGGTTCAGTTGGACTAGACTACGTCCTGTCCTGAGTGGAAAAGCAGAAGTGAAGAAGCAGATAGACCTGGCAGAGCTTACACTTCGTCCATCTCCACGTCGTCCTCGTCCTGGGGCAGCTGCAGGTACGGGTTGTTGGAGGCCGGCCTGAAGTTGTATCCGGTCAGCACGAAGAAGATCAGAGTGGACACCTCCACCAGGAACTGCAGGAGCACACGGGTCAAAGGTCAGTCCACTGTTCACTTCACAATTATTATACAAACTGTTGGCATCCCTCTGGTAATCACAGAAAAAAAACACTGAAGTAATGTCTATGTCAATCTGGAATAATGTCACGTGGACAGATGAAACAGAACTTTCTTTGGGCAGGGCACATAAACTCTATGTTCACAGATGCAACACCATCACCCTTACCACTACATTTAGGTAATTCATTTGATGCTGTTAGAACCTGGAAATGTATCTATTTCTGAAGACAAAGGGTCTGAGGGCCCCCTTATTTTTTTTTATATATTTTTTTACATAATAGATCCATTTGTCTGCAAGTCCATTTGAATAATTCATTTTCTGCCTCACTGCTTTCCCGTGGCCCGCCCTTCTGCCCTCTCCATGTACTGAACTTTTGTCAGGACTAAAAGACTAGATTCCTGGTTCGTGTTTCCCTCTGAAAGACTCTAAACATAAATGTGGAAAAAATTTCATATTTTGCCGTGATCATTTGCACGATCAAATCTGCAGACGTCTTAGGTCATCGCTGTTTCTCCTCGTAACTGGCCCAATATGTGTCTATTGACACCAAATAAAGATTGTCTGGGAGCTTATGAGTTTTAGAACATGTTCTGTTTCCAGATTCTTTGATTTCACGCTGTGCGTTAAGAATCATCAAGAATATGTGTCTAGACCAGACTTTCCATCACTGACATGTTCAGCCTGCAGGACTGCAAGCTAATGTGTGTCTCCAATCATTATCTAAACAGAAGCTTCAATTCCTGGATTTTGGCATGCTTTAATCTTACTTGATAGCGCTCATGTGTTGGGTCATTATCCTCAACAAGATAATGACCCAACACATACGGCTTAAAAAAGAACATAAACAATGAAAAGGAGAGGCCCCAGAACAGAGCCCTGGGGCAAACCAGTGTACGTGTACGTCTGAACACTTGACAGACGGTTTTGCAGATTAAGGAGCGTACCTCGTAGCACCACTGCCACTGGAAAGGCATGGTGATCTTCAGGAGAATGGCTATGATCCTGGTGAAGTAAATGTAGCACACATCTGTGGAGACGACAGCAGTATGAGTCAGGCGTATCTAAAGTCCACACTCCAGAGACTGTGACAAAGGCGTTCTTACCATGACGTAGTAATGTCTGAAGAGCTTGAGCTTCTCCAGGTTGACGGCAGCTTTCCCGTCGGTACTGGACGCCTCTGCAGGTGGCGGATGGACCTGCACGTGGACAACAGAACATGTACTGTCAGAGCACTGCTTCTGCTTCTCTACCACTGTTGTGTTTGAGTTTAGCTTTGCCGTCCCCAAATGTTGAAATGCAGTCAGTCATGCTAGTTGTTAGCTTGACTATATTTTCATGACTTAAACTGACAGAAACGACTAAAAATGTGTCAGTTGTAACTTTAGAATTGATTCTGTCAGTTTAAGTCATGAAAATTTAGTCAAGCTAACAACTAGCATGACTGACTTTCGGCAACTGACTCTGATTGGAGAATGACAGAGGGTTAGAGGTCAGAGGTGAGAGGAGCAGACTGACCAGACGACGGGGAACAGGATGGCCCGCAGCAATCAGGTCCACCAGGAACAAGACCTGCTTCCACAGAGAGTACTCGCTGGTGCCCTCTTCTGTCGACTCGATGATGATGTACGCCACGTTAGCCAGCACCTGACACAAACAGAGGTACTCTTACTACGGCTGAGGTACTCTCACTACAGCTGAGGTACTCTAAGGCTGAGGTACTCTTGTGTCGCACCTGCAGAGGGATGACGATCATGAATATCTTCTTCTCTTTGTCAGACAGGATGTACTTGACGAAAGCCCAGCCGGTGCCGATCAGAGCCAGAGTGATGAAGAGCAGCGCCCCCTTCAGCCTGGGACCACAAACACACACATTAGCCTTATCAATGGTGTTGTCCATTCCTCTGAAGAATGATGTGTCTTATGTATGTAGCTTTTTATACCTGTAGGGCTGTCGGAAATCAATACCACGATATTAATCAATAGTAAAACTGGTATCAATACGTGATACTCGTTTGAACAAGTATTGATCCTTCTTTAAACTTTAGCGGCGCAGCTCAGTCACAGAAAATGTTCTCTTTCAGACAGAGCAGCAGAGAGAGACCTGGTTCTTTTCCACAGTGTAATCTTTCTGTCACTCTTTGAATTACGTTTTTAGTCTTTATGGTTGTGGAGAAATGTAGGGTTCACTTCTTAAAAACATACTCGTGTTTGGTTTTAAGGCACTTGTGGCGGCGACGTAAACCTCACGGTGAAAACCTGCAGCAAATAATCTGACAAGAAACGTCGAGTCTTTACCTCCAAACGTCACTAACTGCACTTTTAGTCATTATCCTTTAATTTAGTCTATCACAGTCTGAAGCTGACTCCTCAAATAGAAAGAAAAGAAACGCAGCTAAGAGCCGTGCCCTGCTCTTCCTCTGCACACGCTAAGCCCCGCCCCCTCCTTCTCTCACACTACAGCCCGCCCCTCCCCAACTCGCCCCCCCCTCCTCCTCTCACACTACAGCCCGCCCCCCTCCTCTCACACTACAGCCCACCCCCTCCTTTCACACTACAGCCCCGCCCCTTCCTCCTCTCACACTACAGCCCCGCCCCTCCTCCTCTCACACTAAGCCCTGCCCCCTTCTCCTCTCACACTACAGCCCCGCCCCTACTCCTTTCACACTACAGCCCCGCCCCTTCTCCTCTACACCACAGCCCGCCCCCTGCTCCTCTCACACTACAGCCCCGCCCCCTTCTCCTCTCACACTACAGCCCCGCCCCTACTCCTTTCACACTACAGCCCCGCCCCTTCTCCTCTGACACCACAGCCCCGCCCCCTTCTTCTCTCACACTAAAGCCCCGCCCCCTCCTCCTCCCACACTACAGCCCCGCCCCCTTCTCCTCTCACTCTACAGTTAGTTTTATAATAATAATCATATTTTTAAAAGTTGGAACCATTGCATTGAATCAAGTTTGAAATGCTTGATTGAATGCAACACTATAAACCTAGTGATGCATTGAATCAAACAACACTATAAACCTATATTTTTTTTCACTTTATTTTACATACATACAAGGGTGTGGACAATAGAATTATGAATATTATTATTATACTGAACACACTTACAGGTGGGTGATGTAGTACATGACGGCCCAGCCCTCGATGGGGTGGCCTTCCGTGTTGATGAAGTGGTAGTTAATCTGAAAGAGACACAAAATATGTCCACAACAGTGAGCAGAGGAGACTTAAGGCAAGCCCAAGTGAAAAAAGGAAAAACAATCTTTCATTTGTTTGGCACAGAGAGAGAGAGAGAGACACTTACACTGTGGAAGACCAGAGAGGTGGCTTTAGTGAAGGCCAGAGCTGCCATCAGCCAGTGGATCTTAAACACGCTGTATCTGTGGAACACATTCATATCAAACGTGTCAGACAATTAGGAAAAGGACATCAACTTCTGCTGCTGCTAGGTTTTTAGTGACTGGAAAAAAAAACATAACGTTTCAGTTTATCAATCCCAAGACAAAGCGAGACAAGTTCCGCGTCAGTGCTCCACAAGTCCTCGTCCTCTGCTTTTAGGCCTATTCATATTGGAAAGTCTGCACCTGTCAGTGTACTCCTGCCGTACACTGACAGGCTCATTCCACATCTTGCATATCCGTAGTTCAGTCTTTGAAATAAATGAGGTATGTTCACATATGCGCTGTGCAGATCTGCGCCTCAGCTCCGCCACTCCAACGCCCTCTGACAAAATTGCGGATCAACAGTAAAATGTTCTGCACCCGAGTCTGACCAGATCAAGCTCCACAAATCAGAGCGCACCAAACAGGAAACAGAGCGTAAAAAAACTTCGTACTAACTTTATTTTGATCACAGTACTTGTACTTGATCACTTGTACTTTTTTTCTGACTCATTCACATAATGCAGGGGTTAAAGCAAAAAAAATTGATTTGACTGAAAATTTTTCGCAGTTAAAATTTCAGTTGCATTTTAATCGTAATAATAGTGACATCTATGTTTTAAGGAAATAGGTCTGATCTTAGTGATAATACATTTACAGATTAGCTATGATAATTGAGATCGATGTAATAAGGAGAAACTTGAGATGAGAAATTTGAGTTGAGATGAGAAATGTATATAGGATAAATTCTTGCATAAAAGGGGTGTTCTTCCCTGGAAACTTTTGCGTAAAACAGAAGTAATTTCCTGCATTTTGGTGGATTTTAGAAGAATTTCTTCAGATTATATACAGGTGCAGCTCTAGGCCATGGTATATGATATGTTACTAAATCGAAAAAACTAAACTGAATAAATCGACAAAACGCCTGACGGGCCATGTTAGATACAGTAGCCACTCATATACTCATATAAACGTTAAGAAAACATCACTAAAAAAATTGTTCCTGTATATTTTTTAATTGACTGAAATCCGTCACAGTGACTGAAACTTTAAGCCCTGACATAATGTCTTTGCCCTCGTGAAGGAGAAAAAACACACATAAGCTCATGTGATGTTAGCTAAAGAGCGATCCCATCAAACAGCACTTTTTTGCACTGCAGAATAAAGAGTTATTTTGGCTTTAACTGAAAACGTTTATTTCATAAACATGTACTCTCCGTGCATTGTCTTCTTGTGCTCCTCGAGGCTTCGTAGCTTGGCAGAGACAAAATGCATCCTGTAGGAGAGCTTTGTGCACAAAATCGGAGGTGTACTGTGGTGCAGTGCAGTGGATATGCAGGATGTGGAATCAGCCTGTGAGTGTGAGTTTGGTGCAGATCGAGACTCACATGATTCCTTCAAGACTTAGAAAGAGCTTAAACCCAATGTGCCCTGGTTCATTGATCTCACAGCAGTGCGAGCGCACGTCCAAGTGTCGCTGGAGTATTTTTCCCGGAGGTCGCAGCGGTCTGGTACGACTTTCAAGTCATAATACGAGCATTCTTGGCCCACAGTGAACTGAAGCTGGTGTACAAGGCACTTCACAAGAAAGTCACACGTGTCCTGAACCAAACTCGGCTTGGTCAGTGCACGAGAGGCGTAAGGTTTGGTCCAAGGTTCAAAAGTCATTTCATTAACAGAGGGGGACCAACAATTTTGTCCTCATGTGTAAACGTCTGGTCACAAAAAAAAAGAAAACAAAGACTTTTGCAGTTGTTTATATAAAATATTAGATTTTCTGAGGAAAGCATCAAGTCGTCTTAAGTCACAGAGCTCCAAGTCAAGCCACATGTCTTGGTCTATTTTATCAAGTCAAGTCTCAAGTCATCAACATCAACACAGTGCCTGAAGTGGAGCTCCTGTTACCTGTGCTTCATGAGCGTGTAGACCCACACCAGAGCAGCAGTGAAGAACACTCCAGCCATCCCGATGTAGAGGCGGGACAGGGGGATCTCAGCGGCCGACAGGAAGCCCTCTGGGTTCTTCTCCGTCACCTCCACCTGCACAAACACAACACAAATACAAAAAGCACTGAGCCCTAGTCTTACAGCAGCAGAGTACACCGTTTATGTAACAGTCTGTGTTATGTTAACCACCAACAGAGGGCAAAGCTAAATCACAAATATAACACACACTTCTATCAAGATTTACAGGGAGCCTCAGGTGATATTTGGTATATTATAAAGACTGTTTTAATATATAAAAAACATTCATTCCAACTTTAAGCAATGAGCACATTGAACGATTCAATTCCATGTTCTTCTGCTTTATCTGGGGTTGAGTCGCAGAGGCGGTTACCGTAGGCCACCGCCACCACTGCCACCCTATGAAAGCCTCTACAGGGGGGTGGACCCTCGTGTGTTATGGCTGAGCCCTGCTGGGCTCTATGGGCAAAAGGCTCCAGGATGGGGCCCTGGTAACACTGTTTCCTGTTTGTCATGGGAGGCCTTACCAGAAGCTCAAAGCCCCAGGCCACATAGCTCCTAGGATCATCCAGACATGTAAACCCCCCACAACAGTAAGATGGCAGGAAAAGTTAACCAACAGTTTTTACTGAAACAAAGTGAATATTTTTTTTTTTAAATTTGTTACTAAACATTTTGCCTGTTTTCCCCAGTTTCCCCCAGAGTCATGCAAAACGTGCATCAGATATGTTCATCCACAAACCGACACAAATGCCCTTTAAAGCTTTCAAACAGGTGTGCAGCACAGAAAGTGTCCTTACACTGAGTGAATAGGGCTGTCCCATCTTGACACACTTGTGGAAGTTGAGGTTGTAGAGCCCCTGGGCCAGCGTGCCGATCGTCAGGTGGAACTGTGAAGCACACACTGGTCAGTGTCAGTAGGTGGACATGAAGAGGCTGTACTGAGGATCAGAGAGGAGGACACCATACTCACACTGAAGTTGTACGAGTTGTCTTTTTTGCCCAGAGCCAAATAGAAATTCTCATTCTCCTTCATCTTCGAGAGCTGTGGGCACAAATGTGGTCACTAGGCTGGGCAATACACCGATACCTATTATTGAGACATTTACTGGACCAAGATATGAATAAGTGGATAGAAGCAGTTACAGTTTCACAGAAAAGTGACAGAGAGAATGAGAAGACCAATACCATTTGCTGTAAAAGTCAAATGATAAACATGCATAGAAATGAGTTCTATTTAGGTTTACTTAGCAAAAAGCATTACCAAAATGTATTTGTGCAATGTAAATTCACATTTCTACTTTGTATTCAGCAGCTAAAAGTTTAGAAAAACGGTTTCCGCTGGCCTCAAAGGCCTGGTGTGGTGCGTGAGTGGGGGGGGGTATCCTTGTATTACAATAATGGATATCTAAGAATGTATTTTTGCTTATTTTTAAAGCGACATTGAAAATGAGTTTTATTTTTTGAACTAAACGTAATAGTCTATTTAGGCTACATGTGGGTCTGTCCCTTTAGCACCGATAAGGTGGAGATAGTGCAGCAGCAACAGCAACAACTCAAGTCTCAACAAAACAAACCAAAGACTAAAGTGTTTCTAAGGAGCGCTACTGTTCATCTCATCTCTGTCTCAGCATGGTTGTACGCTTCACCTGTGTGGTGCATGTGTGTGTGTGTGTATGTGTGTGTGTGTGTAGCGAAGAGCGACTCCTCTGATGGACAAACACTACTTCAGCTACGTTTGGAATGAAGCTGCAGTATTCCATGTGTGACATTACATGTGTAGTCCTAGTTTCAGGGTTCGTACAGATTGGATTTTAGGATTTTCAAAACAATTGTCAACATTTCCATGATCTATTCACACAACTTATTCACACGTCAATTAATTAAATATTTGTTTTCATTAACTTAAAGGTGCACTGTGTAACTTTCTGGAGGTGAAAAGTCGACAGCACAATTCAATAGGAATAGAAAGGTAAAACTGTACTTTGGGACATTTTCAATGGGGATATATGTTTTATGTCTTAATGTGAAAAAATACAGCTAAAGGAACAACTTTTCCATGAAAATATGCAAAAGTCGACCCTCTCTCAAGTCAATTAAAAGGAACCCCTTACATAAATAGACCCAAAATACTTCGCGTAGGTATACTTACTAAAAAGTAGAACTTAAAGTAAACAAATATTCGCCGTTTGACGTAAAATTGTCATGTTTACAACAACTTCCTGATTTTACGGGCGTCGCCATCTTGAGGTGATGACACAGAATCGTGTGGCGCACTGGCGCAGAGAGCGTCAGTCGTGAGACGCAACAGTTGCCGTTGATCTGGTTAACAGGAGCGTCAGTAGTTTTTCGTCGACAACACATTGTAAAATGGTACATTGTGTGGCTTTTGGTTGTGATTTTGTCTCGGGAGGAAACAAGGAGAATGTGGTAAGCTTTCATAACTTTCCTCGTAGTTACACGATTCGACGTCATACTACCCATAATGCACTGTGTTGTAAACAATAATGGCGTCTTCCGTGAAAATATATTTCTTAAAAGTTTCATAAAACGGTCGATTTTTCAGATTATTTTCGTGTGTATTTATATCTTTGATGATATAAGGAAAACTCGAAAACAAACATTAAAAATTCTCGGGGTTCCTTTTAACAATTCATTTTATGGCAATGCAAGTCCACTTCAAGTGAAAACACAATATTTTGTTCTTTATTTAATGAAACAAAGATATAGAAATGACAAAAACGTGCATTTGTTCAAGTCTGTTTTTGGTCAAAAAGTTACACAGTGCACCTTTAAGTCCTAAATATATTATTTTCACAGATTTATAAACTTACATAACAAATGAAAATGTTTTAAACTTGTCAACTGTGTATTGTTCAGGGCTCCAGAGTAACTTTTTTGGGAACCATCCCCAATTTCTTCTCATATAATCGGCTAGATTATTAAACATTCAAATAAAATAAAAATATAGCTGCAAAATATGAACGTATGTAATTTGGGAAGTACTTTCAGTGCGTTTATAGACTATAGAATCCTTCTAAAGAGGCTTTATTCATTTTTTGTCCATTTTGACATTTCTGTAAAATCTTTATAGCATAATTAAAACGATTTGAATAAAATGTGTTGTTATCTACTGAACGGACTTAATCTAGAGTCCTAAATAAAACATTTCAATTGTGTTTGAGCAGAATTCTAGTGGCAGCCGAAACACTGTAATGTCATTTCAAAGATATGGAGATATTTGAAGCTAAAGGTGGGAGTGATCAGGTGCTGCTCCAGGACAAAGAAGAGATGGAAAAATATATACATAGAGATTAACATTTTGGTTCATATGGCCCAGCCCTAGCAAAGTAAAAATAATCACTGAAGAAAAAATATAAAATAAAATCATGTGTCCTGAGGTATCCATCTATCTATCTGATATATATATATTTTAATACAGTGGTTCTCAAAGTGGTGTTCTCATGTGTAGGGGGTCCCCCAAATTTTTTGGGAAACATTGGTAATTTTTTTAATACAACAATTTCTTATGATTTACCATCCTAAACATAGAATTTTGTATAGCAAAGAGAGATAGCTTTGAATAGAAACAAGTAAACCTGTAAAAATGACTATAGGAAATGAACCATTTATTCACATTTAAAATATAACTTAAATTTAATTTCCGAATTTTAACGTGATACCAGAGCGAAGAGTGATAGGGGGTCTTTGGAATATTTTTGAGCCGATAAGGAATCCCTGGACTGAAACAGTTTGAGAACCCCTGTTTGTATATAATATAATATAATAGAAAAGATGGCCTCTGTGTACTGTCTGAGTTGAATAATAAATAATAATGCTGCGCTCTGATTGGCTGTGCTTGGGTGGTTCTCTCCAGTTTCACTTTGTGGTTTGTAGAAAAGTTTATAAGCCGTCCTTGCAATCAAAATGAGTATATGTCAACATTAACCATGCGTCGAAGGATTTATGAGAGGAAGTATTCAGATTTAAAACCTCGGTCATGTTTGCAGTGTGAAAATCAGCTTGTTTCCTTTCTAACCGATCACAACTGTTTGCTGTACCTCCACAGACGTCATCCCCTCCTCTGGGTTCTGGGGCTTCACTTCAGGCTCAGGCTTCTGTTCAGCGTCCTGATTGGCCTGCTCCTGGGCTCCGGGTTTCACATCTTCAGGCTTGCCCTGCGCTTTATTGTCTGCTGGTGGCTTGTCCACATTTGGTTTTCCGTCTCCAGCAGCAGCAGCCTGTCCATTGCCTTTTTGGTCAGCCTGCCGTTTTGAGCGCTTCTCTACAAAAACAAGTCTGGGTTACAAACAGACACAGATGTGGAGCAGAACAGGGTGGAGTGAGAGAGACGGAGGCTCACCTGCGTCTGCTGCACGAGCGGTCAGGACGTTGTCTTGTTTTCCCAGCGATCTCACCATCACTCTGGAACATCACACACATTCACAAACAAAAGACACGTCACTTTACCTGATAATATTTATTTATCCACTGCTATGAACCTCTTCTCAAATGCAAATGTACAGAAACATAGTCACACCCTCAGAAGACACTGTCAGCCCGATCTTGCCCTTTTGTCTTAGCCGGTCTTAGCCTTGGTCTTAAGTATTCCTCTGTTGGCCACTAGTGGCTCTCTCCAAGCTCTATACACTGTCAGTATAGAAGGTGTGGCTCCAGCCAGATGTGAGAGGGTACAGTTTTTTTCATTGAACCTGACACATGCTCACGCCTGTGACAAGTGAGCAGCTGCTTTAGGATCACAGGCAAAAGAGAACTGTAGCAGCAGCTTCAGTTTGGAAAAAAAACCTGCAATAATAGAAATCTATTTGGTGAAAGTCTATTTACTTGACAGACTTTAACCACTTTGTCTAAAAATGAGGCCAACATTTTTTAACGCGTTGACACATAAAGAATGGTTTAAAAAATACATGATGGCCTCTTTGGCCTTTCCATAGCATTCACACTGACCCATGTTCACTCTCACATCTGATTATCTTTTTTATTAAGTCAACAAGCTTTATGTAAAAGAAAAGACACATTTTTAGACACAGTTGTAAAGTCTGTCAAGTACATAGACTTTCACCAAATAGATTTCTATTATTACAGTTTTTTTCAAACTGAAGCTGCTGCTACAGTTCTCTTTTGCCTGTGATCCTAAAGCAGCTGCTCACTTGTCACAGGCGTGAGCATGTGTCAGGTTCAATGAAAAAAACTGCACCCTCACATCTGGCTGGAGCCACACCTTCTACACTGGCAGTGTATAGAGCTTGGAGAGAGCCACTAGTGGCCAACAGAGGAATACTTAAGACCAAGGCTAAGACCGGCTAAGACAAAAGGGCAAGATCGGGCTGTGTATCTTATATTCATTCAGTGATTATTTATCTGGTTCATAAGCTGCAGTTATTCACAATCATAATCACACAGTATATACAGGGCTCGGACAGATTTTACCTTCAGGTTTTCCGTGATTTTTCTTCATTGTTCTGTCAAAGTCACTTCAGCAGCAGTCCTAACTACCTTTTTTAGAGACTATTCGACATTATTTCTAACACATTTTTTTTTAAATGCCTTCATCTGTAAGGTTGTGCTAGTATTGACCCTTTGCTCCTCCGTCACATGATCATGATGGAGGCAGAAGTGTGAGTACGCAGCATTACAGGAGCAAAACTGACACATTCTCATAGATTTTCCTTTTTTTATATGAAGAAAGCAATAGATTCTTCTAGTGCATGTTCAGGACATTTGTCTGTGGAAGTAGGACGTCTTTTAGACACAAAGCAAAGTATTTGGAAAAGCTCATGTATGCAGCTGATCCAGGCTCTTCCTCCAGCTGTGTTTGTGATTTACAGTGGTCCCTCGCTCTATCACGGTTCACTTTTCGTGGCTTCGCTGTTTTTTTTAGTGCAATTTTGCCTTTTTTTTTTTACAATGCTTTGGTTGTATAGATGTGCTCTGTAGCGTGCTTTTCTCTCAAACTCACTGTTTAAGGTCCTTGTGACATCGCAGCATTCACAGACAACACAGAAGCTCTTTTAGAAAACTTTAGACAGTCTGGATCATGCAGGGGAAGCTGACCTGACGCTCGGACGTTTCTCCAGGTGAGGAGAAGACTCTTTGAGCTCGTAGTTACGATAAGTTTGTTCACGCTGGAACGTCATTTGTGTAGTTCAGAGATGTGTTGAGGAGCGTGTTGTGACTTCGCTAGAGTCCAGATGTGTTTGAGGAGCGTGTTGTGACTTCACTAGAGTCCAGATGTGTTTGAGGAGCGTGTTGTGACTTCACTAGAGTCCAGATGTGTTTGAGGAGCGTGTTGTGACTTCACTAGATCAGATGTGTTTGAGGAGCGTGTTGTGACTTCACTAGAGTCCAGATGTGTTGAGGAGCGTGTTGTGACTTCACTAGAGTCCAGATGTGTTTGAGGAGCGTGTTGTGACTTCACTAGAGTCCAGATGTGTTTGAGGAGCGTGTTGTGACTTCACTAGAGTCCAGATGTGTTTGAGGAGCGTGTTGTGACTTCACTAGAGTCCAGATGTGTTTGAGGAGCGTGTTGTGACTTCACTAGAGTCCAGATGTGTTTGAGGAGCGTGTTGTGACTTCACTAGAGTCCAGATGTGTTTGAGGAGCGTGTTGTGACTTCACTAGAGTCCAGATGTGTTTGAGGAGCGTGTTGTGACTTCACTAGAGTCAGATGGTGGTTTGCAGAGTCCAGATGTGTTTGAGAGCGTGTTGTGACTTCACTAGAGTCCAGATGTGTTTGAGGAGCGTGTTGTGACTTCACTAGAGTCCAGATGTGTTTGAGGAGCGTGTTGTGACTTCACTAGAGTCCAGATGTGTTTGAGGAGCGTGTTGTGACTTCACTAGAGTCCAGATGTGTTTGAGGAGCGTGTTGTGACTTCACTAGAGTCCAGATGTGTTTGAGGAGCGTGTTGTGACTTCACTAGAGTCCAGATGTGTTTGAGGAGCGTGTTGTGACTTCACTAGAGTCCAGATGTGTTTGAGGAGCGTGTTGTGACTTCACTAGAGTCAGATGTGTTTGAGGAGCGTGTTGTGACTTCACTAGAGTCCAGATGTGTTTGAGGAGCGTGTTGTGACTTCACTAGAGTCCAGATGTGTTTGAGGAGCGTGTTGTGACTTCACTAGAGTCCAGATGTGTTTGAGGAGCGTGTTGTGACTTCACTAGAGTCCAGATGTGTTTGAGGAGCGTGTTGTGACTTCACTAGAGTCCAGATGTGTTTGAGGAGCGTGTTGTGACTTCACTAGAGTCCAGATGTGTTTGAGGAGCGTGTTGTGACTTCACTAGAGTCCAGATGTGTTTGAGGAGCGTGTTGTGACTTCACTAGAGTCCAGATGTGTTTGAGGAGCGTGTTGTGACTTCACTAGAGTCCAGATGTGTTTGAGGAGCGTGTTGTGACTTCACTAGAGTCCAGATGTGTTTGAGGAGCGTGTTGTGACTTCACTAGAGTCCAGATGTGTTTGAGGAGCGTGTTGTGACTTCGCTAGAGTCCAGATGTGTTTGAGGAGCGTGTTGTGACTTCGCTAGAGTCCAGATGTGTTTGAGGAGCGTGTTGTGACTTCGCTAGAGTCCAGATGTGTTTGAGGAGCGTGTTGTGACTTCGCTAGAGTCCAGATGTGTTTGAGGAGCGTGTTGTGACTTCCTAGAGTCCAGATGTGTTTGAGGAGCGTGTTGTGACTTCACTAGAGTCCAGATGTGTTTGAGGAGCGTGTTGTGACTTCACTAGAGTCCAGATGTGTTTGAGGAGCGTGTTCCAGATGTGTTTGAGGAGCGTGTTGTGACTTCACTAGAGTCCAGATGTGTTTGAGGAGCGTGTGTGACGTCACTAGAGTCTGATGTGTTTGAGGAGCGTGTTGTGACTTCACTAGAGTCCAAATGTGTTTGAGGAGCGTGTTGTGACTTCACTAGAGTCCAGATGTGTTTGAGGAGCGTGTTGTGACTTCACTAGAGTCCAGATGTGTTTGAGGAGCGTGTTGTGACTTCACTAGAGTCCAGATGTGTTTGAGAAGCGTGTTGTGACTTCACTAGAGTCCAGATGTGTTTCTGTCGGCTCTGGAGTCCGTGTGATCCGTGGCTCTGCGGTGGCCGTGGAGCACAGCGGGACGAGCAACGTGCCAAAAGCAGAGCAGGTCAACGCGCACAGCACCGTCCCTCTTTAAACGTCCCATAAATGACTCGCACTATTCAACTATCACTCAAATTACTGGTAAAAAATGAAGATCACTACTTCGCGGGTTTCGCCTTTCACGGGTTATTTTTGGAACCTAACCACCACCATAAACCAGGGACCACTGTACAAATGATGACAGAATACTATGACACAGTGACGTCTTGTATCCACAGTGGATCAGACACTGCACCAGTCAGGGTCACGTTTGGGAGGCAAATAAATACATGGAAAGCTGCACAATTTGGGAAAAAACATCTTTTCACTATTGTTTTTTTACAGTAGATATTCAGCATTCCGTAGCTAACAATATTTCCACATAGTTCTTCTTAACACCTGTCATGTTGTGGTAGAGTGAGTGTGAGTGTGAGTGAGTGCAGACTGACCGCTGATTGCGGAAGTCCAACACGAACAGAATGAGAGGCTCATCGTTGTTGGAGGTATTGGCATCCAGAGGACACGTCGCTTGTTCTTCAGCCTGGAATCACAGCAGTTACATTTAGATAAGAAAATCAAACAAACTAACACAGCTGTTTCACGCATCACATAAACCTGTATCACACATGGGACATCCACTGTGTCCTAGAGAGGAGCTTAGGGATCATCACACACGCACAACTAAGACCTTCAAACTAGGGTTTACAGGACTACTAAAACGAGAGCTGCCTTTGGTGAAAGCAACAGAGGTCAGCGCGCTTTCTAGTGGGCAGTTTGTGTGCTACAAGCTTGGCCACAGCGCGCTCAGGAATGGAAAGACAATGCGCTCCTGAGTGGACTGTTCGTGCGCGAGGCGAGGGCATAGTGCATTCTCGGGTGAACTGTTGTGCAGGAGGCGAGTAGAGATGGAGATGGAGGCGCTATGTCGACACACATACATACACACACACATATACCCATACATACATACATTAGGGTGTCAAAAATCGATACTAAAACTAATCGATACTAAACTGGTATCGATACTCGTTTAAACAAGTATGGATATTTCTTTAAACTTCAGCGGCGCAGCTCCGTCACAGAAAACTTCCTCGTTCAGTTACGCGCCACAGGAAAGAGGATTTGTCCCAGAGAGCTGCTCTTTTTCTCACTTACACAGCAACGTGTGAGCTCTCTGTCAGTCCAACAATTAGGTTTCTGCCTTATGATAGCTGAGAAACGCCTTTTTAAAAGTTTGGTGGTTCATTAAAATTAGGTCAAATGCAAAATTTGAAATGACTTATATGGCCCTCCGCTCCAAATAACTTTCAAAATGTGGCCCACTGAGAAAAAAGTTGGACACCTCTGGTTTAAAGCATGATGTAAGCAAAAATGTGTTTAGCAGATCACGTAAAAAAAAAACAAAAATCATGACTAGTCGACTAATCAAAAAATAATCGCTGACTAAACAACTATTAAAATAATCGTTAGTGACAGACGAAACTACAGGTTTTAATGTCTCGTTCCATTGGCAAATCACATCTTAAGACAGTCAAAACTGACTCAAAACAAGATTCAAATTTCAAGCACTCATGAACTTGTTACCTTATTAACATTTTTCCAGTGTTTCCAACTAGTCGCTGACCAAAGTAATGGTTAGTTACAGCCCTACTCCATTCACTCTACATAGTCTCGTCTTATAATTAAAAATACTTATGCGCTAGATCATTTATATTTTACACCAGTTCAATTCAAGCCATTTAAACTGACAATGTGAAAGTAATGTTTGAGTCAAATCAAAAATAAATGACTAGCTTTCTAAAATGTATCAATGTTTTTTGTTTATTTATTTAATATAATGCTTTACATTAATGTTATTCATTGGAAGCAGAGGTTAAAATGTGACTTATTTTCTCCATAGGCCTATTACTTGTGCCTCAGGCCTGTAAACAGATGAGAGAGAGTTAAGAACTAATTAGCATTAGTAAACAAGTTCCGCCCTGCGCCGATGGAAACTAAACCCACGAGCCTCAGTGAAGACAACACAGTAAAACAAATACTGTCTCTGTCATGAATAGTGTGCTCAGCTGCTTTAGAGCCTCGCCTGTGACACTTTCAGTCCACGTTTGAACTGTTCTGGGTTAGCGTTAGCATTAGCAGCATTAGCAGCATTAGCAGCGGTGTCAGGTTTTTACTCCCTCTAACTTGTTCAGCACATGAGCAAACGCTTGATGAATGTTGAAATGTGCTCATCCTGCTTTGTGTGGGTGTGGTGTGTAAGTGCACTCACAGTGTAGGACAGGACTCCACTGACACGGGACCTGGACAGGCTGAAGCCCACCTGAGGAAAAACAATTAGGTTACATGTTGACAGCAGACATGAGCTGATTACAAAGGCGTTTCTGCATTTAACAGGGTTTACACAGATTTGAACTAAAAGTGAAGCTCACCCACAAAGCTCCACCCACAAACACATTTCAAACACAACAAACTCATAGAAAGGCAATGGGAAAAGGACAAAGTTGAGACTTAGGCCCTGCCCCAATACCCATACCACACACTACACACTTCACTGATGTGTGCATTTCCTGAACGCGCGCTAAGTGTGCACTTGCACAAGTGTGCAAGACAGGTAAATGTAAGAAATGGGACAGTCCACACGTCACTTGATGTGATCAAGTCAAACAGCTGTGTTATTAAACTGCTGCCACAGCTCACTTTAGTTCACTTTAGTTAAAACAAATAAGAGCAGTGCTGTGGATGCAGTGGATTTATGATTATGTTTGTATTAAAAGTGTATTATTTTGTTAATATTATATTTTTGTTTTACATATATTACATTCATACATACATATTCTGAGTTGTATTAATAAGCAACATTCATTTAATTGTATTTACTTTGATTTCTGGATATTATTTAACGTTTGTTATATTTTTACGTCACTGTCACTTTATGAGAGAGAGGCTTGTGCTCTGATGGTCAAAATAAACACCATCGTCATTTTGTACACACAGCAAAGAATTATGGGTAATACACTTCAGCAAAGTCCGCTTCCATGTGGGCTTCAGCGAATAGAGGGCGTGAAGAGGGCGGGGCTAAAGGCCGTTTGTGACAATTGGGACGTCCTACGCACTATCAACTCCAAGGGAGAACGCGCATTTGAGCAACACACTGAAGTCACATGGGCTGTTTCTTAAAGCCTAGGTACCATGCCTTGCCTTCAAAGTCAGTTCCTTTCAATCCAAGGCAAGTGTCTTTTCTCAGCTCAAACTGAGGCTAATGGAACAGACTTGCTCATTTGCTCAGTTTGCACTAAAATTGCCAAAACAAAGCACCCTGTGCACAATTAAACAGCCAAAAAAGTGGTTTTAGGGTTTAGTTTCACTTTAAAGGTGCGCTGCGTAAGATAAAAAGCTCACAGTTGCAATATATCAAACTACAGTTCATTGGCACAATGTGATGTTTTGTAAATTCTCCAGTTGCCTCTATAAGCTCATGCAGCCTGTTAAATGTAAGTGACTCCCTCGCTGTTGGGTGGAAGCGACTGTATATTGTAAATATTTGTGTTTATTTCACATTAACTCTTTATTTTGTTGCCAAAGAAAAACCCATATCGATCGATCTCTAAATCTAACTTTCCTTGTCTAACTTTGAAGGCGTCTTCACTGCACTAGTAATAAGGACTACTGCAGTGCCACTTTGCCACTCTCCCAGTATTCACAGACAAGTCTTAATCAGGAACTAATTAAGAGTTGAATGCAATAATAGTGGTTTAAAATACTTCAGTTACAACATGATCAAATTCAAGCAGAAAGAGTGTCAACGTTTCCAGTTGTACATTCAGAAATGTAAACACATCACAGTGCATCTGATTTTTATTTTATGGGCATATTTTATTTTGAAACATATTTTTCTCTGTCTTAACTATACACACTACACAGTGTTGAATTTAATTATCTCTCTTTTTTTTTTTACCTAAATTATTTTCCAAACTTTTCCAAAACTTCATTAGCAAATGGCACTGGCTGCGAAACCTCTTTCACAAACATGAAAATATCTTGCGTTTTTCCTTCTGTAGTTTAAACATTTCTTTTACTCATTTGCCATGCTGGTATTTTCACTTCACTTACACACTCACATTTACTTGGATGAATTATAATTTTCAAGTGTAACTTTTTCACTTTCAAGCAAAATACAACTAGCAGCACTAGTTTCTCTGAGCTCTGTGATCGAACACAAGCACATTTTTACACAGAAACAGCGACAAAATGGACCATTTGACAAACACTGAGACCAGAACAATCAACGTTTCACTTTTATTTTCTCGACACATTGTTCCTGCACACCTTCTGGAAATATTTTTTTTTTACTTTTTAAAGCGAACCCTGGCTATAATCACAAGTTCACCCTAAAACACTTACAATACCATCCCTTATATAAATACAGGACAAAAACCTCGGAAGTATTTGTTGTTTTACAAAATCATTTTTTAAAGAAATTACATGACGGCCATTTTGTCCTGGCTGTGACGTCAAATGGTTGTCTGTCTGCCCCATGGAAGTATAATTAGAACTGGAAGATGAGCCCAAGATGGCGGCCCGTTGTTTTCAATGGCTTGTGCTCAGTGGCGCATTGATGCCGAAAAGATTTTTACTTCCGCGCTCTTTCCTGAATGCGGGCTAGCGCCTCCCACTGCCGTGATGTCAGAAAAGTGACAGCGTGATCAGTTCTGACCAATCAGAGCGATGGTGGCTTGAGCGGGGGGAGAGCGGCGGAGGAGCGGAGGGGAGCGGGGAGAGCGCGGGCAGAGCGGTAAGCTAGGCTAAACCCGTTTAAGAGTTTGGGGCATCGAAAAAATTGGAAAATTTAAGTAGTGAAACTAGAGAGAAATACCTTCAAAATGAGACCTTAGTTAAAGCTGTAGGAGCCGTGTCCGCGGAGCAATAGCAGTTTGAAGTGCCGAAAAATGCATTGACCGTCTATGGGGAAATTTTTCTTGGGCCCAACCGCTGCAGTACCGCGGAGCGGCCTGATCGCCACTCGCATCAGGAAAGAGGGGGCGGAGCCCAATCCAGATAATATAATACATCCATGGTCTGTGTCAAGTCACTTTTCGTACCGGTAACCCGATTCGTCCGGAAGTTCCTTTTTAGGTCAATGACGCATGCGCAGACCAAAATTGCGTCTTTTAAACACATTATTTGTAAGTGTACAGTTAATATTATTTCTTTATATTGATATTTATGAATGTATCTTGCAAAAGTGTGCCAATAGAAAGCCCAAAACGGCACATTTATTTATCGCCATTTTAAGCTAATAGTTAGCAGTAGGAACTAGCTTAATCAGGCATTTATGGCTTTAAACTGTAAAGTCTCGTTTTACATTCATTTGCTTTGTTGAACTCTGTAAGGGAATTTTGTGTTTAATAGATTAGTTCGTCTGTGTTTAATTAAAATTTCAATACGAATAAAACAATGTAAAAGAAGTAAAGCTAACGGTACAATCGGGTCTTCGGTACGAAAAGTGACGTGACAGTCTGCCTCTGGTGGTTGTCAAGGTAACAGCCTAGGGAGCAACTATGGCAGGAGAACCCAGAATGCATTGCGTCTGGACAAAATGGCTGCTGCCAATGGCTCCAAACAATGACAATTTTATAAAAAATAGTAAGAGGTCAGATATTTGTTTGCAATTTATTTTAGTAAACATGAACAGTACTAGCATTTAAACCATATTTATCTTTATAGTCCGGGATCCCTTTAAGACCACATGCAAGTTTAAAAACATTTTTGAGACCCAAAAAAAAAAAAAAAAGCGACTGAATTCTACAAGCTAAACAGAAAGCGCACGGCCAAAAAAAGTGAGCAGGGCAGAATACAGACCGGGCTCTTGTTGCCGTGACGACAACATGATGGAACCAATGAGCTATTATAACGACTAGAGAGAGCGTAGCCATGGTAACCTATAGCAACAAATGTCCAGTTCCAGCAGCCATCTTGTGTGGGGAGACTTAACTGAAGTTCTCAGACAAACTAATGGTAAGCTGAACTTTGAAGTGACTTTTTTCACTTAAATACTTTGATACTTTAACTTTTACATATTTGTACATTTATTTATGCTTCTGTTTAACCAAACTAATGTGAAAAAAATAAGAAAAAAATGACTTTTATTTTTAGCTATTAAAATCTTCTTTAATAGTCACAGAAGTGAAGCCAACACAATAATGATAAATGTTTGTGCTCATATAATGTAATAACACACAAACATAATTAAAATCTGCATCAAATCCAGCCCAGTGCAGTGTTTTTAGGCTGAATATTTATATTCACAATTCAGAGGAAAAATGTCCAGATGCAGACAGAAAACAGTTCTCTGTATTATTGGGACCATGAATATATAATTATATGTTCAATACCCCCCTCCATCTATCAATTATCTGAACTTGTTTTTACATTGTTTTCCATTAGAATTCTGCTGCCTCTCCCTCGCAAGATGGCCGCCGCAGCCGCCACGACAACAGGCCTCACGCTCTCTCTAGTCATTATTACAACTCATTGGATAGAACATCTGAAAGGCCGGACTTTAGGAAGTAGGTGCGTAACCAAACTCTGGAGACCAAATCAAAATAATGGAACTCGTTTGACTGTTCAAAGTTCAGACCTTAGTGTGGACTCGGTTGCAGAGTGAATCAGTCCTAAAACATAATCCTGTCTGAGTCTTACCGTGTTGTCGCCCTGCGGCTCGGTGAAGCTCAGCGCTGTCATGTTCACGTCCAGGGTCCCGTTGGCGTAGAATCCAAAGGTGTTGAGCTGGACCAGGAAGCGCGTTTCATTCTTTAAAAAAAAAAAAAAAAAAAAAGAAAAAAGACATCAGAAACAGGGTATATTTACAGTTCCTTGAGTCCAGTTCTGTACTAAAGGGTTTGCACTGTACAAAGCAGTAGGTTTGATATTGCACGTTTTTCAGGTATCGGTATCCAGAGTACTCATACCAAATCTCTGATCCGATACCGCCCTGTTTTGTCCTGAAAGAGGAGCAGTCTAATGCTACAGCTAGCAGTCAAAACCTTTTCCAGCTGCTCTGACCATAGACATTAAATTAGTAGACGCGCAATCAGCAGCTCTACTCTGTTGCTACAACACGAACAGAGCGATGCCATATTCCTCCGGTAAAGGTGACGACGCAAATCAATTGAAGTTAACGGCAGAAGTTGCACTTTTATGGATAAAATGAGCTTAAACAAGCAATTTCAGCAAAACCATGAGCAAAACAGACTGATTTGTGTCTTATGACGCTTTTTTAAACAATTTGGCGATGTGAGATTGTATTTCTCAAACTACTATATTCTTAGACTATAAATGCTCCATCACCGATGTGACAGACGCCTCCACAGAGAAGTGAAGCTGTAACTTTGGTGTTATTTATGTAATTTGTCTGCTTTCTCACTAGTAACATGTAAAAGTGGACGTTTGTGTCACTAGAGCCTTAAAAGATGCATAAGTTCGCTAGCCATTAGCAGTTTCATACACAATTTGTATCTACAATAAAATACTAAAAGGTTTGTAAACTCAACAATACTTTGTAACAAGGCTCTGACCTTTGACCTCTGCTAAATGTGGTCTGTAGGTTTGTACAGCTGACACTCTCTGGATCTTTCATAACTTGAGTTTTTTGCGGGCTAATGCTAATGGCTATAGGAAAATAAACAGTAGAACGCTCCGGACTAACTTAAATCTTACCGGACTAGCTCAGATGCTAAGTGTTCGATAGCATCAGAGTCGGACTGCGCCTCTACTAATTATATGTCTATGGCTCTGACTGTTAGCTGTGGCTAATGCTACAGCTAACAGTCAGAACAGCTGGAAAAGGCTGTGTGGAGACTCTTCAGAGTTTAACCATAAAACTCTCTATACAACAAACAGCCGTTTTACCTCTGTGTTGTTTCATTTAGCCTTTAGAGCAGAAGGACTGAGGCCAAACTTACTCTAAACAAATGGTCCAACAGCAGCGATAGCTAGCAGCGCTAACATGCTAACTCTGACTTTTGTTTACACTGCATTTCATTAGGATAAGAGTCTTTTTACAGCCTCACTGCACTAAATAAGAATATACTAACTCAACGCAGTTATGTTTAATGAAAAATACATTTGATTCTAAAATAGGCTTAAAAATCCAACTATAGCTATAACAGTTACAATAAACACATCTTTATTATGAAGCAACAGTAGTCTGTTTTATATGTGTAGCTCTTATAAAGTATTTATTTTAGTTTTTGAGACTTGTGAGTTTAGTTTGCAGAAGCTATTATTAAAATTGATTTAAATTTGAGTTAAAAGCTGTAGGCTACCTATTATTTACTTCTTTAGCCGTTACAATGTAATATTTGGTAACAGCACCTACCCTGAGCCACAGTATTGGTATCGGATCGGTAGAAAATATGTTTTTTATTCAAATAATTAGTCTCCTTGGTAAGCTTAATCTACGGCTGCAACAAGTTTATTGAGTAATCGATTATTGAATTAATCATCAACTCATTTAATAATTGATTATTCGTAAACTTCTTTATAGGTTTCTAAACATACATAAACTAAAAACTCTAACTCTAATAACTCTAACAAGGCAGCAATGGCATAGAAAATGTGTCAGTTTGCTGCTTTTAGTAGAAAAAAACAACAATAACAACAACACAAACTTCAGGAAGTCAGTGTTATTAGTAAACACAAATCTGATCATGGATTGAGTAAATGTAACTAGTCGAGTGAAAATGGAAAATTCTACAAAATGAAATTTGCCAATAGAGCAAGGTATTTATACGATTATTTCAAGTACAGTACAGTAGCTATTTTTGCTATTTTCAAATGCAAATTCTTGTCATCTATGTTTTTGTTTTATTGGCAAACCTTATTTTACGGCTTGGAAATATTTACATCACGATTTTCATGGAGCCAGATCACAACGGTTTCCATGCACTGTCTGTTTTCCCATTGCCTTTATTGCTGCTTTTTCAGAAGCAGGAATTAGCTAGCAGCGCTAACATGCTAACTCTGACTTTTGTTTACACTGCATTTCATTAGGATAAGAGTCTTTTTACAGCCTCACTGCACTAAATAAGAATATACTAACTCAACACAGTTATGTTTAATGAAAAATACATTTAATTCTAAAATAGGCTTAAAAATCCAAATATAGCTATAACAGTTACAATAAACACATCTTTATTATGAAGCAACAGTAGTCTATTTTATATGTGTAGCTACATCCAGAAGGTTGACCAGTGTTATTTTTTAGGGATGCACCGATCCAGCTTTTCAATTTCGATACCGATCCGATACTTTAGCTTTAAGTTTCTACTGATACCCGATATCAACCGATACTAGTGTAAGAAGAGAAATAGCTTTTGTCTCTTATAAAAACATAAGAAACTTAGGCATATAGCTTTATATAACTGTTATGTATAGTGTAAATTACAACTGAAAAACTTATTTTGAATAAAATGCCAAACGTTATGAGACGTTCTGGATCAACACCAGTAAATAAATTAGTCTCAATATGTCCATTTAAAGGCACAAAAATGGTATTGGCTGAACCGATATCATTTAGCCGATACCCGATCCAGCAAAATGTCCTGGATCGGCACCGATATTCGATCCCAGTATCGGATCGGTGCATCCCTATTATTTTTCACTTTTTGACATGGAAATATGTTAAAAATCTGTCTTTCAGTTGTAAATAGATATTTTTTTTCTAGAACAAAAAAACAAAACAAAAAGAACATCCATCCATTTTGATCCACTCTTTTATGAAGTGCAGTCAAACAAACACAACATTAAAAAAAAGAAGTAGACGTGGCAACTCTGAACTCTGAGAATAAGAGAATTGGAGTGGAAAAGACTGTACATCTGAACCGACAGATGCATCAACAAGAGAAATGGAAAACCCCGATGTGACGATTTCATCAAAAAAGCAGATTGTCAAAGAGATGAGCTCACGATTTTCATCACCATATTACCCAGCCCTATTTTAAGGCAGAAAAACTTCAAACTAAAATTGTAAAAATCTTGTGACTTTTGCTTTCTAAACAACTAATTAATTAATCGAAAGAATAATCGCTCAACTCTTTAATTAATAATAAAATGATTGTTAGTTGCAGCTCTAGTTTATTCCCTTATATTAAATCCTGCAAAATATAAAGAGTCGATTTTTCCAGCCATCTGAAAACATGCTGTTCCACCTTGTGATGTCATTAAGTAGGAAAACAGGAAGTGGTCCGCTGTGGTTTGAACTTTCACACACTTTCAAGAGAATAATTTTAATTATTTCAGCCTATCTATGTTTTAGCCTTGCTCAATAGCTTGATGCAACAAAAAAAAGACAACGAAATAATTGTATTTTACTGTAGGATAAATCAGTTCAATAAAGACTAAAATATCTGCTAAAGTTTTAACTGCCTCACAATGACATCACAGAGTGCACTGAAGCATTTAGAGCTTTGGGCAACATTGGGTGTTTTTAATGATGAAACAACAAGCTAAAAACGGTTCAAATGAGTCAACTTGGTGTAATATGGGGCCTTGAAAACCAGACGTACATGTTGCCATTTGATAAGACGATGATTAAGAGTTAAAACAAGCCAGGAAATGGATATGTGCAGCACAAATGTAGGTGTAATACAAGACGAAGCAAACATTATATTGAACAGGGACAAAAAGCAGTGAATTAGTTGAAGATTTGGGAACGAATCAATGATCTAATCTGCTCTTTTATATATAAATACCATGTTTCCTATTCATTTTGTGTGTTTTTGCATGGACTCCAATGGATTTTTAGTCTTTTTGTTCTGGGTTAAATAAGTCGCACAAAACAGCCTTTTTAATTCAGAGCTTTAGCCACACCCACTTTGATTAATCGGTCGATGGGGCATACCTTTAGTCGACCAAGAATTTCTTTGGTCGACTACAGTCCTAGTGAACATAATATCAAAATGTTACAAGCTTATTGCTGTAGCTCAAGTTTTTGTTTCTTAAACTTCATCTTGCATTTCAGTTTCTTTTAAACATGAACAGAAGTGTTAGGGCCTGTAAAAGGTTCCATTCATGCTTTAGATTCAGACAGTAATAAAGCCAGTGCAAGAGACACTTTTTCCTATTATTAACAATCTACATTACCAAGAAACATTTAAAACATAATACCAACTAAAAAGTGGACGTTACAACAATTTGTACTGCACAAATAAACTGCATTTAAACATGAACGAAACTGTGTTTAGAACATGGAAGGGTTCAGTTCCTCTTCTCTTTACAACAGGAGTCTGCAAATACATCAGTGTGAATCTTTGAGATTTGAATGAGAATAAAGAACCTTCTTTGCTATTCTTCTGTAGAAGTATGTGTTTACTTTAAGTTAACAGTTGTTTTTTTGTGTATGTAAAATGATTTTTAATAATTTTCAAATGTATTAAAGGCCGTACCTGGAGTTCCCTTTTCTTTTTCACAAGTGGGTCGTTCTCTAAAAGTGGGACCGTTTTGACCATTGGTTATTTGACAGGTTTTCATCAAGTAAATAATAATAATTTTGTTTTATTTTTCATGTAATATATACTACTAATGTGCCTCTAAAAGATTTTAAAATATTGCAGCCCAAGATTTTTACAACCGTTTTTAAATAGCTTAAATCATGACCAAAAGTGTGACATTTTTATCCAGCAATAAACATGATGTAATTTCCTCATGTAAACTCGATCAAATACTGCATTGAAACACAATAAAATGAAGAATAATGTTGGAAAATATGTTTGCATTTCGTTTTTCTACTTTTGTATTGAGTTTTAGCTGAATTCCTGGGTATCCGAATGTAACTGTTGGTGTCCATATAAGTTACACACGGACCTGATCAGTTTTATCAGCAAGTGAAGACTTTTCAACGCTCAGGAACCTTGCAGCGGATAAACGCCACTAATGTGTGTATTCAGAGAGAATAGCTCAAAAATCAACATTTTATTTAGTATATAGCAACTCTCTCAGATAAACATGTGGTCCAGTGGTGTCCATGTTACATACGGAATTATGCTGCATTGAGAGCAATTGAAATGAAATTGAAATGAAATGGCTATATTGGAAAAAATAGTTGACCATTCTAGATCCTGTCAGTACACTTCTCAAAGATGGAAATTAACCTCAAAATAAAACCATTGCTGCAGTTTGAATTTTCAGCCTGGATGTCACACTTTATAGTCCCACTTTCAGAGAATGACCCAAATAGAAAAGGTGCGTGTATTGTTCCGATTGCTCTGATTGCTGTATATATTTTATTGTCTTATTTTATTACTTGACATACTTATTTCCTTTGCATGCCCTTATATTTTATATTATATTTTAAAGCATTTTTTATCATAGCTAATACTTTTCTTTTATACAATTACTTTATTAACCGAAGCAAGTTCCTAGTTTGTGAATTTTGTAACTCACTGACGATGGCAAATAAAATCTTTTCTGATTCTGACATAATGAAACGTGAAACAACTGATTAGTCTTTTTTATCAGAATTAATTTTCAGAATCTATTTTATGTTGTAAACATTGTGTTAATTCACTTTTCGGCTTTTACTTTTAATCTCTCAAAAGCCAATTTCTGTCTTAGGAAATGTGATACAGATACAGTACAGTATGTTACAGTAAATCTATTGCTGATTCTAAGCCTATATGATGATGTTTAATATTCCACTAGAACGGACAGTGTTTGGTGTTAAATAATGTTTGAATGTTTGTTGGCATAATGTGCCATGTTGTAAGTTGATAACCAGTAATGTTTTGATCAGGTGGAGGGTAACTAATCTAGAGATCGGACTACTGACGTAAATCTGGGCAACAATTACACGGCGTAACATTTTGCTCTGCTTGGCAACGACGCGAAGGGGAAACATCAAACCGCTGTACATAAGGTGGAGTTAGAGGCTCAAATACTGTGAACAGTGGAGTGTTTACTGTAAAGACAATGTTAAGTTCTAAGTTTGGCCAAAAGAACCACAAACGTAACCAAAGTAAGACTAGCTTCTATTCACTCTCTGGGTCAGTTGAAACGCCGTAGTGATTCTTCTGTATCCCAACAGTAAGTTTAAAGCACAGAGTGATATTCTTCATTTTACTTCAGTCATCAACAGTTTTATGCATAACAAGCCTAACGAACTACAGGCGTAAAATTCAATCTGAATGCTTATGATAGATGAGATAGATCCAGAAAGTGCAACTTGTCAGAGGGAAAGAGTTTAACGGTGATAATGCAACCAAAATAAGAAAAATAAAGAATAGGGACTTTTAAAGAAATTAACAAGTACAGTGAAATTAATTTACCTTACTTTTCATAGTAAAGTAGGGATGGGCAATATCATGATAAAAATCAAATCGTGAGCTCATCCCCGTGACAATCTGCATTTCTGATGAAACTGTCATGATTTCCTATATATCTATTAATGCATCCGTCTGTAAGCTTCTTTATAGCGACTTTGAACGCCTTTTTTTAATTTATCTTATAAACTTTGAAGCCCGTGGTTTGTGTTTTTGGGGCTGCACTCACTGTCGAGTCATAAAAGTAACCTTTCAAGTTTGGTTTAGAAAAAGATTTGTGATTGAAACATGTATTTTAGCATATTTAAATGTCTGAACGTCCTAATAATGTTAGAAATTGTTAGAAAGTTGTTTTGCGGAGACATACAATGCTCACATTATTTGATAATTGTATTAATGTTTTATCTAAGTGCTTAAATTGTTTGTTTTGAGTTCATTTTCAAAGACTTGGTTGCTTGTTTCTCTCTGAAACCTGGCAACACTGGTCAGACTATCACAGCTGGATTTGATCATTGACAGTGAAGAAGGAACTTTGTGAAAAAGCAAATAACTGCATTTAATCACAAAACAGTCTACAAGAACAGTGATCAAATTTAAATTGTGATCTGGCTCCAAGAAAATTGTGATATTAATTGTTTTGCCATATCACCCAGGCCTATAGTGTTTTCCCCTTTAATGAAACTGGCGATTGGCTTAACAATAAACGTCACGATGACTGTCTCTAGTCCGATCCCAAGAATTGTGTGAATCCGGTTTTTGTTATGATACAGACGGCTAGTGCAATGTTGCTGATTGGGAGACGTGCCTCTTGCCCTCCATCTAGTATTTTGACATCATCACATTCTAAACACTTTTTTTAATGACAAATGTGTAAAATGTTTAAACACTGTTCTTGATTTTCTGCAAGCCCTGGTATTTTCTTTATTCTTGCAGATCTACGCTATATTGTCACGACACGCAAGGCAGGCCTATACTTCTGCGTTTAAATATCTCTAAGTTAAATAGGAAAATGATGAGTTCGATTCTGTTCTTCTAGTCAATGCTGCTGTTGTTGTGTTTTGGGCAAGACACGTCACCCTTAATAGCTGCGATAACAACAACAGATGCACTGAACGTTGAGGAAAAAAAACAATGCACAGATGAGGTTTTTGACAAGCCCCGATGACACGTTTGAACACGACTTACCTTGAGTGTTAGCTTGTGGATACGGGCCGTGCATTCCATTGTCAGGAAGAAGAGAACCA
Source organism: Mugilogobius chulae (assembly GCA_038363315.1). Lineage (NCBI taxonomy): Eukaryota > Metazoa > Chordata > Actinopteri > Gobiiformes > Gobiidae > Mugilogobius > Mugilogobius chulae. Next base: position 13,039,115 of record CM076398.1, on the reverse strand, counting down.
GAGCGTTAGCCCACATCTCCTCTGTGCTTCAGCCATCACCATCCTCATCACCGGAGCGAGGCTAGCGCGCTAATGCTAATGCTAACGCTAACGGGGAAACAACCGTTCTCCAGGCGGCCCCGCAGCTCCAGCTACAGTTCGTGCGGGGATCCGGGCGTTTAGCGCGGCTGTAATCAGGAGCTATACTCGTGTAACGTGTGAAGAGTGGTTCTAACGTCCTTGTGAGCGTTCATCGCCTGACAGCTGCTGCGCTTCCTGGTCCAGCGGCGAGAGAAGAAGCCAACAGTGCGGGCAGATGCAGGGCCTGTGCTCCGGAGAGGCAGCGGGGGAGAGCGGAGAGCGCTGCGGGAAACAGAGCTAGCAGCGGCGGCGGTACTGAAGAAGCGAGCCCGGGTCCGCTCCGTTGTCGTGTACGTAAAAGGTTCGCTGGATGTTCGGGTACAATGGGGAAAAAGCAGCCGATAGTCTGTGTACTGCGGCTGGTCACGTGGAACACGGAGAGTTTCCGGGTGAGAGCGGTCACGTGTGTAAACTTCCACGTCTACGTAGTCAGGCTTTTTTTTTTTTTTTTTTTCTCTCTCTCTCTTTTTTCTTTTTTTTTTAAGACAAATAATAAAAAACACAATTAAATACATAAAAGTAAGTGTTGATTTTATGATGATCCATGATTTATTCGTTTATGTCTTTTTTGCGCTGTTTTTATTTGAAGAAATTTGTCTGACGCTGTAGAATAAAAAATGGACTGTGAATTAAAAAATTCTGATAAATATTAAGATGAAACAAGTTTCTCGTGAAATAATATAGAATAAAGCCATGACTGATAAAGACTGCTGCACGCTTGCACACATGAAGCTCAACAGTGGAAGATCTTTCTGATTCCGGAAGAAAATTGCCCCATTGCAAAGTGCCATGGAGTTTTTAAAAAATTCTAATATTAATATTTTTAAGACATGAAATCACGGGCTATCCAGCTATGTGCTAACTCTGATCCACAGCATGGTCGTTTTTGGTCCATTCAAGTACATCTAACTTAAAATTCGACACAATATGTTAATAACTTCCTAGTTTATAAAGTTGCAGAAACGGATTTTAAACAAAAATGTACAATGTACAACTTTCTAATCTCATGTAAGTGCAGCTGTTTTAGTACTTTTGCCTGTTTCATAAGTATATATGAGTGCAGTTATGTAGCATCCACACGTTTGTAATGTCTAAACCACTTACTCTTAACCATAGGGCCGGGGCCCAAAGTTGGGCCGTGAGCACCTCCTTGAGGGCCACATACAATACATTTAATATGAGATTGAGCCCCAGGTTACTTTCTACATGAATATTCGGGCCCCAACATCAAAAAGGTTAAGAACCCCTGCTCTAAACAACAGTGTGAGTTTGGTAAATAAGTCGTTTGGCTCGTGTCTGGTGAACAAAGGTGACACTTGCCCTGTGTAGTTATTGTTGACTCACCACACGTGTCTCTGTCTTTGTACTTTTGATCTGTTTGAAGAGGAAAGTCTTTTCTAACGCTGAGCACTGGTTGTATCCATTTGTAGAAGAAATAATTCATTCATTTACTGTAAGTGTTTGTCTGGTGAGTTGTATTGTGGTTATGCCCAAAGTTATCACCAGCTGCACTGATCATGGTATTGTTCTAGCCCTAATGTTGAACGTGTTTAATATCTTATTTGGAACATGCAGTTAAAATAATTAGTGCTTCATTATGACAGATTCTCTGGTTTGTAAAAGTTACATAGTGCACCTTTAATATATTTTATTAGTATTATGCTGACTGTTTTGCTTTTATGTTACAAACACTCCAAAAAGTCAATGATTCAATTAAACCTGTTTAATCTTATTTCATAGATTTAATATTAAAAACTGACACAGTTTTCAAGCCACAATGCAGATCTCAAAGCAAACAAGTGTAAATCACAGCGACGAGTGAATGCTCTTGTAATGACACAGACTTGTCACATTTTACTAAAGTGTGTGAGCATGATATAGAAATCTGCTCTACTTCCTGTCATTTTCAACCTGTTTTTCTTCACAAACTTGTTCTTGTCATTTATTTGGAGAGATGGTAATGTTCATTGTGCCGATGGTCCCTCCACTGACTGACGGAGCCACGATCACACTGCTGCCCTGAGCCGCCATGTGAGACCCAGCCGGAGCAAAAGGACCGGGACCGACACAAACACCAGGACCGGGACCAGGACCAGCACCAGGAGAGGGTCCCACCGAAGGGTTGAGCTGAGACGCCTTTTCCGCTGCAAAAATCAAACACACTTTAGAAGAACGAAAAGCCCTGAACAAAGTCAGATCGTTATAATTCGATCAAGGAAGTCTGAGTCAAATGGAACCTAGCTGGGCCACATCGATACGAGTCAGAGTTGGTCCCAGGCCGCTTTTAAATAGTCACATATGGCAATTATTATAAGCACTGTAAAAAGTAAGAGGGCAGCCTAACCTAAAAGTGTGAGTACAATTTCTGCTTTAAAGTTTTATGTCAGTTTAACTCATGTATTTGAGTTGTCTGTTATTCCCCCCCCCCCCCCCCTCCTCTTATCACTCTCTCTCCCCTCTCTTTTTTCTTCTCTCTCTACTCTTTCTCTCTCTTTTTCTCTCTCTCTCTCTCTCTCTCTCTCCTTATTCTTTCTTCTCCCTCCCCCCACTCTCTCTTTTTCTCCTCATTCTTGCTCTCTCTCTGTCTCTCTATTTCTTCTCTCTCTCTTCTCTCCCTCCCTCTCTTTTTCCTTTCTTGCTCTCTCTTTCTCTCTTCTCCCTCCTCTACTCTCCACTCTCCTCTTTCTCTCTTTTTCTCTTCTCTCTCTCTCATTTTGTCAAGTTACATACAAGATTTGTTATTGGTACCTGCTACCTTTTGCGTGTAGTACTTGTGGTAGAGTACCTTTTGCGTGTAGTACCTGTGAGTACTGCTGTGTGTCAGTACTTTGTGGTACTGCTGTAGATAATCTCGGGTACCTGCTGTAGAGTACATCTCGTGTGTAGTACCTGCTGTAGAGTACATCTTGTGTGTAGTACCTGATGTGTGAGTACCATTTGTGTGTAGTAAACAGTAAAACTTTGTGTGTAGTACCTGCTGTAAAGTACTTTTCGTTCGTAATGCCTGCTGTAAGTACTGTTGTTGTCAGCACTGGCTATGAGGAATACCTGATGTGTGAGTACCTTTTGTGTGTTCTGTAGTACCTGATGTGTGAGTACCTTTTGTGTGTAGTACCTGATGTGTGAGTACTTTGTGTGTAGTACCTGATGTGTGAGTACCTTTTTGTGTGTAGTACCTGATGTGTGACTACCTTTTGTGTGTAGTACCTGCTGTGTATAGTACCTTTTGTGAGTCTCTGCTGTGAGTACCTTTTGTGTGTAGTACCTGCTGTAGAGTACATCTTGTTTGTTCTGTAGTACCTGCTGTGTATAGTACCTTTTGTGTGTAGTACCTGATGTGTGAGTACTTTGTGTGTAGTACCTGCTGTATGTAGTACTTGTTGTGAGTCTCTGCTGTGGTACCTGCGTACGCCTGCTGCAGCTCCAGAGCACAGTTGTTCTTGTGCATCTTCCTGAGCACGAGCACACAGAGCTGGATACCCTCGTCGGGGCCGTAGCTGGAGAGGACCCGGGTCGTCGTGTCGGTGCGTTTGGCGTTCTCCAGGTGGCCTCCGTGCGATTGGTCGACAGCCGTCCAGCACTTTGTTGGTCAGGTACCATTTAAATGTGTGGAAGTCGTCCTCACACAGGTCCTCCAGAGCCTCCAGGAGTACCTGCGCCCCCGACATGGCCTCTCACATCTGACAGGACCAGGTGAAGAAGAAACACGTCTTATGTCTAAAAGAAAAACCATAATGACGATAATTAGAGCTATTATTTTGTTCTGGGCCAAACATTATAGATCAGGGGTCTCAGACTCGTGGCCCGAGGGCCAAATGCGGCCCCTGAGCCAATTTGTTGTGGCCCCCGGGATGAAAACAAAAACCGCGGTAAAGTAGCCCGAACGAGAAAATCTGATTCCCAATTTTAAACGTATGTACTTATGGTAATGGCAAAAAACACGGGAGCGGACAGGATCTTCTGAAGGAACTAACTCTTATTTTTTATGCTTTTGTTTTGAGTATTATATGAGCTCAATTCTGGCATGTTTACTGTACTTTGAATATGAATTATTAAAAATTGATACAGTAAAACGAATGAACATTTGCATGCTGGCAGAGGGCACCCCTAAGAACATGACTGCAGTGGAAGTTGCCACAAACCTCTTAAAAATATGATTTTAGGGCTTTAAAATGGCATCTCAGGTCTGTTTACTGTACTTTGAATATGATTTATTAAAAATTGATACAGTAAAAATGAATGAACATTGGGCATAGTGGTGGACAGTATCTCTGAGGACGTAAATGCATTTAAATATTTCATACACCTTTTTGGAATGTAAAAGTATGGAGCTGCACAGTGAAAGACCGCCCTGGTTCCGGAAGAGTTTTGCCCCATGTTATAGTGCCATAGGCTTTTCGAAAAATTCAAATATTAAGAGTGTAAAGACATACCGCGGGCTATCCAGCTATGTGCTAACTCAGATCCACAGCGCGGTTGTTTTCAGTCTAAAAAGCACAACTATAACTTAAAATTCAGCAAAATGTCGTAATAACTTCGTAGTTTACGAAGCTGAAAAAACGGCTTTCAAACAAAAATGTAGGTCTTATGCTTGTGACTCACCACATAGCTGCCCGAGGACGTTTCCAAACATTTAATATAATTTTTTATCCAATTCCCTATGGCAATTTAACATGGGGTCCGAGATTTTGGAACCAGGAAGTGGGCGGTCACTGTTGAGCTCCATAGGGCTTTTTCAATAATTTATGCAATTATTAATATTTATGAAAAAAACAATCAACATACATAACAATAATAGTCAATATGTGCATAATAAATGTTTACACTTTATTTTTATTAAGCTCATACTCAAAACAAAAGTATAATACTCAAAACAAAAGCATAAAAAATAAGACGAGTTAAGAAGGTCCGCTCCCGTGTTTTTCGCCATTACCGTAAGTAGGATACTCTTGAAATTGCGAATCAGATTTTCTCGTGCGGGCCACTTTACCGCGGTTTTCAAATTAACATTGAATGCGGCCCGCACCATATAAGTCAGTGGCCCGCACAAAACAATTTGAACTACAAGTCCCACAATGCATTGCAGCGTAGCGCAGCCTCTGCTCCTCTCCCGCTGCCCGGTGCACCAGCAGCAAACACAAGATGAAGGAAAACTCATAGAAGTGACTTTAAACTCTCCCCAACAAAGAATCGGACAGAAGACAGGGATTCTGAGAGCAGAAGTTTCAGACACGAGAGGAGAGACTGCCACAGCTCTTGTACAACAGAAAGGCACAGATGTGGATTCTTTTATACAGACAGGTGAGCTTCTCTGGCTAAGTTCTATGTCACAATGAAGTGCTTCACGTGTTCAGTTCCACAACACTTTTTATTTGACAAAATTTGATCTAATATCCGCAGAGAAACGTGCAGAAATTCCTGCTGAAAAGGACGTTTTAGCGATGCGAACCTGCACCGCGAGCGTAACCGCGGCGACAGGCACGAGAAGACACGCGGCTTCATCAATATCTTATCGTCATCAATATAAACGTGTGTTGAGACGTCCTGACAGAGCTCACTTCTGTAGAGTTTGTGAAACAGACTGAAAGTGTGACACACCAGACTGAAAAATGAACCTATAGAAATATAAAGGTTTTTACTTTTGAAATGTGACTTGAAAACCTCTAAAATGTACAGTAAATTACCTGCAATTTGGTCAAAAATATCCTGGGAAAAACAGTGTGACCCTGGTTAAACACTTTTATTTACTTTGTTTCATTACATAGGAGAGAGTATTGTAAAATGCATTACACTGTAATTATATTGTAGGCTCTATATTGGAGGTACAACGTAATAACCTTATTTATATTGAATTATTATTTATTATTATTTATATTGAATATATAAAAGCCCGGCCAAAATTTCAATATGCGACCCATTTGCCTCTGATCATTTCGGCCCCAAATTTGAGTTTGAGACCCCTGTGTTACTGCAAAAACACACTGAATCATATTTTATTTCATTTCTCTTATTTCTAGCACAGTTTTTCTCAGAGGAACTAACTGGTCAGAGCCGAAATATTCAGCTTCCATCCTTAAAGAGCCACACCATAAATCGACCACCATGAGGCAAAATAAATGTATATTTTATTTGACTTTACAACCCAGACCGTCAGATCCATAAGTCGTTTGTTACAAATATATAACAAGGCGTTTATGTAATTCGGGTTTTTTTTGTTTGTTTAAATCGTATGCAATTTCCTTTATTTTCGTGAATTTTAGATGTGATATTTTTAGTTTGTGATCTCATTTTACAATAATTAAAAATACATGAAGGAGTAAAAAAAAAAAAAAAGGTCTCTATGCGGAACCAGATTTAGGGACCCCAGCCCCAGATGCCTTTAGCTCCTGTAAAACTGGGCTTTAGGAGCGTCAGTCAGATGTGTCTTTATTTTCCCCAACGCAGTTATGCCGACATCTGGTTAGCATACCTTTCCCAAATCCCTAATCTTAACCAAATTACCTTAATCTAACCCTAATCCTAACCTTACCCAATTTTTTAAGTAAATATCTAAACTATAAACTATTTTTCTACCATAGCCACCAATGCAAGTTGATGGGATCCAGAACCCACACTTCAGCATACTGTGAAGAGTGGGTCTGGTCACCACGCACTCCGCCTGCGTTTCAGACCAAATCCACATTGTACCGTCCAATCAGGTTAGCCTATTAGCGTGACGCAGATGAAACAAAGGAGCTGATTGGTCGTCTCATTTAGACCAAAATCTAACTTCACTCACCTCACATTAAAATCGTTTTTGCCTCGCTCATTGATTCTGCAGAAATGTGCGATGTTTTTCAGGTCCACGTGATATTTTTTTCATGTATTTTATTCGTCGGGAGCAGCCATGTTGGATTTTACACGGCGGAAGATGAGTGTCTCTGATTGGCTAATTAATCTGTCAATCACGGCTACAGAACTCCGAAAGAGGGACACGGTGATTTTCCAGGCAAAAAAAAAATCTGTCAGTCAGACTCAGGACAGTCCTGTGTGATCAGAGCAGAGAAAACACTGCTGCACACCACTTTAGTCAGATTCAGATCAGGTGTGTAAACTTCTGTTTATGCCACATTCATGTAAAAGCAAGACCTGGAAACACCACTTTGACGTAAACACCAACGTTTCGCACGATTTGCGCCGTTGTTTTCACATGTTTTATTTCACATGTTATATTTCACTGTGTACAGGCTACTGGACCTTTTCTCCGTGGATAAAAGAGTGCTATGTACAAAATATCAATATGTAGCTCTAGTTTCACAGAATGTCATTGGGAATTCATAACGTGTCTTTAAATTGTTGGTTTAAAAAAACCCCAGGTTTGCCACACCCGGTGTATAGAGTTGTTTCAAACCCAGTTCAGGACTATTGGGATTAAAACTGGACTAAAACTGGACTATCAAGACTGAAACTGGACTAAAACTGGACTATCAGGACTAAAACTGGACTATCAAGACTAAAACTGGACTATCAAGACTAAAACTGGACTATCAAGACTAAAACTGGACTAAAACTGGACTATCAAGACTAAAACTGGACTAAACCAGGACTAAAACTGGACTAAACCAGGACTAGACCAGACTAAAAGTGGACTAAACCAGGACGAGACCAGACTAAAACTGGACTAAACCAGGACTAGACTAGACTAAAACTGGACTAAACCAGGACTATCAGTACTAAAACTGGACTAAACCAGGACTATCAGTACTAAAACTGGACTAAACCAGGACGAGACCAGACTAAAACTGGACTAAACCAGGACTAGACTAGACTAAAACTGGACTAACCAGGACTATCAGTACTAAAACTGGATTAAACCAGGACTATCAGTACTAAAACTGGACTAAACCAGGACTAGACCAGACTAAAACTGAACTAAACCAGGACTATCAGGACTAAAACTGGACTGTCAAGACAAAACTGGACTAAACTAGGACTAGACAGACCAGATCCAGATAAAAATGTGTGTGTTGGTTTTAACTCTTAAGGGTCTTTCACACCAGGCCGAGGGTCGCCCGTCTGAACCGGTTTGGCAACTTCTGCCGACAGGCGGCTCACGTGTGTTTGGTGTGAATGGCGCTGTCGGGGGTCAGAGGAGCGCAGAGCACGTCGTGGAGGCGAGGTTTTGAAGACTTGCGTGTAGGGCTGTGCCAAAAATCGAAAGATCGAGAGATCGCGATCTCAACTTTGCTCGATCTCGATGATAAGGCTTGCGCATTAAGATCGACAAGTCCATCAGCCAATCACAATGCAGAAAATGCACGCGGCGCTGTCTGGTAGTTTTAGCCAATCACAACGTGGTAAATGCACGCGGTAGAAAGTGGGAGTTGCCGTCCACTACAGCCTTTAATTTTAAAGATAAAATGGCCATCGTTAATAAAATGCTTTAACTTTTACTTATAATGACGAGCCACACATTTTATCCGCGTCCGTGCGCGTCCTGAACCAGAGGCAAGCCTCCGGGATCCCGCGTGTGTTTGAGGCAGCAGCCGGGGAGGCATGCACTGAGCACGGATCAAGCCAGCGTCAATCCCGTGTGAGACGAGCCTGGGGCGCCGCGGGACCGCGCAGCCCACTTCAGCGCGAGGTTAGTGACAGAAAAGGCTCATACAGACGGCTTCACGCGTAAAGTGTTGTACCTGTGAGTCTCCCGCAGAAACACTCGTCTGTTCCGTTATTATCTCTGTGAGAGGCGCGCTTTCCCACGTCTCTCTCTCTATCTCTCTCCCTTTTCTCCACTTCATAAGCGGCGACGCACTTTCATTTACACGCACGAATTCTCTTCACTTCGTGAATTTGGTCGCTGTATTCACGCGTGAGTAAAGCATCTGTCTTGAGTTGAGAAAAAAAAGTATATCGCAGCACTTGTGCTCGCTTCCCTGGGAAGCTGTCAGTCATCCGTGAACAGCGTCAGGCTCACGTGTAAGCGTGTATAAGTCTTGTTTACAGTCTGACTCTGACGCACGGACTGACCGCAAAGCGAACAAATAATTATAATTAAATAGCCTCCAGTAAATCATGTTTATTTTTCTTTGACTGTTTATTTATTAGCCTTATTATTTATCAACCTGACCTGGGACGTCTAGTCTATTCTTTCTGGTCAATTTTACCATTAAAATTAGGGGGACTTTCACCTATTAATAATAATAGTGAAGCTTTTTTGAAAGACATGTAGTTTCATTTTTTTTTTTGTATAATATATAATTTGCATAATACCATTTTAGATTATTTTTATTAAAAAAATCGAATCGAAAATCGAGATCGAACGATATGAAGAAAAAAATCGTGATCTATTTTTTTCCCAGATCGCCCAGCCCTACTTGCGTGTAAAGTCGGCATCGTCAGCGGTCGATAGTTGCCGCATATGCAGCTGTTTGATTGGCCCGTGGCTAGCGAATCAGTGCGCAAGAAAATAGTGAGGAAAACCAAAAATGACGCTTATGGAAAAACAGTATTTACCTGAGCATGGATTGTTGTTATTTGCCGGGTTCAAACGAGACGTAAGTACGGAGAAGAAAGGCTACTACTTGGTCCGAGGAAAACAAAGATGGAGGAGTACAGCTGTAGTACAAAGGCTGGACTGTAGCGGGAAATAGAAGTTTAGTCTAATCCGTGAGGTAAGATAAAAATCTGTTCGCCACAGAGTTTGACAACTACTCGCACACAACTTCTGTTTTGTCTTTTTCATCAAGCGTTACGTCACACACATGCTCACTCGGCATTTGTTCGCCGACTGTTGGCTGTTTGGATCATGTTTGTGCGAAGGCTTTTTTACATCGATGCGCCCAAAAGAGACTAGAACAGACGGTGCGTCGCTCCTTCCTACCGACAGCGACTGGAGTTGTGTTGGTGTGAAAAAGCCTTTAAGACCCAGGTCACCGAAAGGCGGACTCCGGTCCGGATCCGGACCCAAGCGCCGCCCCGTCCGGACCGGACCGCGCAGCCCTCCTGCCAAGCACTCACAGAAAGGCTGGAGAATGTAGACGTGATTCTGTAAAGAAGCGCTGTGCAGACTGAGCTCATCAATAGAAGCGCGCACCTCCCGCCGCTGTGACTCGTCTTTCTCACTTTTGGCACAGCGCCAGAGCCAGAAATACGCGGTTCACATCGGTGCGGTACAGTCTGGGTCTGCAGAGTGTATTTAAATAACGCGCTTGTGTGTCTGCGTAATGTACGCGGTACAACATCGCCACTGTGACTCGTTCTTCTCACATTTGGCACAGCGCCAAAGACAGAAACGCGGTTCGTGACGATGCAGTGCCGGCTCTGGGTCTGCAGGTTCATTGTATTTAGAGAACGCGTTTGTGTGTGCGTGTAATGGACACGATTCAGAGCGCTGTTTGTGTGATTCTTCATTCGTAAAGTTGGAGAGGCTTATCACGTGCGTCCTATCTCCAATCAGCCAATCACATGGCTTCATTCAGTGACTACTTTGACCAGTGAGACACAGAGAGAGACAGACGTGGGACAGAACAGGGTCGAGTCAGAACAGACTTAGAATAACTCCGTTATAGACTCAGTGATCAGCTCTGATCAGTGTAAAACACTGTTCTCCATCAAGATTTATCCATCAAACACATTTTTAAAAGGGAAGTAGCCTAGAATAATTTATTAAAAACAAAACTTTTATTGTAAAATAGAATTATGTGGGATATTGTGAAAATATAAATATGTTTGTAATTGTTTTAATTATAAAGTCGAATTTAAAAATGTTTTAAAAGAAACTTCGCCGTGAAGTTCCGGACCTTGGCTTGGAAATATTTCCCTTAACTGGACCTCGATGAAATCTTATTGGTGACCCCTGCTTAAGAGAACACATTGGTCCTGTTCCTTGCAGTGTTTTATTACCTCTTGAGCGGAAATAACAATAGCCAGTATTGAATTAACTGTAACAAGAGTTATTACAACTCTATCTTTAGAGTTACATTAACCCTGCAGGGAACAGGACCGTATGTGTTCTTTTAAGTGAGTGTGTTTACATGCACATCCCGGGTATGATCAGGATTTTGAAATATTCTGGTTTTGTGTGGGTCCATATAACCACCAGCGTCTGGTTTCAGTAACTTGGTTATTCAAACATCCTGGTTATGAGAAACTAGGTTATTCTCTCTGAAAGTTTCTGATAACATCCAGAATATTGTGACATGTGAACACCATAACCTGACTTCTCACAGCTGGAGCCAAACTAGTAGTGACTAGTAACTATAACTAATTACTTTTTTTTAAAGTGAACCCTGGATATAATCACATGTTTATCCTAAAACACTTCTAATATCATCACTTATATAAATACAGGACAAATACCTTGGAAGTATTTGTAATTTTATTAAAATAGTGTTATGAAGAAATGACATGGAGGCTTTTGCTGCGGTTGTGACCTAAAATAGTGTTGTCATGGTAACAGGCAGTAGCAGGTAACTAAGCAACATGAACTCCTGGGTTAAACCTTGTCAGTTTGAGCCAAATACAGAACGATTATGTAGAATCTAGTAAAACTGAAGATAATCAAGAGGAAGAGGCAAGAACTTGACACTAGTGGTGTTTTTGTGGAACTGTTCACAGATGAAACTGTGAGAGTAACCATGGCAACACTATTTTATGTCATCAACCAAAATGGCGGCTCCCAGTGGCTTGAAAACAACACAAACAATGACAATTTTATAAAAAATAGTAAGCAGTTATATATTTGTTTGTAATTTATTTTAATAAGCATGAGCAGTACTAGTGTTGGAGCCTTATTTGTCTTCATATCGCGGTTTCCCTCTAAAGGAACTTGTCCAACACTGGTTATCAGAATAAAACAATAAAGTAAAGTACAACAACGCAGTTTGTCGTTAAAGACCCATAAGTTAGCAAAGTTGCACTGCTTAGTTTCTTACCATATCTGTGTCACAGTTGCCATAGTTACCAGTCTAAATAACCAGAATATCTCATGCAGATGTAAACAGGGACATACATATCCTGCTCACACTATCTCTAATGTAAACACAATTTTTAAAAAATGGTCATAATCAGAATACTGCTCATAACCGGGTATTTGATTGCATGTAAACACACTCAGTGCATTATAACAAAGATCTGTTGTTGTTTTTTTTGTTTTTTTTTAGTATTTATTTCTTTGAGTTGTGGGTGTATTAAAACAAATCTGAAAGTGAAACCAACATCTCACTTCACGGTTATCTTTGTGTTTTTCCCTGTCTTTCATAGCCTTGCTCTTTTCTTTTCCTATCACATTTCAGCTCCGTGTGCGTGTGCGTGTATGTGCGTGTACCGGAGCACTCACCTCAGCCCGGCTCGGCCCGGCCCGGCTCTGCTCTGCTCCGGAGGAAAATGGCGCTGAGTCCGCGCTCTCAGTTTTGTGACAAGAGGAAGGAAGTTGTTGAAGTGAACAAAGTGCAGCCGTAACTGTTGAAGAGAGCCGCGTTTCTCATACTGCGGTGCGTGGGCTGCCTCTGCTGGTACAAATACACGCTTCATAATTGTTGGACCTGCATTTGTTTTATATTTTAGACATGGTTAGATTCATTTTCAGCTGTCCGAAATTAGATCCTAACAGTGGTGATAAAGTGTTTTGTTGTAAGTGAAATTACTGGGGCAAAATGTAGCTACTCAAGTTAAAGTAAATGTATAAAAAGTACAAGAGTAATAAAAAGTAGAGAAAGTTATATTTTTGTGGTAATCTGATTTTAATACTTAATATTTGGGGTTTTTGACAAGTCCTTTGCAAGTTTTGGGGATTTTTTATTTGTAAGTTTGCAGTAGTTGAGTCCTCTCTCCTCCTCAGCAGGGCCGAGATCGAAATGTGGCCAATGCATATACCAGTCCGTTGGCCACCAGCAGGGGGCGTGTCAAAATGGCCAATGAGTTACAAACCAGTGGTAAACGTGGTGTTTGTCACATTTTTATATGGTTAATTGCAAATACAATGATATTCATGTAAGTATAATCATATTTTGAGCATTTATGAATGGAAAACGTACCATTGACTTTATTTATATCATTTTTGAGTTATTTTAGGTGTAATAAAGTCATGTACAGTGGTTGTTATGCATCGACCAGTCCATAGACCACTGGTCAATGACACAAAATACCATATTTTTTATAATTTTTTAGTTATTTTAAGTGTAATAATGTCATGTACAGTGCTTTTAATGCATCGACCAGTCCATCGACCACTGGTCAACCACAGGATTTTGAATGCTCTTGTTTCTAGCTAACCCATGAGCTGCTATGCTGTAGGGCCACATATAAAACACACATTCTCACAGTCTTTGTGTTCTGTTCAGGGACGCAGACACGCTGTCAGCAGGAAGGAGCCAACCCCAGCACCTTCCAGCAAATCTCCTCCAAACCAGGTCAGCTCTTCTCCTGCTCCTCACATTCTCCAACATCTGCTGCTGCTTCTGCTGAGTCTCACGTGCTTCTGTCATGTCTGCAGGTCTCTCAGAGGTTTCAAGATCTGATGTGATTATTCCACACGACAGACAAGCTCTGAAGAGGAAGTTCTGAGCTTTGAGACCGCTCTGAACCAAGACCACGACTGAACCAGGACCAAGGCTGAACCAAGACCACGACTGAACCAGGACCACGACTGAACCAAGACCACGACTGAACCAAGACCACGACTGAACCAGGACCAAGGCTGAACCAGGACCACGACTGAACCAGGACCAAGGCTGAACCGAGACCACGACTGAACCAGGACCACGACTGAACCAGGACCAAGGCTGAACCAGGACCACGACTGAACCAGGACCAAGGCTGAACCGAGACCACGACTGAACCAGGACCACGACTGAACCAGGACCAAGGCCGAACCAGGACCACGACTGAACCAGGACCAAGGCTGAACCAGAACCAAGGCTGAACCAAGACAACGACTGAACAGGACCACAACTGAACCAGGACCACGACTGAACCGAGACCACGACTGAACAGGACCAAGGCTGAACCAGGACCACGACTGAACCAGGACCAAGGCTGAACCAGAACCAAGGCTGAACCAAGACAACGACTGAACCAGGACCAAGGCTGAACCAGGACCACGACTGAACCAGGACCAAGGCTGTACCAGGACCACGACTGAACCAGGACCAAGGCTGAACCAGAACCAAGGCTGAACCAAGACAACGACTGAACCAGACCAAGGCTGAACCAGGACCACGACTGAACCAGGACCAAGGCTGAACCAGGACCACGACTGAACCAGGACCAAGGCTGAACCAGGACCAAGGCTGAACCAAGACCACGACTGAACCAGGACCAAGGCTGAACCAGGACCACGACTGAACCAGGACCAAGGCTGAACCAGGACCAAGGCTGAACCAGGACCACGGCTGAGAGCCGTGGAGTCGTGTTGCTGCTTTTGAGCGCAAAAGCAGCAACCTCTTTCCCTCGTCTCTGACCCTGTCACATCACGTCCACATTCTCTGCTCTGATTGGTCAGTTCTAGTTGTGAAGAGTTACGCTACAACTTTGTGTCAACTTTACGCAGCGGGACTAGTTCCACATGCGGAGTGGAAAACAATACATTGCATTAGAAAACGATGAGCTTACTACCCACAAATACGATGATAAATCCTCTGGTCTCTGCAGTAAACTGCCTCGTCTTTCTCCAGCAGTGAACAGGAGGGGAGGGGCTGCCTCTTGCTCCCCGCATCAGAATAAACCACTATTTATTTATTTATTTATTTATTTATTTGACAGGGACAGTGTACATTAATAAACATTACTGTAAAATGCACCAGAATTAGCCAAAAGGCTATTTTTCATCTGTTGTCCCTGGACAGCTGTTCAAATGGTCTCCCTAAAGAAAAAAACATGAATTAAGTCAACAACAATTGAACATGATAGCAGTGAAAGGTGTACAAACGCTTAAATAACAGTGAACACTAATAGCATAATCTATAAAATGAGTAATGCTAATGCTAAAAATTAACTAGTCCTATAAAATCCTACAGACAAATAAGTGAGCAAGGCAACATTAAAACACACGTAAGCACATATAAAATACAAAAATGAGAACAAAGTAAAAGCATATTAATGTTGACATGTTTGATTTGTTGTTAACCATATTTTGAGATGTTTTTTGAACAGACTATAGGAGGGCAGCTCCCTGATGTTTCCAGGGACTGTGTTCCACTCCTGGGATGCTCGAACAGAAAAGCACTCTGGCTGAACGCACTTTTCCTGAGTGGAACAACACAGTCTCCTCGAGCTGCACCTCTGGTCAATCGATGTGTGGCATCTCTTACATTGATAAACTGGCTTAGTGGAGGTGATGACAAACCATGTATAACCTTATAGATTAAACAAAGATTTGCATATTTAATTACATTTTCCCAATTTAAAAGATTATGCTTATGTAAAATTGTGCAGTGGTGGTACCTTTGTGGTTTTTTATCCAATATTTTATGGTTTGTTTGTATAGAGAGACTACTGATTTGAGTGCTGTTTTGTTTGTCTGAGACCATGTGGTTAAACAGTATGTTATGTGAGACATAATCATTGAATGCATAAATAACCTGGCTGACTGGAGTGATAAATTTGAACTGAAAACTTTTACGATGCAAATCAAACTGTAGTCCGTGTGCACTTTGGCTCCTCTGGTGTTTCAGTCAGATCATGTAAAATAAGTGTTTTTCTCTCTCATTCTCAGTGATGTCGTCGCTCCATTGATCTGGTATCCACAGGCTCACCGCAGGGATGCGTCCTTTCTCCTCTTTTGTTCATCCTGTTTACAGATGAATGTAGGAGCACTCATGAGCAGAGTTTTTTGGTCAAATTTTCAGACGACACGGCTCTTTTATCTCTTCTCTGTGGAAATGAGAGTAGTCATGGGGAAGCACTTACTGAATTTATTGTATGGTGTGATAAAAATTTTTTGGATTTGAATGTCGCGAAAACAAAAGAATTTATAATTGATTTTCGTCGAAACAAAAGCCCTGCTCCCGCAAGTGTCGTCCATAATGAGGAAGTGGAAATAGTTTCCCAATATAAATATCTTGGTACTTTTTTGGACGATCAGCTGAAATTTGATGTAAACACTGCTGCACTGGTAAAACGCAGTCAGCAAAGGATGTACCTTTTGCATAAGTTGAATTCTTTCTCTGTCAGTGCTATGATACTGTCTCGGTTTTATGAGGCCTTCATTGAGAGCCTTCTATGTTTTTCGTTTATCTGCTGGTTCCCTAATCTTTCACTTAAGGATAAGAACAGCATTGATCACATTGTAAAACACTGTTCAAAGATCATTGGGATCCAGCAGAGAGATTTGTCTGTCTTCTGCAACAAGCAGATCTTAAAGAAGGCCAGTGCCATTATAGCATCACCAGAGCATGTGCTGAGAGATGAGTTTTTCTTGTTACCGTCAGGCAGACGTTATGCCTTACCAAGCTGTAAACTAATCGCCACCTAAAATCTTTTGTTCCAACAGCTATTAGGCTGTTAAACTCTCTTTAGACTTGGTGAAACTAGGTTGGGTTTTATGTTTTTTATAAATATTTTTGTCAATAGGAAATCACGTATGCACAAGCTCCATTGTGTTTGTTGTATGTTTGTTTCTATGAGTTGATTTCTGTTAAATTTTATTGTCTGATGCTGCTCAAATGAATTGCCCCTTGAGGGATAAATAAAGTAATCTGAATCTGAATCTGAATCTGAATCGTCACATTCAGCGGGAGCGCGCTCACAGCCCAGATTAATCTTCAAGCTTGAATTAGTGTTGTTCAGACCCAGGTTTATTTCTTTCATGGAACCACTTGAGGCTTAAGTTGGAGATGAAGTTAGTTTCAGCTCAGGATTTTAGGATAAGCCTAGACTTGTTAAGCCACTGTCATGGAATACCCCCATAGATTTGAAGTGATTCTACCATTTTTTTACATAAATGTGTTCGTATTTCAAACTAAGATCTTGTAAGACATTTACTCACCCTCGTGGCAAATTTGATTCAAGTTCAAGTCTACTGAAAATAGTCACAAATGTCTTATATTTAGCCATTTTATTAGAATCTGGCTAACACAACTAAAATTAAAATATCAAAATGTGACCAATTAGCGGGCAGCTCAGGGCCCCAAAATAACACAATCTTACTGCTCTTAAGGTACACAGGTTAGGATGTGGAATAAGATGTGGCCAAACAGAGGCAGAGGCAAAGAAAGTTTAAAGATTTTATTACAAAACATTAAAAGGGCTAAAGCTAAAATGCTAAGGGCTGGTCGGCCGCGGGTGCACGCAGTGGTAGGCCGAAATTTCTCCTGGTGACAGAGTACTCACTAAAGCTCCGTGCACAACATCCACACAAAACTGTACAGGATAAACTAAACATGCAAAAGTGAGGATATGCAAAAGTACACACACACACAGGGGTGATGGGACTGAAGTGAGAACGTCTATCACCAAACCCTCCACCAACGGGCAACCACGCTCGAACCAGACCCTATAGCAAGAGAACAAAGGTTAGACTATGGCAACACAAATAATAAACTAAATATACTTATTAATAAACTAAATTATGCAAAGTAATAACTAACAAATGTTACTAAACAAACAGAAATCAAATGTATTACTCAAAACATAACTAAGACCCAAACAAAACAGCAGTAACCAAAGAAATTCTATAATAAGAAAAATATAACAGTTAAAATCTTAGTGCCAGAGTTCAGAGGTGTAGAATACACTTAGTAAATTACAACTCACCCTCAACAGAAAGCTAAACACATGGTAGCCTTCATGAGGAGCACCATAGCTGCTCCAGCTCAATGGGCAGGGTGGGGCAGCTCTGAAGCCTTCTAAAAATACACAATTGAATAAAAACACAGTCAAAGTTTCTTCATGAGGCTTTAGGTCTTACCAGAGCAGGTCAATGGAGAAAGCTGTGTCCTAAGCAGTGGTGCCAACTTCATTTCCTGCTTTTATAGCCTGCACCTGTGTCAGAGTGTGTCAAGCTCCGCCCATGCTCAGTATGGTAGCCTGGCAGGACACTCTGCCTGCTACAAATAGAATAATTAAAATATTCTGAATTCTAGTCGCTTTAACCGAGTCAAGATAATAGCTTTTGGCAGTGGGGTTGTACTTTTTACTTTTTTACTTAAGTAGATTAACACAGGTTTACTTTTGTACTTTTACTCAAGTAAAGGAGCTTCAGCAGGACTTTGACTTTTATCAGAGTCATTTTTTACACAAATAACTGTACTTTTACTTGAGAAGTGAACTTCAATACTTTGTTCTTAACATGAGTAAAATCTAGATTATTCCCTTTATCATCTATGTATTAGGTGTGTTCAAGATGGTCCAGACGGTGCAGTCGGCTCGAGCCGGTGTCGGGGGTCGGGGGCTACGTCAGGGCTACGTAGGCCCCGGTGATCTCGAGAGATCAATCCGGCTCGAGTCGACTTGACAAATCGTCGAGGCGAGGAGAAACCAACTGCTCCCGGCTTCACCGCCTCGATGACTACAAAATCAAGATGCATGATGGGAAATGTAGTGCGGTGACTGCCCGCTGATTCGCTCTGATCAAACGTGACGCGCTGCAGTTCCTCCTCCGCTGTCTTTATCGTATTTGTGGACTTTTATAACATCACACGTGTTTAACACGAGTCAGAAAAGACCCAGACTGTTGGACATTACACCCAGCATCATTAATACATGATCCTGATGAGCTGAAAGTCATTTTTACACAGACAAGTGTTTATCATGAGCTCTTTATTCTTTGTTCTGGTGATGTGTGAGTGAGTCTGTGATGTGTGAGGGAAGCAGAATTGCATTTACAACGTTGTAGGTAGTTTTATTCAGTGCAACACTTCAAACAAACGCGAGAGCTCCGTGAGTCTGTGAGATCTGAGGCTGCCTCGTTGCTCTCGGGCTCAACAAGTGTCCAAGTTGAATCTCCTCCTCTTTGCCTCAGCCGCCTGCTCTCGTCTGCAATCCAGGCAGAGATTTTCGCATCTTGAACACACCTATTATTGTATTGTATTAGTCGTGTTCAAGATGGTCAAGGCGGTGCAGTCGGCTCGAGGCGTTCAGGGGGGTCGGCGCTGTCGTCAGACCCGACCCCCCTTAACGCCTCGAGCCGACTGCGCCGCCTTGACCATCTTGAACACGACGATTGTTTGTCAATCAAGTCAGCGTGTCACGTGACTGCAGCGCTGTGTCTATTTGAAACACGTGTGATTTTCATGTTGCCTTGTTTGCCCTGACAAAGACCTGTAAGGGGTCGAAACACGTCGGTATGTCCCTGCTTTATTAAAGGATTTTTATACTTTTGTCATTCAGAGTGCCTCGGTTCCTCCTTTTCTCTGCTGGTCCCATCTCCATAGATCCTCAATGAGCACCTGATGTCAATATCCTCAGACCCCGTTAGCACTCACTTTCTCCCTGGTTATTCTGACGTCGTAGGTCTAGGGCTGTTCAAGGACTGCATTTCGAAACAAAGACTAAATAAAGGGCAAATCTTTTTTAAAACTCAATATAAAATGCATTCTTATAGTTTTGTTTGGGAACCCAGTTAAAGTCCACACTGGTCACAGGACTGAGCTGGAGCATTTGGACATTCTCCATCAGAAGTGCTCTCTGTAAAATAGTTGAAAATAAGTGTCCAGCTTTTGTAAGACTGTTTTAAAGAAGTGAATTTGAAATGAAAGAGTTTAGTGTGCATCTGTTTCTGTTTGAACTTTGTGCTCCATAAGTTACTTGACAAACGTGTGTAAAAACTGATGAGTGAATTACTTTGCACACCACAATTTTTTCTTTCTTTGTCTGGGTAAAGCACACTTTTTGGATGAACAAATGTATGTGGACCTTGGGTTTTCTTCAGCTAATATCATATACTATTATATTCTACTCTATACAAGCAGCTGTTTTTCCTTTGACACACATTTGTTCAGATTGTTTACTGTTACTGTGACGTAGCATCCTGTGACACAACTAATATCATATCAAGCTAAAGTTATAGATGTTCTGTAATTCTGAATATAAGATTGCCAATGTATTATCAATGCAATTGCTCACATGTTCTGGACATTGTTTAATTACAAGATATACAGGAGCTGACTAAGAGTCAGTGAGGCGCAAAGATAGATAACAAAACAATGTTAAATAGCTGTGACCAATTTCTGTAAGGGACAACTACTTGTAAATGCAAGTAAGAGAGAAGTAACGAGTGCGCCGCAGTGTCAGAGATGTAAGCTGCAAGGGCTGCAATGGTGATGTGTCCTGATGTCCTCTTGTTCCTCTTGTAAAAGTCAACATGTAAAACAAAATCAGCAAGCAAGTAACAGTCGTGACACAATGATGATACTACAGTGAGAGTCTGACATTCTAACTGACCCCAATGAGCCTGGGACCAGAACCAGGCCAGAGGCTGTTTATACTTTGATAATAGATTGTACATTTTTTAAAGTTTATTTAATTCACTTATCAAATAAGAAATAAAACCATGTGTTTTGCACTGTTGTTTTTCTTCTTGTGTATTTTTAATGTTGAAATACTGTAAAGGGATACAGTTTGTTGACCTGTCATTAAATGCTTCTGAGGAAAATCCAAAATAATATCTTTATGTATTACGGCAGTAAAGTGTTGGGTTTAGGTCATGGGCAGTGGTGTAAAGTAACTAGTATTAGTATTCTACACTATCAGAAATCCCATAAATGTATTTAGTGACAGTGACTTTGGTGGTTTACAGAATGCAGTTACTTTATAAAATATCTGAGGTGTATTTCAAAACACAATGTAGAATTTTAACTTCTCAGAAATAGTGACAAAAACAGCTCTAATAATGAAGTATGTGTACTATTGTAATTTTCTAATGATAAATGTTATCTGTGTCGTGTTTGGACACAGGTATTTAAGCGACACAAGAAGAGCATTTTAACAACAGCTTTATTCAGCCACCATTCAGTTAACAAGTCAACAACAAGTGAAGAAGTGATACTGCTTGGCTCTGGCAGTACCCTCATTGATGTGGGACCACTTCAAAATCATGTGCGTCCCACCGTCACCAACCTTGGCGTCACCATAGACCGCGATTTTAAATTCGATAAGCAGATCAGCAGCGTTTTCGTTTTTATCATTTGCGGCTTTTATCCAAAGTGAAGCCTTTTTTTATCTTTTACACTTTTTGAACAAGTTTTGCATGCTTTTATTTCTTCACGTCTGGACTACTGTAATGCACTTTTTTCTGGTATTTCGCAAAATGCACTTTATCGATTACAGTTAGTCCAGAACTCTGCTGCACGGCTTTTAACAGGAACCAAAAAACATGACCATATCACACCAATTCTTGCATCTTTGGCTTCCTGTTAATTTTAGAATTGATTTTAAGATTTTATTGTTTGTTTTTAAAGCTTTGCATGGACTGGCTCCAAATACATCTCTGACCTCATCCAAATCTACACACCAGCACGCGCGCTGAGGTCCGAGAGCCAGCTCCAGCTCGTGGTGCCAAAGACGAGACTTAAAACCAGAGGAGACAGAGAGTTCTCTAAGCTCTGGAACGCTCTGCCCCTCTCTCTGGCTTTTAACACCGCTTGAGTTGTGTGGTCCTCTGTGCATTTTTTTATTTTTATTTTATCTGCTCTTTTTGGATTTTACTGGTTTTATTATTTTTTTTTTTTGTAAGATTAGTAAAATGTATTGAGCACTATTATTTTTATTGTTTACTTTTATGGTCATTTTGTGTTTGTACAGCACTTTGGAAACTGTTTGTTTGTAAAATGTGCTTTATAAATAAAGTGGATTGGATTGGATTGGATTGGATTGGAAGTACAGTTCCCTTCCGATCACTTCCGGTTAGCCCTTCACAATAAAACCGTAAACACATTACACCACAATCTGTGCAGTGGAAAAACAAAGAGTTTATGTCATGTATTGAACCTATAAATAATGTAAATCAGCGTGAAAATCTTCAGATAACAGAAAACATGACAAAATACATCCAACACAGGCATTCAGTATTCTGTTAATAAATACATTTCCATATTCTTTCCAACACTGAGTATAGGCTCCAGACCTTGTACTTTTATACAAGAAAAAAATAAAATGAATGATTCTATATAACATACTATTATAGTTTTACAGAAGAAATTACAATTTCAACAAAGCTTTTTCTTATCTGGACCAGAACCTGACGTGAAAATAAAGGTTTCTTGTCGGCCAATCATACCTGGTTATCTCGATAGAGTCTGATTGGTCGAAGTGTTTGAACCAGGAAGTAGCAGAGTTTTTATTAAATCCAGTCGAGAAAAAAAGCATAAACATCTTTTACATGTAAAAATGCACACGTCTTCTCTCTTCGCACGTTTTTAAAGTCAAAGTAATCTAATAAACTTGCTTAAAATAGCCGTAGTATCTCCGTCGGTAAACATGGCGGAATGGTGTGCTGTGATTGGTTGGCTGCCGCGATGCGATCGGTCTCTCTCAGCGTGTCCGTCTTTAACCGCGGGGATTGTATAGTTTTTGTGAAAATAACAGATATCTAGGGCTGGTGAATGTAAGAGCCCTCAATCCCTTGAAATGATCAAACGTTATAAACTATTTTCTTAGATAACGATTTGACAAAAATGAGGCACCCTGATGCAGAGTGTCATGTCCAGAATCAAGGTCAGAGCTGAAACGCATAGTAAAGCATGTTAAAGTTAAACCCGCCCCCTCCTGGTCCAGAGGGCAGTTCTCTGAGAGGGCAGTTCTCTGAGAGGGCGAGAGGCAGTTCTCTGAGAGGGCAGTTCTCTGAGAGGGCAGTTCTCTGAGAGGGCAGTTCTCTGAGAGGGCAGTTCTCTGAGAGGGCAGTTCTCTGAGAGGGCAGTTCTCTGAGAGGGCAGTTCTCTGAGAGGGCAGTTCTCTGAGAGGGCAGTTCTCTGAGAGGCAGTTCTCTGAAGGCAGTTCTGAGAGGGCAGTTCTCTGAGAGGGCAGTTCTCTGAGAGGGCAGTTCTCTGATCGCCGCTTGTTTATATGGCGCGGTGAAGAGTGGATCCAGCGCTGAAGTGTAATGCTGGAGCGACGAAAAAAGCAACAAGAAACAATAGACTTCACCACTTTTCTCTCCGGGTTGTGGTGCTTACTCAAGGTAAGCGCATTTCCACGGAGTTTGGTGCAGAGTTTATTTCTTCTTGTGACAAAAATCAGCGTTCACAGTGCGCTTGTCTGCTAAAGTCGTGCGTGTACATGAGTAACTGTGCCGAGCTCTGGCCCACCTCCTCCAACCATGCCAGGGACACAACCGTGCCGAGTCTGAGCGTGGTTCGTTTGCACTCACACTGCACAAATGAACCGTGCTGTAGGGACCATCCAGGTCTGGGCACTGTTCAGTTGTGCCAGTGTGAGTGCAATCTAAGAGGGCAGTTCTCGTAATTTTTTTCTTTTCTCTTTGAACTTTGTATGTTTCACATTCACTCAGGTCAAAACTTTACAAAAAAAAAAGCAGAAATAAAAGAAACTTTTCATGATAAAAGCACTGCAAACAACCTTTTCAGGATTTTCACAATAAAACCCCAGTTAAACAGCATTTTTTACTTTTCACAATAAAAGCACTGTAAAACAACATTTTCGGGATTTTCACAATAAAAGCACAGTTAAGCAGCGTTTTTGGACTTTTCACAACAAAAGCACTGTAAAACAACATTTTTGAACTTTTCACAATAAAAGCACTGTAAAACAACGTTTTCAGGATTTTCACAATAAAACCACAGTTAAACAGCATTTTTTGACTTTTCACAATAAAAGCACTGTAAAACAACGTTTTCAAGATTTTCACAATAAAAACACTGTAAAACAAAACACACACAAACTTTATTGCATCATATTTTGTTTATATATTTAACTTTTGTAATTTTTGTAAAATATTATAGCTGAATATTGATTTTTTTTTTTGTCTTTTTAATTATAAAGAAAATATTTTGTTCTTTTGCACCTAATCTTTTGCAGCTTTGTATTTATTGCAGCTGTAGCAGTTGTGGTTTTACTCGCAGTACTTGTATCTCTTGTACTTTTGCAGTAATATTAATTTAATTTTTCCAATTCATAATCTGCTTTTCCTAAATGATTTTTGCTGGTACTTTTTAATGTACCGTTTTGTTTCTTTTTAGTTTTGAGTCTTAGGTTATTTTTAAGTTTCTACTACTTGTAGCATTTGCAGAGTTTGTGCAAAATCTCCATCAAAAGCAGTCACTCGCATAGCCTCAGCCATTGCAAAGTATCTAGTTGTAATTATAATTTATTCCAGAATTGATGATATTATTACATTTTACTTTCACAAAAAACAAAAAAAAATTTCCTCTGAATTTTCGATATTGTCAGAATTTCTCATTTTGTTGTCAAATAAAACTTATGCAACTCAGATATACTGTTAATTTTGTATAGATAATGACATCCACTATAGTTATAGAAAAGGGGAATATATTATCTCGTTACTTTTGTAATGAGTTATTCCCGACACCACTCCCCATGTACTCCCATGTACATGCACACATGCTGTGCATGTGTGGCATGTGCGTGGGGGCATGGATGTGCTTTGTGGGTGTGTGTGTTTTGCTTTGTGTGTGGGTGTTTTGTGTGGGTAAGTGGGTGTGTGCTGGGGGGGGGTTCTTAAGGACTTTCTACTGCTGCTGCTGGAGCCTCCCTTCCTTCCTCTGAAAACGCCCACACAGCTCCGGGACTCCCCGTCGCCTCCTCTCTCACTCTGAAGACCACTGTGAGGACATGCTCTGAAAACCCACTCTAAAGAACCCACTGTGAGGACTGACACTGAGAACTGGGACTGAGGACCAACTCCAAGGACCCACTCTGAGGACCAAATCTAAGGAACCCTCTGTGAAGACCCACTCTGAGGACCACACTGACACAAGTCAAGATGGACTGGATGGGACGACTCCAAACACTGCTGCTCCAGCTGCTCTGCTCCGGTGAGTACCCGAAACACTGCTCTGGTGGAAACCCAAACTTTACTGCGATGAGTACCTAAAGCTCTGTCCCTGAGAATTCCCCAGTCTCTGCTTTGGTGAGTACCCTAAGCTCTGCTTTAGTGAGAACCCTAAACTCTGCTTTGGTGAGTACCCTAAACTCTGCTTTGGTGAGTACCCTAAACTCTGCTTTGTGAGTACCCTAAACTTTGCTTTGGTGAGAACCCTAAACTCTGCTTTGGTGAGTACCCTAAACTCTGCTTTGGTGAGTACCCTAAACTCTGCTTTGGTGAGTCCTAAACTCTGCTTTAGTGAGAACCCTAAACTCTGCTTTGGTGAGTACCCTAAACTCTGCTTTGGTGAGTACCCTAAACTCTGCTTTGGTGAGAACCCTAAACTCTGCTTTGGTGAGTACCCTAAACTCTGCTTTGGTGAGAACCCTAAACTCTGCTTTGGTGAGTACCCTAAACTCTGCTTTGGTGAGTACCCTAAACTCTGCTTTGGTGAGTACCCTAAACTCTGCTTTGGTGAGTACCCTAAACTCTGCTTTAGTGAGAACCCTAAACTCTGCTTTGGTGAGACCCTAAACTCTGCTTTAGTGAGAACCCTAAACTCTGCTTTGGTGAGAACCCTAAACTCTGCTTTGGTGAGTACCCTAAACTCTGCTTTGGTGAGACCCTAAACTCTGCTTTGGTGAGTACCCTAAACTCTGCTTTGGTGAGACCCTAAACTCTGCTTGGTGAGAACCTAAACTCTGCTTGTGAGACCCTAAACTCTGCTTTGGTGAGTACCCTAAACTCTGCTTTGTGAGAACCCTAAACTCTGCTTTAACCAAGCGTGAGTACCCTAAACCCTTAGGGCCAATCTAACAAACTTTTTGGTGAGACCCTAAACTCTGGTAGCTAACCTCTGTGAATCCTAAACTGTGCTCCTCTGGTGATTAGCCCAAACTCTGATCTGTTTTAGTGAGTTCTTGCTGCAGTTTCACAAATCACTCCAAACGATTCCACAGCAGTTTAGTTAGAGATTATGAAACATGAATCTTTGGAGCACTCCAGCATCAGCTTCATTAATTTATCTTTATGTAACCAGGATGTTCCATTGAGATCCATCTCTTTTGCCAATACATCACTAAAATCACACAATATAAAGTCGACTCTCTTAACAATCTGTCCTTACACTGTCTATACTCTCTCAAATTTATCAAGAGACACTACAGTTTTAAAGACTAATATTTCAAGACTTTAGAGCTGCTGAGTGCTGAGCGTGAGAAGCATTTGTCCAGTTTAGTGACAGTGTGAGATAAAATGGAAAATTAAATCAAATATAACTTTACTAAAAAAAAACAAAAACTAAATGAATGTTAGAGCTCTGGTGTTCTATAAGAGATCGTAGATCACTCCGGTTGGATCATATCAACATCTCGATCTCTCTGGGTGAGTTGCATGTTCTCTCTGTGTTATTATAGGTTTTCTTTGGGTTTCTCTCAAAAACATGCATGTTTAGGTTAATTGGGCATCACTGTAAATGAGAGAGTGAATGTTTGTCTCTATCTCTGTGACAAGTTGGCCACTATCTAGGTTTTCCCCCGCCTAAAGCCCAAAGTCACTGGGATAGGTTCCAGTCACCTGCGACCTCCAAGGGAAACAAGAAGTAGAAAATGAATGAATGAATGAATGTATGAAAGATTAATATACTATGTATGTATAAGTGGGGGGGATAGGTGGTAGGTGAAAACAGGACTTTTCTGAGCGCTGAGCATCAGCTGCAGGACACAATTACCTAAAAATGCTGGAATCAATTCAAAAACACTTGTGAGTAAACCCATGATGAGATTTTATGATAGGACAGCTTTAAGTAATTGTTATCTCAGAAAAAAATCTATAATAATCAATTCCATACTCTACCTGAAGGAATAAATATAAATACTCCAGAGTAACCTTTCACTGGCGTATCGTTCCTTAGACCCTGAGCTGCAGAACTTGGATGCAGTCGTGAGGGTTGGTCAGAGCGGAGCTGGAGGAAGCCTGGGGTGGGTGGGGCGTCCGAGCGGAGCCAGCCCAGTGCAGAGCAACAATGATGGGAGAGAGAGAGGGCAGGGTGTCCTTCCTTCCTCCTGGAACACTCAACAGGGTGGATTCACCCACTAAACAATGGATCCTCTAAAAACAGCAGGCTGAGGCTGGGTGGCACCTCTGCGCTGACCCCCGCCTGCCCCTGTGCCTCCGAGCCAGAGCACTGACTCATGCTGGGCACACAGAAGCAACACAAGTCACATTTTAAAATGATTGTGAGACCGTCAAGAAGTCAAACCACTACGTAATCATGTTGATGTCTTTTCTTACTATGACTCTCATTAGTGTTTTTGTGCTAAGTTTAAAGCAAATACATTTAGGCTAAAGTATGAAGCAAGCTGCTAGAAAAGCATGAGGAGGAGGTGAAAGGAGGGAGTGAGGCTGGAGAGAATTGTGTGATAGCAAGTGTTTGTGATCAGGTCAAAGCTCAATAAATGTTTAAACCACATCACCAAACAGATAAGCTTACACTGTGCCAAAGTGATGTTCAGGCAAAACACAAGCCAAAAAGACAATAATACAATTTATCTGATGAGCAGAGTTTTGAGTGAACTAATCAGTAATGACGTCACAGAGTCCTGAAACCTGCTCATTTACTTAGTTTAAACTAACATCGCAAAAAGAAAAAAAAATTGACAATATTTCACCATATACACAGCTTAACAGCCAAAAGCTTCAGTTTGACTTGAATATTTTTGACTTGAAACTTTTTCACAGAATATCCCTTAGACTTGCGCCATTAAATGAGAGATTAGGAAGGTTTTCTATTTACAAATGAAATATAAAGATCATGGTACTGTGTCACAATGTGTGCGAGGATTTGTCCAAAAACAGAATGTTATTGTTTTTAATAAAGAATATACAAACCCCTTTAGGCTATTCAACTGAATTTTACTTATAACCAGATTTTTTGGAGAGCCCTGGCGTCTGGGCTGGGTAGTTACACAACAGACAAACGGTTTTGCAAAAAAAAAAAAAAAATTTTTACAAAATGTCTGTTTTGTTTTTTTTTTTAGTTTAGTTTATTTATTTAATGAAACAGGGACAATGTATAATATACATTAACCTTACATAGGAGAGATGCATTGTACCAGGTTATAGCACAAGTGCTAATTTCCACCTGTAGTCCCTGGGCAGGTTGATTTAACAACAGATAAAGGAAACATTTAATGAATGAATGGTTCTAAATGACCGGTGCATCTTAAAAAAATGTCTGTTGTGTAAAATCAAGTTAGTTAGTTACTGCTTTAACATATTGATCTACAAAATGTCCAAACCTGTCCTGAACCAGAATTAAACCAGGACTAGCCCCGTCTGAACCAAGAGTAACTATCGTTGGGTCATTGATGACAGTCTTTATTTTAAAACATATGTAAAACAATTACCTAAGAAACTAAGAATGAAAATCTGCTTTTATTTTAAAAATAATGTTTCTTTTTTAATGCAAGAAAGAAACTTCTTACATTTTTAACCATTTTGGATTATGGGGCATTATTGATGTGAATGCCCCAACCCAGGTTCTGAAATTACTGGATTAGGTTCACCTCCTTCCCTGCAATTTATCACAAACTGTAACTGTATCTATAAAAGCGTGCTGCCTCCTTATCTTTGTGCATTTTCAGCCTAAAACAGATGGACAATATTCTCCTGCGATCTCAAGACTTACTGTTGCTTTCTGTCCCAAATGTCCGCACAGAGACTGGTAAAGTGACATTGAAATCCTCTGCGCCCTCAGCGTGGAAGAACTTACAAAAATCCTGAAACTAAAAGAACTAATTTCAGTAGGTCAATTAAAATCTGCCCTAAAAGTCTATGGTTTGTAATTGCTTTTAGTACAACTTTTGTGATAGGTTGGAATGTGTGTATTGTAACTGTAACTGTAATTCTGTTGTTTGTCCAGCCTCCCTGTGCCTGTACACCTCGGCCTCTCCAGTGCCCTCACACCTCTCTCCTCATTCTGACCCAGCCCTGGAGCTCCAGAGCGAGTGCAGCCTGAGGGTCGATCCGCCTGAGCTGGTGGTCAGGTCAGTCCGTCACACACTGACACAGCCCACACTAAACAGAGGGAATAAGTAAACATGGTGCGTACAATCACAGAAATGTTTATTCCATTTCATGTCTATTGTAGATCCTGAGAGTCTCAATAACTAGACTTTCAAATAATCTTAATAGTATTTGATAAAGGGAATAAAAGTTTCTAAAAAATACTCTAGTGAATTGCAATAACTAATTTCAAAACATATTATATAGAATGAATTTGTAAAAACTTAATTATATTAATTTTTAAAACAATGTGCAATGTTTACTACTTCCTTTGATTAACATTGGGTGACTCTCATAGACTTGTGCCCTAGTAGACTTGAGTTCTCATAGACTTGAGTTCTCAGTAGACTTGAGTTCTCGTAGACTTGAGTTCTCGTAGACTTGAGTTCTCGTAGACTTGAGTTCTCGTAGACTTGTGTTTCTGGTAGACTTGAGTTCTCGATAGACTTGATGTTCTCGATAGACTTGAGTTCTCGTAGACTTGAGTTCTCGTAGACTTGAGTTCTCATAGACTTGTGTTCTTGTAGACTTGAGTTCTCGTAGACTTGAGTTCTCATAGACTTGTGTTCTCGTAGACTTGTGTTCTTGTAGACTTGAGTTCTCATGACTTGTGTTACTGGTAGACTTGAGTTCTCATAGACTTGTGTTCTGTAGACTTGAGTTCTCATAGACTTGTGGTCTGGTAGACTTGAGTTCTCATAGACTTGTGGTTCTCGGTAGACTTGAGTTCTCGGTAGACTTAGTGCTCTCGTAGACTTGAGTTCTCGATAGACTTGAGTTCTCAGTAGACTTGTGTTCTGGTAGACTTGAGTTCTGGATAGACTTGAGTTCTCATAGACTTGTGTTTTCGTAGACTTGAGTTCTCATAGACTTGTGTTCTCGTAGACTTGAGTTCTCATAGACTTGTGTTCTGGTAGACTTGAGTTCTCTAGACTTGTGTTCTTGTAGACTTGAGTTCTCGTAGACTTGAGTTCTCGTAGACTTGTGTTCTCGTAGACTTTGTGTTCTGTAGACTTGAGTTCTCATAGACTTGTGTTCTCGTAGACTTGAGTTCTCGTAGACTTGAGTTCTCATAGACTTGGTTCTCATAGACTTGAGTTTCTTAGACTTGAGTTCTCGTAGACTTGAGTTCTTGTAAGACTTGAGTTCTCATAGACTTGTGTTCTCGTAGACTTGAGTTCTCGTAGACTTGAGTTCTCTAGACTTGAGTTCTTATAGACTTGTGTTCTTGTAGACTTGAGTTCTCATAGACTTGAGTTCTCATAAACTTGTATTCTTGTAGACTTGTGTTCTCGTGGACCTGTGCTCTCATTGACTTGTGCTCTCATTGACTTGTGTTCTTGTAGACTTGTGCTCTTGTAGACTTGTGCTCGTAGACTTGTGTTCTCGTGGACCTGTGCTCTCATTGACTTGTTGCTCTTGTAAGACTTGGTGCTCTTGTAGACTTGTGCTGTAGACTTGTGTTCTCGTGGACCTGTGCTCTCATTGACTTGTGCTGTCATAGACTTGTGCTCTTGTAGACTTGTGCGCTTATAGACTTGAGCTCTCATAGATTGAGCACTTGTAAACTTGAACTCTCACATTTGTGCTTCTGTAAACTTGTGCTCTCACACCTGTAACTTGTCCTCTTGTAGACTGCTGATACACTGTTATTGTTGCAGGTTTGGAGATCCTGTCTCCGTGAACTGCTCCAGTACTAAGGAGGCTCTCCTGGGCTGGAGTGGGCTGCCGGTAAGACCTCACCTCTACAGAATGTACATATGCAGGAATCTAGTTCAGCTGACTCCACAATGCTCAGTCACTGCTTCTTTCATTTCTGCACCTCTGTCTGTACTTCCTGTCTGAGTTTAGTTGTGTCATAGTGTTTCTGAACCACTTCATCCAAACAGCTTCATTACGCTCTGAGGACGGTCACTGTAAACACACAGAGCTTCGATACACGCTTCACAATCCTCCACCTGAAATACTCTAAACCAGTATCAAAGCATCGCCTATTCTCAACCTTTTCTGTCAAAATGTCTCAATAAAAGCACATTCTGTACACAATCTACAAAGACATTATTTGGCATTGGCATGTGGCTGTGTGGTGCTTTGCTGTCCACACTCTTCAGTCTGCTAAACTACACCTGTTTACACAGCGTACTTGACTTTATGTTTTTTCTATTAAAGCAGACTGTTCCAGAAGTCAGTGCTTATGGCTCGTTCCTGCAGTGGACAGAGGAGTCTCTGAACAGTTTGGAGTCTTGAACCTTTTTGTTACATGTCGATGGAGGTTAACGGGCAGTGTCAAGTGAGCGTCGACCTCAAGGTTTACCGTGAGTTTGACACATGGCCCATGCATATACATACACACACATATACAACACTTAGGATATAAAAAAGTGTAATGTGTAAAAAGCGTAGATATTGTGTCATAATATGAGGCAGACAATGGAAGCACACTGAGCTGGAACGTCAGCTCGTTGCACTGAACAAAGAGCAGCAGTGCTTTGTGACAGTGGAGCTGTTCACATGTGTGGTGCTGAACATAGTGTCTGCCTCTGAGCTTAGAGACAATAGAACAAGTTTTTTAGAGGTGCTGTCATTAGAATATGCTAAATGGTTATTATGTTGCCACTGTCACTGTCACTACTATGAGCTGTCGTAGTAGAAGTCACAGAGTTAAGGTTTTACTATTGCATTACTACTGGTAATGAAGCAGTAAGTAGATGTAGTTGGTGTATTTGTGGAACTGTCCACATGTATGGTGCTGAACCCCAAACAGTAATGGAGCTGTCCACATTTGTGGTGCTGAACAAGTACTGCCTCTACTTGTACTACTACCACTACTGTAGTACTACTACTACTTGTAGTAGTAATAGTAGTAGTAGGAGTAGTGGTAGTAGAGTAGTAGGAGTAGTAGTGTAGTAGTAGTAGTAGTAGTAGTAGTAGTAGTAGTAGTAGTAGTAGTAGGAGTAGTAGTAGTAGTAGTAGTAATAGTAGTAAGTAGTATAGTAGTAGGAGTAGTAGTAGTAGGAGGAGGAGTATAGTAGTAGTAGTAGTAGGAGTAGTAGGAGGAGGAGTAGTAGTAGTAGTATAGAAGTAGGAGTAGTAGTAGTAGGAGTAGTAGAATAGTAGTAGTAGTATGAGTAGTAGTAGTAGTAGTAGTAGTATGAGTAGTAGTAGTAGTAGTAGTAGGAGGAGGAGGAGGAGAGGAGGAGGAGGAGTAGTATAGTAGTAGGAGTAGTAGTAATAGTAGTAGGAGTAGTAGTAGTAGTAGTAGTAGTAGGAGTAGTAATAGTAGTAGTAGTAGTAGTAGTATGAGTAGTAGTAGTAGTAGTAATAGTAGTAGTAGTAGTAGTAGTAGGAGGAGGAGTAGTAGTAGTAGGAGGAGTAGTAGTAGTAGTAATAGTAGTAGTAGTTGTAGTAGTAGTAGTAATAGTAGTAGGAGTAGTAGTAGTAGTAGTAATAGTAGTAGTAGTTGTAGTAGTAGTAGTAGTAGTAGTAGTAGTAGTAATAGTAGTAGTAGTTGTAGTAGTTGTAGTAGTAGTAGTAGTAGTAGTAGTAGTAGGAGTAATATTCGTCCCAAACTCATGAAACGTTGTTGATGTGTGACGTGTGCTGTGTGTCCACAGAGCCTCCAGAGAGAGTGTCCCTGAGCTTTAAGAACCAGTCGGGGGCCCCTGGAGGAGGGCCGCTCGTACTCTGTCCTGTGTGAGGTGGAGTCCGTGGCCCCGGCTCAGAACATGACTGTGGTGTTTTACAGAGGCCTCAGGGAGCTGAGTGTGCAGAGCAGCAGCTCAGATCAGAAGAGCCCAGTGAACCAGAGCTTCTCTCTGGACTACAGCGTGAGCAGAGAGGACCATGGGCCCAGTTCTGGTGTCAGGTCAGACTGGAGCTGGGCCCTGAGGGGCCACAGCCCCCTCCAGTGGTGAGCTCCCAGAACATCACAGTCAGTGTTCACTGTGAGTAGTTTGGACACAGCAGCAGTCTGCAGACAGTCCTCTGGGCTGGTTCTGACGTCTGTGTGTTTACAGTCAGTGAGGACCAGGTGGAAGCTCCGCCCACCCACGCCAGCAGAGAGCATGATGGGAGAGCTACGATATCAGCGCAGAGCCAGCAGGGAGTGAGACAGCAGCCGGAGGTGCAGGAGCCCAAAGGCACAGGTAAGAAGGAGGACACTGTTCTTCTGTCTACTGTAGAACACAACACATGTATGATTCAAATAAAGTAGACTACAGAAACTCACTACAGAAACTCTCTGAAAAGTGTCTTTCTTTACATAGTGATGTTTTTGTGAGGGTCTATCACAATCCAATCCTTTATTATAAAGCTTTATAATAAAGTAACTCTTTAGTTTACAGGAGTGTCTCAGACACTACACTGTAGGCTTATTCTCTCCTAGTCAGTGGTGTTGAGACACTTGTGTAGACACAGCTGCCTTAGAAGGTGAAGAAAAGCACAGCAGGAGGAGAACCAGACTCTACTTTGAACTTGTACAATACAGTTACCAACAGACAGAACTTGACTTTTAAATAAAAAGTACCATTGATAAATGTATCTCCTGTTTTTTAGGACACGCCCCTGGCTCCAGCGCTCTTGTCCTATTGGTTCTTCTTCATCTGCACTTGTAAGAAAAGTCTAATGTGGGCTCAGAATAAAAGCCCAGCGTGTGAAGAACCAGTGATCCTGTCTCTGCTGTTTGGTACATTTGTTCTAATCTGTATATAAAGTGTTCAAACCTGAGAGGCCCCTTCCGCTTTACAAACTAAGGACCAAAGCCTCATTTCTAGGGCTTGCTTATGTCTTATTCAGTGCGTGAAACTCCTTCTGTGCCAGACAAAACATTATAAAAGTCCACTAGCGCAGGATTTTGCTTAGCTCTGTGCAAACTGTTTCCCATGGTGCGCTGTCTACAAAGACTGAAAGACCGAGGAAAAGACAACACTCGTGGAGGCAGAAGTTAGTAGTTAAGGAAGTGTTTGATGCTGAAAATCATCATTTATACAAATAATTACATTTATTTCTGCCTTAAGCAGATATTACCAAACACTCACACTTGTGTAGACTATGGCTCTAATACCAGAGAGAATCACCCTGAGTCTGTGAATTATGAATCAACAATGGAACCTGAGAAAACTCCCTCAGCACAGGAGAGAGCCTGTGTTCAACGCAGGTCCAGCTTGTTTATACGCAGCAGAATGTAGACGATAGAAATGGTCCTGACCCAAACAGCGCATGACAATAAAGACCAGGAGCCTCATTTAGAAAGGTTTGTGTAGGATTTTTGCTGAACATGTGCGTAGCCTGTGACCACAGAAGGAGTGCTCCATGTAACATCCATGTTTGTAAAAGCTTCGGTGCGCTCTCCTCCAGGCAATCTGTACTTTATAGATCCACCTGCTGTTTAAATCTGTGCCACATCACATCACGCCCTCTCCACATCTACATCTACACATCTACACATCTACACACAGGGTGTCGGACTGGGGGGGGTAAATGGTACTACTTTCCCCAGGGCCCAAGACAGGAAAGGGCCCCTAAAAGCAAACACTTTCTGCTTGTAAGATAAGACTGTTCTACTAAATGTAATTATTTGTGATATCAGAGGCTCCACCACTTCTATAAAATGAAGCAAATGGACTTTGACTAAAGAAAACTGCTGAACAAAGAACAATATTAATTGCCCAAATTATTCACAAATATAAAAGCTAGAAATAATAAAAAAAAATATCCGTGAACAAATATAGTTTGACACAAAATGATCAGTTCAAATGTGCATATTCACTCAAATTTTGTCAAAAGATTACAACTACTTAATCCAGTAAAATTATATCAGAAATGTCACAAGAATTGTCAAAGTATAGTTTTGGCAAAATTTTAAAACAAGTTAATTAAAAAACAAGTGTGTTTAAAATACATTCTTTTTTTTTTTTTTTTTAGTGAGTGAATGCGATGGTTCCAAACCAATTGTTTTGACAGACAAAAAAACAACACATAAATGTCTTGTTTTGTTGTCTATTATGGCAATAAACATTTTGAAAGTTGTATTGTACAGCATTTGTTAGTCTTCTAGAAGGAAATATAACACAAATGAATAGTAAAATAGTGAAAGTGGACTAAATAACTCAAACAAAGATTATGTATTAGGGCCCCATCAACGAAGTTTGTACCTGGGGCCCAGAATTTGGTGCTACGCCCCTGTCTACACATCTAAACACCTACATATCTACACATCTCCACATCTAAACACTGTGTAAGGCAGAAGCAAGCTTTATAAAAGAGGCCCCAGAGCTGTAGACTCAGCCTTTACCTTTTCTTTCTCTCCTCTTTAAGTCTCTTTTTCTCAGCTCGTCACATCAACTGCATTGAAAAAAAAAAAAGCTTGTTTATAAATAAATGTAAATAAATGATCTGTTGTTTGTTTTGTTGTTTTATATTTAAAATTAAACTTCTACCTAAAACCACCAACATGCAGGTGTGTCTTTATTTATTTATAACAAATGTGTGTAACGTTGTGTTCAAATGTATGGTTTTAATTAACATTAGCAGCCCGATCTTGCCCTTTTGTCTTAGCCGGTCTTAGCCTTGGTCTTAATTATTCCTCTGTTGGCCACTAGTGGCTCTCTCCAAGCTCTATACTCTGTCAGTGTAGAAGGTGTGTCTCCAGCCAGATGTGAGGGTACAGTTTCCTTTAGTGAACCAGACACATGCTGTGACAAGTGATCAGTGATCACAGGCAAAAGTTACTGTAGCAGCAGCTTCAGTTTGGAAAAAAAGTGTAATAATAGAAAACTATTTGGTGAAAAAACTGTAATAATAGAAATCTATTTGGTGAAAGTCTATTTACTTGACAGACTTTAACAACTTTGTCTAAAAATGTGTCTTTTCTTTTACATAAAGCCTGTTGACTTCTATTATTACAGTTTTTTTTCCAAACTGAAGCTGCTGCTACAGTAACTTTTGCCTGTAATCCTAAAGCAGCTGCTCACTTGTCACAGGCGTGAGCATGTGTCAGGTTCAATGAAAAAAACTGTATCCCCACATCTGGCTGGAGCCACACCTTCTACACTGACAGTGTATAGAGCTTGGAGAGAGCCACTAGTAGCCAACAGAGGAATAATGAAGACCAAGGCTAAGACCGGCTAAGACAAAGGGCAAGATCGGGCTGTAGGTCTCACTGATGCTTCACTTTGGCACAACAGCTCTGGTGGACATGATCTGTGCTAAAACTGAACATCAACAGTGTCCTTTTATTGTGGCCAGCCTCAGACACACACTCCATCTGTGAGACTGTGGAATGGATTATCCCGGCAAAAGAAAAGTGCTCACTAAAATGAACAGTTTTGGACTGAATAAAAGAAAGTGTGTGTGAGTGAACCAGCGGACGCTCTGCAAATGTTCAGGCCCAAGTCCTTCTGGGATTTTCATATTTTTGTGGAAAAAAGAAAACCTTGAGAGTTGAATTAACAAAAGTATAATTATACATAATCAAAAGTCCAGGTAGTTCAGTCTCAGCCCTAAATGTGCTATAGAAATAAAATTATTCATTCGAGTCAAATTATACTCAACAAAATATAAACCACACTTTTGTTTTTGCTCCATTTTTCATGAGATGGACTTAAAGATCTAAAATTCATTCCAGATACACATATTACCATTTCTCTCAAACATTGTTCCAAATCTGTCTAAATGTGTGATAGTGAGCACTTCTGCTTTGCTGAGATAATCATCCACCTCACAGGTGTGCACATCAGATGCTGATCTGACTCATGATTAGTGCACGGTGTACTTATACTGCCCACATAAAAGGACACTGAAATGTGCATTTTGTTTTGCTTTATTGGCGGTCTGGGGGACTCAGAACCAGTCAGTAT
The DNA here is from genome assembly GCA_038363315.1 of Mugilogobius chulae. Lineage (NCBI taxonomy): Eukaryota > Metazoa > Chordata > Actinopteri > Gobiiformes > Gobiidae > Mugilogobius > Mugilogobius chulae. The sequence continues at coordinate 13,002,095 of CM076398.1, read as the reverse complement.
CTGGTGTGACCACATTTGCCTCATGCAGTGCAACACATCTTCTTCATAGAGTTTATCAGATTGTCTATTGTGGCCTGTGCATGTTGGTCCACTCCTCTTCAATGGCTGTGTGAAGTTGCTGGATATAGTGGGAACTGGTGCACGCTGTCGTATACGCCGGTCAGCCATCCAAACATGTTCAATGGTGACATGTCCGGTGAGTATGCTGGCATGCAAGAACTGGGACATTTCATATTCTCTGAAACGCTTTGGAGACGTTAATGGTGGAGAAATGACATTCATGCACGGCAACAGACTAGTTGAATTCTGCTGTCGCGTGCAATGCACGCTCCCTCATGCTTGTGCATCTGTGGCATTTTGCTGTGAGACAAAACTGCACATTTCAGGGTGGCCTTTTATTGTGGGCAGTATAAGGTAACCTGTGCACTAATCATGATGTCAGATCAGCATCTTGATGTGGCACACCTGTGAGGTGGGATGGATTATCTCAGCAAAGCAGAAGTGCTCACTATCACACATTTAGACAGATTTGTGAACAGTGTTTGAGAGAATGGTAATATGTGTATCTGGAATGAATTTTAGATCTTCAAGTCATTCATGAAAAATGGGAGCAAAACAAAAGTGTTGCGTTTATATTTTTGTTGAGTGTAATTGCCAATGGGTTAATAAAATTCTTACTCTGCTCATTTAGTTCTTATTTTAGCCCATTTCTCTTCTAACCAGCTAAAAAAAATTTTGATATCAGTGAACATTTCTACATTACATACGCATTCAATCTTATCCAGTTAAAACAGCTCAAAACTGGATTAAAACTCTGATTCCAGGTCTAGATTTATAGTTTTTTCAGTGTGAACTTAGTGACAGGGAAAAAAACCTTTGAACTGCAGACAATATTTAAAAACATAAAAATAAATCAATCAGCCTCCTTCACGCCAACTCACAAGAGCCTTAACACTGTCACAAGAGAGAGAGATCACTCAGATAGTGTTACAGCTCAAATGAAAAGACAGCACAACGTAATGTAAGCTTAACTTTATTTATTACTTAAGAGACAAATATCAAAAGTATTCAACACAGTATTAACACAGTACAATTTAAAAAAGGTGTGATCGGAGCGGACACACCTGGGCTGAGGCTGGATGGAACAATAAAAGAGTGACTTTGTAGTATATTCTGTCAGTAGATCAGTCATTCACACAACTATCCTGGTCGTCTTCATTCATGTTTATCCCACTTTTGATGTCATGTGTCACGTGTAAAAACAGGACACGTCTAGTTTGAGGGTTATTCTACAAAATCAGGGCCTTTTCAACTTAAAAGAAAAAAAAAGTTGAATTAAGGACATTAGAATATAGCAACAACAAATAGTAGAGAGTGTCCTATTTGTAGTCAGTGGGAGTTGTGCACTAACGTCTTCCTGTCACAGATTGAAAGAAGTCGTTACATCCGGTGGCGTAGTTCCAGAGTGACCAGTTGTTTGGTACAAATGCAGTGGACGTCAGATGAGGGATTTTGGGCAAGTCCTGAAGCAATCCTCTTTTGCCATGTGCTGTAGACGCGGCGAAGAACCGGGTTTCCATGAGGAAAAGTTGTAAAAGTGACCCCTGCCGTACACTGAGTCCGAGTTCGGTGTGAGGAGGGACTAGTATGACTGTGGGTGTTGCCAGACTTTCAGAGAGCCAAACACGACAGCCCCAGACGAGTCTCGGTCTCAGAGCTTCTGTTGGCGTAGCTGGGTCACTCACTTTTACAACTTTCCCTTATGAAACTTGGTTCAGAAGCTGCACTTTCCCTGCTTGTCGCTGCGTCTACAACAGATGACCAAAGAAAATGTATTTAGAAGATTGTTTCAGGACTAGCCCAAATCACTCACCGGAAGACGTTGCTTAAGCCATATTAATCAGTTGATCGATTGTCTTTATATTAGTCAACCAAGAATTTCTTTGGTGGACACTGGACCCAGCCCTACACTGGGACAGAAAAAGCTCTGGCTCTGTAGAATGACCTTTAAAACTGGACCACATTGGACAGATTTGCGTAAATGTGGCACATACAGTAAGACTCAGGACTGTCACATGGTTTTGGTGTGGTCCAGGGCCGGGGTCAGCGGGGTCAGAGGGGTCAGGGGGATGTTGGCCGGGCTGCACTGAGGCGGCGGAGGGGCAGAGGGGGGCTGCCTGTCACCTCGCTGAAGCCCCACCTGTGAGCGCTCTGTTTGTACCGGGCCACGGCGGCGACCAGGAGCTGCTGCGGCGGCGGCTGAGAGGAGGGGGCGGGGTTAGGCCAGGGGGCGGGGCCAGTGGGCGTGTCTGGAGCGGAGGAGTCATGCGGCGCAGGCGGTCTTTTCTCAGGTTTCTTCATTCTGGAACAAAGAAAAAGTGATGAGAAAAGTCTGAGAGAACAAGAACCTACATCCAGTGGTGTTGTTGCCATAGCGACACAGCTGTTAACCCTGGCTCTCTAGTCTACATGTAAGTAAGGTTGGATATATTGTTTATTACTTTTTTACAGAAGGTCTATCTCATATTATGGAGCTACCAGTATATATGCTAGCTAGACTAAGGCTACAAACCTCGTTGTTGACATAGGAGGAAGCGTACAGTTTAAATCCTTTGTCCATGTGTGTATCAGGTATGCGCTGGAGGCTCCAAATCCGATTATCATGAGGCGCAGAGGTTTTGTACGCTCCTCTTATGTCTACAACAAGAGGGTATATAGCTTTAGCCTAGCTAGCAGACGAATTGGTAACCCCTGAGTCTGACGTTCTGTAACAAACTAACAAACCATAAATCAAACCTTACTAACAAACACAAATTAGAGGACCAGGGTTAACAGTGTACTATCTGATCTGCACACAAGCAATTGGTGAGCTTCACATCTTACAAATCATAATAGTTATTGGCCTGGTTGGGGGAAAGAAACAAGTTTTCCTACTGATCCGGTACAGACTAGCACGAGGTTGTGTTTTCTTCTTTCTGGTCTTGGTTTTTCTTGCAGTGTGCTCATCATAATAAGTAATGAAGCTCTGCGCAGGGCTCTGGTCCAGTGGTCTGTCAAGCTGGATCTCCACGTCGAAATGCAAGAAAATCAGTCATATTTTAGTAATTTGAAATTTTTCTAAACGTAACCCAAGCCCCAATTATAAAACTTAGCTGTCAAACTATGACTAAACTTAGCCGAATTAAGTGTTCACTAATTCCTGTGTTAAGGTTGGTACAGTCACAAAAGCCAGTAAGGGGAAACACCTCGACACCATACTGGACTGTGCCAAATGGTTCCATGAGCTCTTCCTTGTGCCCGTTGTTCACTGCCATAAAGTCAGCAGCCTTTGGTCTGAAGTTTCAGTGACCACGTTGATCCACTAAGTGCAGAAGGGACCAGGCCGTAGCGCTCTCTCCTGGTTTTATCTCGTGTCTCTGCTCAGTCAGAGGGAGAGCTGCATTCACATGCGAACACTGCAGCTGCATGTTTCTATTTTCCTTGCTGTTGTTAAACTGTACGCTGCAACACTGGAATTTCCCTATTGTTGGACAAATAAAGGAGATCTTATCTTATTTTTTCCTGTGATCTTAATGCACTGCTCACTTGTCACATTGGCAGATGTGCACAGGTTCACTGCATAAAATGGTGCTATTGAGATCTGAGTCAAACTTTAGCTTTAGAGCAGTACTTCTCAAAGAGTGGGGCGCGTGATGCAATTCCAGGGGGATAACAGTCCACTGGATCAATAAGCTCCAGCGATATCGGTCCTCCTATCTGCCCGTTTCATAAAATCTGTCCCTTTTACGCGCCTTGTCTGCACTGCTTTGATGGTGGTGCAGGTGTCGGTACATTTCCACGTTTGCGTCTCTCCACTTGTGTTTGTGTGCAGCGGTCCAGGCTTCTCGCGCACCGCGCCAGACATACGCAGGTGGAAAGAACGGCCCCGACACCGCGCGCTCGCTCAACCGGGACAGAGCAGCGCCAACAAGCTGCGAGGTCGTGTGTCCGCGGTAAAACGCCTGATCTGCCACATCATTTCACCAACTTTACTCCACACAAACAGTAGGGCTCTGATCATTTGTGGAATAAACGCAGCGCCGCTTTCAAAGCTTTTTCATTTCAGCCCGTGAAGCTGACTACACTGTAAAAATAACACTGCAAAAAATATGAATAAAAAATATATATAAACTGGCAAAGTGTAAAGCTACAAAATAATGTTAATATTTGTTGAACTACGTTTCAAACTGATATTACATTTTTTTCTTTTGTTAATGTTAAAAAGGATACACTTTTAGATATACTTATACACTTTTAATAATAATCTGATTTGTAGTCACTATGGCGCGTAGGGTGGGGCACGAAATATTTTCTCTTTCGTAGGGGGGGCTTGGCAAAAAATAATTGAGAAGCACTGGTTTAGAGCTATGAGAGAGCTGATCACCAGCCAACAGAAGAAAAAACATCGTCCCCGCCAACGCAAGGGGCATGGTAGGGCTCTTTGACTGACACAGCTGTGACTAGATTCATGACGAGACTGAAACAGCTCCAGTTGTACTTACATCAGCCCAGGACTCAGGAGCTTTCTGCTCTCCTTCAGCAGGACCCTACAGAGGACACAGGACAGCACACATGGTCACATGGTCAGGGCTCAGCAGAGCAGTGCCAGTCACTTAGAATGTTTTATTTCTACAAAAGCATGTAACAAAAATGTGAAAAGTTAGTTCTTTGATATTTCTGATCTGCCTGTGTGCTTCAGAGTAAAAGATGATTAGAGCATACTAAATGTCACATGTTTGTGTTGGTGTAGTTGGAATCACAGGGGGTCAGGAGTAGGTCTGGGGTCTGGATGGTGTGTTACCTGAAAGGCATCCATCCTTTGGGCCAGAGCGGCTTCAAGTCTCCCTCCAGCAGTGAGCACAAGTACTGGTCCACATCCTGACCTCTGCTGGCTCTGTGCACCTGCTCCAGCTTCAGCTTCAGCAGCCGCTTCAGACTCTCTCTGTGACAAACGACTCACTGTTACTAAACTAAACACTAACGACTCACTGTCACTCAACTAAACACTAACACACACACAAACACTCACTGTCACTCAACTAAACACTAACGACTCACTGTCATTCAACTAAACACTCAACTAAACACTAACACACACACAAACAGCTCAAAACCATTTCAAGTCCAGTCTGACCGTATGTCCTGGTTCCATCTGAAGTGCTTTTTGGCGCGGTGGCTCTCTTTCCTGCTCGCTCCTCACTCTCTCCCTCTGTGACCCTGAAGCATGGCACAACAAAGAGTTAATACAGTTTGGGACCTGTATCAGAGGTGAGAGAAGGTGGAAACTTGACAGTTTGATTAGAGAATGATTCATCGTAAAAGGTAATAATTTCGTTCAAATCTGAAGTTAAACTAGCCCACAGATCTATTATGAGTCAATGTGTTTCTCTCATTTAAAAGCGTAAGCCAGCTGTACACTAGAGGAGTTTAATGCTGTGTTCAGACCAGAGCGTCAGAGAATTCAAAGCAGAGGTTATGTTAGCCGGCACCTGCTGCTCTAAAATGTGCCGTTGATTGGAAAAAAATAGACGTCCCCGGTCAGCTTGACCGGCAGAAATAATAGGCGAAAAAATAAAAAGTTGAAGAAAAATGAGAAATAATACATGATTTACTGTAGACTATTTCATGATAATTCCACATTAGTTCGTTCTGTGGTCAGTCCGGGCGCTTCTCGGGTTCAGAAACTAGACAAGACTCGCGCTGATACACGTGATCCTGGCGCTGCTCACAGATGATTGACAGGTGCTCAGAGAAATGGGCGCGTGCTCGTGCTGCGTAGACCTGCTTTTTTTCTTCTCAACTCGAGACAAAATGTTTACTCGTGTGTGAATACAGAGGCTTAATATGCCAAATGAAGAGAATTCGTGCGTGCTATGAAAGTGTGTTATGAAGTGAAGAAAAAAGAAAAGAAAAAATAAAGAGGCAAACGAAGGCGCGCGTCTCTCTTGAAGATTTGCTGATCAGCGTCAGCGAAACAGACGAGTTGCTGCTGGAGACAAACAGGTACAACACTTTACACGTGAAGCCCATCAGAATGTGTCTTTTCTGTCACTAAAACCTCGCGCTGAACTTAGAAATCTCCAGTTTGGAATGCACAGTCCCGCTGCGCTCCGGCCTCGTCTCAGACACATGGAGGTTGACGCTGGCTTGACTCTGGTCCAGTGCGTGCGTTGTCCTGGCTCCGGTCTCAAACACACGGGGGATCAGGCTATGGTTCAGTCCGCAAATGGGCGCGAATTAAAGCGCGTCTCATCATTATGATAAATAATAAAAGTTAAAGACATTTCATTAACAATTTTAGCTTTAAAAATAGAGACTGTGAGGTGGGGGGTGGGGGCGCTTACATATCTTGCATAAGGCAATAATATGTGACCGGTTGTTCTCCTAATTGACCGGAATTTCCATATCCTGCCGTCAAAGTAACCGGCATAAAAAAGTCTAGTGTAGTGTGGGGCACGGTGGCAGAGCAAATAGCGCTCTGGCCTCACAGCAAGAAGGTCGCGGGTTCGATTCCGCTCAGGCCGGACCTTTCTGTGTGGAGTTTGCATGTTCCTCCTCGTGTCAGGGTGGTTTCCTCCGGGCACTCCGGTTTCCCCACCAACTGATAACATGCATGTTCGGGAACACTTGGTGATAGTCGGAGGTTGAGGCGCCAGGTGTTAGGTGAATCGCCTCTGCTGAGTTGCCCCAGGGCAGCTTCCTGTCACTGAGTGAGGAGGGAGGGTTTATTTCACTGTGAAGCGCTTTTGTGACTCTGTGTCTGTGAAATGCGCTGTACAAATAAAGATTACTTAATTACTTACTTACTAACCTCTGGTTCAAAGCATCCAGTTTACATGTTAAGTTAACTTACATCTTGAGCGTCCAGCAAATTTGAAGAGAAATGTAAGTATAGCGAGTTGAAATTCGCTTGTTCAAGCATCTGCTGACGCCGCGTCTTAGATGATCCAACCTGTGGCGGATGCTTTGGCCTCATCAGGTGTCGACGCTCTTCTCTTTCACATCTCTTTCCACTAAATCCACTGCCCTTTGCCCGAACTCCATTTCTGTCTCTGCTGCATAAACAGCAGTTCTTCATTCATTCTTCTGCTGTAGATCTGCGAGTGCTCCGTTGATATTACACGTGAAACAAGGAAATGCAGCTGCGAGTTTCCGTTTTGCAGTCACCAGACAAACACTGAGCAGAGAATGAAACGGCATTTGTCCCTCGTTTGAGAAGCAGAAGAGTCAGATCAGGACCTGTATTATATTAATAGTTATTCACAAATTCACATTTATTGTATATAGAGAAGTCACACCTGAGTAGAAGTCGCCCCCCTTGTCAGACGATGAAAAGAAAGTGCAACTTATAGTCCAGAAAATGCATGAGTTTGGCAAATGACAGCAGATAATTTGGGGTCCGTAAGTAAATCTTATCCCACGTGAATACGACTACAGAGCCTTACGTGACAACGCTGTGCTCAGACGTCCTGCAGCTCTCCTTCCAGCTGAGGATCTGCTCCGGCATGCTCTTCTGGATGGCCGTCTTCAGAGCGTTCATGAGCTGGTCCACGTCCTGCTCCTCCTGCGGGTGTGTGGGGGAGACGGGACAGGAGTGAGCAGACAGACTTGTGTGAGTGTCTGCGCAGTAGAAGACGTACAGTGTGTGCAGCAGAGTGTCTGAGCCGGCCAACCCTCCGCAGCAGGGTTTTCTTGTTACAGGGCAGGAAGGTGCAGAGGTGGGAGTAGACCCTGGAGCGCAGAGGTTCACCGTACTGCTGACACTGGCCGTCGATCCTGAGAGCGGCACAACAGAGAGTAAGGTTAAGTGTTCTCCATCATCGAGGCTGAGCAGACTGACTGCAGACTTGTGCAAACGAGAGAACAGAGAAGAAGTTCTGAAAATGTCTTAGTGTTAGACCTGATCTTTGTGCGCTTCACTGACAAGATTAAATATACAGGTTTGTCTAATAAAATTAAATATCAGGAAAAAGGTCAATGCATGCTGAAAGTGACATAGCATCAACTGTGTTTTTTTTAATTGAAAGCTAGCTAAATAACTGAAATCCGTCACAGTGACTGAGAACTTTAAGCCCTGGCATAAGCACACACAAACCTGTGGGATCCAGAGAGCAGACTTACTGCAGCAGCAGGTGGTTGACCTCAGGAGTGTAGAACTTGACTTTGGACTCTCCCTCGGAGCTCTTGGAGGCCTGTGCACATGTCCAACACCAACACATCAGCACCTGCACACACTTTCCTCTGCACCACTGAATCACTCTTTAGTTTTGTGATGGATGTTTTTTTGTCTCAACAGTAGGTTCTACTTGGACACTCAGCTTCTCTTGGACAAACGTCTCTTGTAAACCAACACGGTCCCAGAGGATAAAACCTTCTACAAAATGATTTCACAACTCTCTCTGTTAAAAGAACCGTATGTAAGATGCAAAACTAGTGGTTTACAAAAGGTATTTCAAGCACAGATGAAGTTTGAAATTGTCAAATCAAGAACGAGTTTCACTATGAATCATGGGAACAACATTTCTACAACGGATGTTCATGGTTAACCGATTAACCAATAAACCGTGACTAATGGCTTAACCGAGTGGTATGGCTTTTACCAGTTAACTGACACAGATATAGAGATCGCTAAAACTACAAAACACAGTTTATCTCATAAGGGCTGAGCAAACCTGTGGTACTGCAGCAATGGCGTAACTTTACGTAGGACCGGTGTGGACATGTCCACACCAATTCTGAGCCAACAGGGACAGTCCCCACTACCTTTTCACTAAATCTCCGAGTGTCTTCCTACTGGCGCATGCATCTACCGTCAGCTGGGGGATCTATAAACACTTATATAAACACACACGCAGCACGTGCTTAATCGCGATTAAATATTCACGTGTTTCAGTCTAAAAGCATGAATGAAAGCGCCCGCACTGCTGCTGCGCTCCTTTTTCTCCTCCTCGCTCTCATAAACAGTCCACAAACAGAAGATCTGCTCCGTTGCTGTTAGCGCTTTAAATACAGGAGAGTGAGCTCTGCTGTACGGACAGCGGGACAGAGACGAGTCTGAGCTTCGTCTGAGTGTTTAAATCGTCCAAAAGACCCAGGAATCACGGAGATAAAGTCAGTTAAAGACTTCAAACCGCTAACACCTCATTAAATATGCGCACGGAGATTCAGCGGCGATGCGCGAACTTTTACACACGTGTTTGTGATGTTTACTTTGAAAACTTTAAAAAACGGCCTGGTTTTACTTCCACAGTGTAGTTAGTGAGCATTTAAGCTGGTTTTAACCAGGACTATCCAGAACTAGATCAGGTTTTCATCAGGACTGAAAATGTTAGTTACCAATGTAACTGGGAGTTCTATGAGTAGCTAACGCTAAAGCCTGTTCAGCCTAAACAAGATAAAATAACATTCTGATCCTAAAAACATCAAAACTGATGAACACTGCTCATATTATTATGTTGTATAACTGAGTTTATTCATTTAACTACAAATTAGAAATTTTTAAATATATAATTTTGTGCTAAAATTATGCATCGAAGCCAAAATACCACAAAATGTGCAGAATTGTACACTCTACAAAATGAAGAACCTTAAATATACTTTACATTAAAAAAAATTCATCTTTTGGAGAAACAAATATGTTAAAATAGCTATTTATTGAACTTTGTGTGTAAAATGCGATTAATCGCAGCTCAACCATGCGATTAATCGCTATTAAAATTTTAAACCGCTGCCCAGCTCTAATATGTATACAGTTTATAGCCTACGAGTGTCCCACCAACCCTGATGCGAAAGTTACACCCCTTGTACTGCAGTGTTTCTGAACAAATATCAATCATGCAGGGTTTATTCACTTGGATTTCATGTTGGAGAAGACACTTTTGCCTGAGAAACTATTGATGTTTGAACAGCTTACTTGTTCAAGGTAAGCTGTATCGATACATTGAGTACAGCCTTAGATTACACCCACCCAAATTCAGTACATTTATACTCTTCTCTTCCTGCCCACAGAAAGACGCCTGACAAGTCTCAAAGCGCTGACCTCTAGACTTGTGAACATGTCTAATGTATTTGTTCATGTGATGTTTGTCTTATACACATGACAAATAGACTTAAATAACTAATTAAACTCATACTTTAGAGAACCAAATGAAAACATCCCTGATTGAACATCTGGTCTGTTGGTTTTCAAATTAAGAGTTAGTTTAGATTTACAGTTCAGCTTCACAATGACTTTCAGTAAAAATCACATTTGAACTTGTTGGCTAATATTTTTCGGCCGATATTTAGATTTTTTTTTTTTTTTTGCATATCGACCATATCAGCTATCAGCCAAATGCTGGACAATATTTGATCTAGCAGTTGCGCCGCCTTTAGCCGCCACAGTTGGAAAGAAACAGTAAGACTTGTTTTATGCAGCTTTGATTTGATCATAACGTCTTTAATTTTTTTTCTTGTTTTATGACGTTGGCTGCAGCACAATCTTTGATAAGTGCTTGTTTGTGTGTCATCATGAACTCATGTTCTGCTTTAATACAAAGAAAGCGTTGTATAATCCAGTGTGGCTGCACTGGTTTATACTGTGTGATAATAAAAACACTTTGTGTCATTATGTGGTGAACAGATCACTTAACATTTTTACTTCTTAAAATGTTACAACACATTTTATTCATTAAACAACAAAACAAAATACGTTTATATTGTCTATTGTTTAATATATAAAACATGCTTTTGAAAATGCTTTTAAAAACTAAAATAAGAATTTTGAAGATACTGACATCGGCTGAAGAATTTTTAAGAAATCCACGAAAGAAAAAACTATCGGTCGATCTCTAATGTTGACTTTATAAAATAAGTCTGGACTCACCATCATGAGTTTGTGGATGCTGTCCACCAGAGCAAAAGGAAAGTCTTCTGGATGGTCTTGGTGTGCGGTGTCCTTGTTTTTCGTTTGTTCCTCTGTCCCCTGTCCTGTCCCCTGGCCATCCAGAGTGTCAACTGGACCCAGAAGTGATTGTGTGGAGGAGCTGTCCTCACAGACCAGCACACAGTCCAGCTCTAAGTCCAGAGTCTTCACGGACAAGCAGCCTCCTCCTGCAGCGTCTGCGGGCCCCAGAGGCAGTGTGCTGGAGGTCACAGGGGCCCGAGCTGAGCCCCCGACTGCACAGACCTGTCCCGCTCCTTCTCACACCTCCTCAGCGCACTGGTCATACTCAGACTGCTCAGCTTCTTCTTTTTCTTCAGGGTTTGTTTCACAGGTTCAGACACCAGACTGCAGAGACAAAGTACTAAAATACAACACAAGAGGTCAGGACTAAACATGGACCAGAGTCAAAAAAAAGGACTAAACACGGACCAGAGTCAGGACTAAACACGGACCAGAGTCAGGACTAAACACGGACCAGAGTCAGGACTAAACACGGCGACCAGAGTCAGGACTAAACACGGACCAGAGTCAGGACTAACACGGACCAGAGTCAGGACTAAACACGGACCAGAGTCAGGACTAAACATGACCAGATCAGGACTAAACACGACCAGAGTCAGGACTAAACCGGACCAATCAGGAAACACAAGAGTCAGGACTAAACACGACCAGAGTCAGGACTAAACACGGACCAGAGTCAGGACTAACACGGACCAGAGTCAGATAAACACGGACCAGGTCAGGCTAAACACGGACCAGAGTCAGGACTAAAAACGTGGACCAGAGTCAGGACAAAGTCAGGACTAAGACAAGTCAGGACTAAACATGGACCAGAGTCAGGACTAAACACGGACCAGAGTCAGGACTAAACACGGACCAGAGTCAGGACTAAAAACCACGGACCAGAGTTAGGACTAACACACGGAACCAGAGTCAGGACTAAACACGGACCAGAGTCAGGACTAAACAGGACAATCGGACTAGACCAGGTAGGACCAGAGTCAGGACTAAACATGGACCAGAGTCAGGACTAAAGACCAGAGTCAGCTACACGGACCAGAGTCAGGACTAAACATACAAAAAAACACGGACCAGAGTCAGGACTAAACACGGACCAGAGTCAGGACTAAACACGGACCAGAGTCAGGACTAAACACGGACCAAGTCAGGACTAAACGTGGACCAGAGTCAGGACTAACACGGACCAGAGCAGGACTAAACGGACCAGAGGTCAGGACTAAACATGTGCCCGTATGTGTCCCAAAAGGTAAATCCCCCAGTGTTAATTTTATTTATATCAGAGTTAAAGTCCACTCATCACATCTGTTGGTCTAATGCTGCGTTCAGACTGGACAGCGTTTAAGCGTCTAAATTCGTGCAATAGAGCGTATTTTGACGCAGAATACTTTGAAAACTGACGCCCAACAGGTGCTTCTTTGAGTTCCCTCTTGTTTGCAAAAGGCTTTGTTTTGCTCATAGACAGATCACTGAGACAGAGACAGAAGGTTGTTGCATTTATAAAACGTAGTTTACCAAATCGCATAACTTTCTCTTCCTCCAGACAGTTGTTTTGCTGTCTCTGTCCTCCTCCAGTATCACGTCCTACAGCATGTTTAAACACCACAACCAGCCTTTGAATAGATCATGTGAGGCTTTGTCAGTCCAGATCAGGTCCATGTGGTTGCTTTGCCGTGTCGCCAGATTTTCAGAGCAACGAACATACATTGAGTTAACATTGACACAAAAACGCTAATACGCTGTCCGGTCTGAAGGCACCATTAAGCCGGCTGCACACTACAGGAGTTTTGACCCAATTTTAACCTCGATATGCCCCCTATGAGTTCAGGAGGCATTTTTGTCTTTTCTCTCCTCACGTCTGTGCGTCACTGCGACAATTTGTCGGGAAGCATCATCGTGAGGTTCATCTGCTGCATGTGCACATAAATAAAGAAGAAACATTGTTTCTCATCTGTAAATAAATGTAACTCTTTGTGCTCGTAGTCAAAGTGCAGGATTCTTTTACATGAGCATTACACACTGTGTCATCTCCAACAAACCTGCTCTTTAAATAATGTGAGAAGCACCAACTTTAGCCTATATAACATGGCCAACACTGAGTTTGTTGGAACTTTTTCATTTCAGCCCCCAATGTGCGAGTGTAACAGCTCCTCACCTCTACTGAGCCTCCGATCTCCTAAGACGTTTATGAAAACGCTTTAATCCACTTGCCTTTCCTTGTTCACTTTTATAACCGCGCACATGAAAGAAAACACTCTGCGCTTGATCACATGCTCCACAAGTCTCTGATCTTTATGTGACACTTGCCTTGGGTTTGCATTGCTCTCCAAGTCCTCATCGCAGGATTTCTTCGGTGGTTTGTCCAGACCATTCTTCAGTTTACGCTTCTACAACAGACAACACCAGTCAGATCTAAAGGCAGAACATTCTAAAGCATGTAAGGCATAAAAAATTATTGAATTTTGACCTGCATGGAAAAAATTAGTTAGCAAATCATCAAACGTTCTACAACTTCATAAAACATATGCCAGTTTCTCTCACCTTGGATACTTCTCTCTTCTTCTCGGCTGGGGGCCCCTCTCCAGGATCCTCCTCTTTCTCCTCCTCCTCCAGGGGCCCCTCTGTGTCTGAAGCCGGTCTGAACTGCAGCAGGCCGAGTTCACGTAGAATCCTCCCAGTTTGGTGGTGATGGAGGCGGGCACAAACTCGTCGTACTGTGGGTCAAACAGAAGAATCAGACCAGTGGTGACCAGACCCACTCTGAGGAAAGTGTTGCAGAAGAATGAGAGAGGATCAAATCAGTAAATATACACTCAAGGAATTTTAATTTCCTTAGAAACAATACATTAGCATCATGATGTGAGTCCATATTGGGCTGAAGACAGACTTGACTGATTGTGAGAACAATAAAGAGTGCATTACAGGGTCGTTTATGTTTGAAACTCAGAGTTGACTTTTACCGCTGGTTAACTGTGTCAAGTCTTCTCTATAAAAGGCACCAGAATGAAGCCAAAACCACGATTGTCCAACCAGAGAGGGATGGAGCTATGGACGCTGTTGTCTTGTGTCTCCACGCTCTACCATTAGTCGTCTTGTTCCTCTAACGACCGCCCTCGTACTGGTGGCCCCCGTGTTACGACCGCTGCACAAGACCAACCGCCCCCCCCGCACATCTCCATGACAAGTTCAGCCTCCACCAGGTCCACAGCCCAGACCATAGGGACACACCACAGGCCAGTGTCTCCAGAACCATCCGTAATTGCCTCCGTACTGACGGTACTCCAACATATGGGCCACATGTTGGATCAGTGCTTAGAGCTCGGTCGAATGGTGCACTCACATCGTCGTTGGTCCCAATGGTCCCATTGAAAATGTCTGGGATCTGCTCAGTGTAAGTGTCACCGACGTGAACATCCTCCTGAAACTCAGCAGCAGCTGAAGAATGGATCAAGACACTACTGTTGATCCATGAGGCTGAATAACCTCTGTCCAGGGCCAACGGGGGTCAGTGAACTATTGACAGTCTGATGAAACTCTGTCACTTTTGGTTTGGGGGTTGCTCTATTGTTTGGTTGTGTTATTGGACTGAAATGTGTAAACGCCACAAGAGTTGGCCTGAGGATTAGAAATGGATGTAGGGTTCATATGAAACAGGCGGATCTCAAAATAACATTATTCTTCCCCCCAAAACTCCCAAAACTGAGTGTTTCTTTTTCCTTGAGTGTACAAAGGAGCTCTGTGGAAATAAATGACACAAATAATGCTCTAAAACTACTGTATATTAAGAAGAACACTAGGGCTGGCGATATTGACAAAAACTAATATCTTGATAATCTTTTGACGTGTCTCCATAACGGTATTTGGACTATATTGTGTCAGTTCAACATAAACGTGTTAAAACCGTTCTTAAAATGTTACTTCACTGGAAAAACAGCAACCTGAATATGTCATAAGTCTGAAAGTGATTGAATGACTTTTAAGTTTTTCAGAGTCTCTGGTGATTTGACTTCCTTAAATAAAGATTTTCTCTTTTAAGATGGTACTTTTTCTAGTGTTATTTATCAAATATTTGTCAAATTAATTACTAAGATACAGGAATCTCCCACTATAGATAATATAGATAAACCATCCTTATCCTTTAGAAAAAATATTTAAATGAATTAATATAGTATTTTAAGGCCTATTTACACTTTATGAGAAGTTTGTTCGGCCGGCTCGGGCCATAAGAAGTAGAACAAAGTTTGTTTGGGCTCTGACATTGTACTTCAGCAGACGAGCTGCAGCTGAACGACTCTAGACGAGCCTAACAACCGCTTCCACACAGTTGCTTTGTAGATTTGTATCACAGACGGCTGGAAGGGAGTTGTTCTGTATTTTCTGCAGGTACACACACAGATGATCAGTCACTGTCTTGGTCAGAAGAATGTTTTCACGTTTGTAATATGTTTGTTAGCAGTGGTTCTAAAAGAAATCCCGCCCACTTTGGAAAAACTAGCCAATCAGAGTCGAGCTGCGGCACAGCTCTGCCAAACAAAGGCTGTATGAACAAAATGACATCATTTTGTTCAAACTTCATAAGTCTGATGAAGTATGAATTGGCCTTTAGTTTATGAATACTAAATAGTCTAATAGACTAGTGTAAATATTAATAGGAATTACAGTGAATCCTGGTAATTTGTTTCAGTGTTAATGTGACATTCCCAGAATTTTATTTTGAAACTGGGCAAGTCGTTCCTGTTTGGTGTGGGTTGAGTTCCTTTTAAAGTGTCATGGCGGGTGGGCAATAGGAGGACGGGCATGGATGGCTCCTTGATTAGCACCTTGCTGATGGGGAAAAAAGGTATTTTTTGATTGTTTTATTTGTGACTTGTAATGTTTACAATGGACTAATTCACTGCATTATATTTTTTAGCTCTTACGGTGTTTATGTGCATATGGTAATAAATGGAAACAAAGGCACATTCACCTGTACGCTCATTCATTCAGCTGGGTTGCTAACAGTAAGAGCTTTACCTATGAACCGGTGAGTGGCGTCTTGAGTGGCGTGGGCTACTGACAGACGAGCTCGTTCGAGCCATTGTGGGGCGGACACACGGACAACTACGGGGAAATCGGACACGGGCCTTGCCAAAGATGACTACACCGGTAAACGGGAGACCCTGGACTAATGATTAGGCCGCAGACATTGTAAGTAGTATTCTACACACGTTTTGGAATGTTGCGGCACGGAAATAAGTTATGAAGAGTGTGGAAATAAGGCGTTGATGGACTAAAGGACACTTGTGCCTATCCGTTTCGCTGGATTTGAAAAAAGACATTTACTAATCCAAGCGCGCGCGGACGTAAACGCAGGATCACTTGAGACATTTCTTTCCGCGTTTAGCCTCAATAAGCGTCCGCACGGAGAGACTGTTTGCATATTTGAGCTTGCGCGGACGAAAACTGGAATTAGTAAAAGACATTTACGCAACTTTCGCTGAGCTAGAACTGAATCAGAGCTCGTACAGAGAGACACTTTGCACAATATTTCATATTTGCACGTGCTAGGCAAAGAACTTTTCTATCTTTGTCTAAGTCATTGATGTTTTAATCATTGATATAAAATTTTAAGAATGTGGTTTTATGAAATGTGATCCCTTTTGTTTTTTGGTTTGCTATATTGATGTTTACATGGTTTTGTGATGTTTGTGTTATTGCTCATTGCAAGCTCATGCTTGCTAAATAATTCAAATAGGAGGGTTAAAATAAATGTCCACAAATACACAACTACATAATAAAATACAATACAAAACTAAAAAGGTCTAATACTAAACCAATAATAAAATTAAACAAAGGCAAAAAAAAAAAATAATAATAAAATAAATAAATAAATAAAATTGAAAATAAAATTAAAAATTGAAATAAATAAAGCTGAAGGGGAACAAATGAATAAAATTGAATGCGGAGTGCAAGCCACTGAACAGTCCATCCTAGCCAGCACCGCAGAACACTTGGAAGAAGATGATTCTGAACAACAACAACAACAACAAGGGGGACGACCCCAACGCATGCGACAACAAACTGAAAGGATGCAAGAATATAAAAGGAGGAAGCGCTGAAAAGAGAAAAACGACTTCTTATTCTGTACGAAAAATGGAAGATAACTGCTCGAGAAACTAGAAATAAACTAAAGACCTACATGCCAGAAGAAGGAATCTGGCAACTGACTGATACTTTAAAAGAAGGCAAGGCGAGTATTTTAACTCTGTTTAATGAGATTCGAGGGATGTGCACTCCATCGATTGACATAAGACGACGTGTGGATACATGTGAAGCAGTCACTGATGATTTACTGGCAATAGCTTATGAAAGAGCTGTCGAGGAAAAGGAGGAGTTTGATGTGAACAAGGAAAGAGACCGAATGCACGAGTTATTATCATATGAGTATGCACGCTCAGTCTATGGATCTGAGGCCTCCTTTTCTTGCCATAGCCAAACTGACAACGATTTGTATCGATTGCCACAAAAGGGCAGAAGCAGCTGCGGATCTAGCTGCTAAAAGAACAAATTATGAGCTGAGACTTGAGGAAGAAAGAAAAAGGGTTGTTATAAGACAACTAGAAGAACAACAGAAAAGAGATTTGGAGGAACAAAAACTTGCCTTGGAGAGGTTGCAAGCAGTAAGGGAAATCAGTGTGGCTGAAGTGAGGCTTAAAATTTAAGTGAAGGGATGAATGGACAATTAAATGAAAATAAGTCTTCCAACTCTGTGATTGATAATGCCTCTAGTGCTCCAGTTTCCCATGAAACCGGTCCTGCAGTTCTCCCTCAGCCCACTGTCATCTCATCTTGTCCAGCATTTGTTACCGTCAAGGCTCCGACATTTATTACACCTACAGACACCTTTGAACGTGCTACTACTTCAGCATCAACACTCACTGGTCCCACATCAGGCCTTTCCTCACTGGTTCAAATGCTCCAAGACAATCTTGTAATAAATCGACTGCCGGCCCCTGAACCGTTTATTTTTACTGGAGATCCTATAAAATTTATTGAATGGAAGGCGGCATTTACAGCTCTCATCAGCCGACGAACAACAGACCCAGACGAAAAATTGTATTACCTTAAGAAGTACATTGGTGGGCCAGCCAAGCAGGTACTGGAAGGAACTTTCTTTCGAAGTGATAAGGAGGCCTTCACTGATGCATGGAATAAATTAAACAAGAGATTTGGCCACCCCTTTGCAATTCAGAGAGCCTTTCGAGAACGCATTAACAATTGGCCTAAGATCCATGCAAAGGATGCAGAAGCCCTAAGAAGCTACTCAGATTTTTGAACACTTGTCTAGAAGCGCTGCCTCACGTCAAGGGCCTCGAAATTCTGAACGATTGCGAGGAAAATCAAAGATTGATATCTAAACTACCAGACTGGGTCACAGCTAGTTGGAATCGACAAGTGACCCAATCAATAATGGAGAAGAACACATTCCCGAGTTTCAAAGACTTTGTGTCCTTTATTACGCTTGAAGCCGATATCGCTTGTAACCCCGTTACGTCTCTTTATGCCCTTCATTCTACCGATAGAAGAACTACGCAAGACATCAAAAAACCAAGAGCCAATATTTTTACTACTCAAGCTGCCGCCGAGAGAGAATCTTCAATAGCTATGGCAAAGCCACATAGATTCCTCTGTATCTTTTGTCAGGAAGATTGTCATCAACTATCTACTTGTGCAAAATTTAAGGAATTGAGCATCCTGGAACGGAGGGCATATGTCAAGGAAAGGTCACTTTGCTATGGCTGTCTTAAAAGGGGACATGGTGTGAAGGAATGTAGACAGAGGCTTCTGTGTGACGATTGTGGAGGGCGTCACCCCACTATTCTCCATGATGAGAATTTTGAAAGGCCAAATTGCTAGCTTCTGGTAATCCCACAGCAACATCACTCTGTGTCGCATCAAATACGAGTCTCCTGACATCTATGATATTACCAGTGTGGGTATCTTCAAATAAAAATCCAGCTGAGGAGATACTTGTTTATGCATTACTTGACTCTCAGAGTGACACCACCTTTATTGACCAAAATACATCAGATCTCCTTGATACTGTCAAACACAATGTAAAACTAAAGCTGACAACAATGAGTGCAAGTGGCATGACAGTACCAAGTGAACGAGTCTCGGGACTCTGTGTTAGAGGTTTTAATTCCGACTTAAAAATTGATCTGCCTGTAACCTACACAAAGGATTGCATACCCCTTGACATCACCCACATACCCACTCGAGAGACTGCAAGAAAATGGAAACATCTTTCAGAAATAGTGGAGAAAATGCAACCCTTGAGAGACTGTGAAGTTGGACTCTTGATTGGATATAATTGTTCACGTGCAATGCACCAAGGCAGTTTATTACTGGAGGTGACGACAACCCTATGCTATCCGTACAGATTTGGGATGGAGCATAGTGGGAGGCAACCCTCAATATGGTGACCCATTCAAGAGCCACATTTGTTATAGAACTATCACAAAGGAGCAGCCTCCCTCCGGCCTGTTGATGCAGTTCGAGTGCTGAATCTGACTTCAAGGACTTTGCTGATGATGAAGCTGGCTTTTCTCAAGATGATGTTGCTTTCTCAATGCAGTAGGGATTGGCATACAAAAAAATGAGTTGGGTCACTATGAAATGCCACTACCATTTAAAAAGAGGCCAATCCTGCCCAATAATAAGGAAATGGCTTGGTGCGTTTGAATCACCTAAAGAGAAAACTGCAGCGAAACCAAGATTACAAGGAACAATATATTAAATTCATCGAAGAGATTATTGAATCTGGGAATGCAGAACAAGTTGATGATGAAGTTGTGAGGGAGAAACATGGTATATCCCTCATCATGGTGTTCGTCACTCAAAGAAGCCAGAAAATCTCAGAGTGGTTTTTGACTGTTCTGCTGAATTTAAGGATCCTCTTTAATGCTCACCTGCTAACCGCCCTGACTTGCTTAACGGTCTCCTGGGAATACTTCTGCGTTTCCGTCAGCATCCTGTGGCCATGCTTTGTGATGTTGAAAAAATGTTTCATCAGTTTCATGTGGCTAAAGAAGATCGCAATTTCTACGTTTCTTGTGGTGGAAGGTGGGACTTGAACTCTCGTCCATCTGAGTTTCGCATGAAAGTTCACTTGTTCGGGGCGGCTTCTTCTCCTGGATGTGCCAATTACGGGTTGAAGCACTTGGCTAAGGAGTACAGTACAGTCCTTCCTGAAGGCTCTCAGTTCATTTTGAGAGATTTTTATGTGGATGACGGTTTGACTAGCGTGGAGAGCACTGCACAAGCCATAAAACTGGCAATGGAAGCCACGGATATTTGCGCCAAGGGGGGCTGAGATTGCACAAATTTATATCAAATGATCGTGCAGTTATTGACAGTATCCTGAGGCTGAACGTCTCCCAATGTCAGGGACTTGGATTTAAGCTTTGAAAACTTACCTCTTGAGCGAGCACTTGGAGTTCAGTGGAATGTTGAAGCAGACGAGTTCACATTCCTGGTCAATCTCAAGATGCAGCCTGCAACCAGGAGAGGAATTCTATCTACTGTTGCTTCCCTGTACGACCCGCTCGGATTTGTGGCACCTGTCCTGTTAAAGGCAAAGGGAATTTTACAAGAAATGTGCAGACACGGCATAGCATGGGACGACTCTATCTCCAAAGAGCTCCTGCCTCAATGGATTAAATGGAAGGAAGAACTTGTGGACTTGACTCGGATCTCTATCTCTCGTACTTATGTGCCCAGTGGCTTTGGGAGAATTCTCAAGATTGAGCTCCATCACTTTTCAGATGCGAGTACAAGAGCTATGGGCAGTGCTCCTATATCCGTTTTAAGAATGAGAGGGGTGACGTTCATTGCACATTGGCCATGGGAAAGTCTCGTGTCGCTCCATTAAAGGTTACCACCATTCCTCGTTGGAGCTGACCGCTGCAGTGGTCGCTGTTCAAGCCAGCGCATTGCTGAAACGAGAGTTGTTATTCCAAGATATGACTGAATATTTTTGGACAGACTCCTGTGTGGTGCTGGGGTACATCAAAAATGAAGCTCGACGTTTCCACACGTTTGTGGCTAATCGTGTACAAAAAATTCATTCGGCCTCTGCGACTGAACAATGGAGATATGTTCCCACAGAAGAAAACCCAGCCGACCATGCTTCTAGAGGGCTGACTCCTAAAGAACTCCTGGCGTCTAACTGGCTTTCCGGACCAAAATTTTTGTGGGAAAGAGAACTTGTAATGCCAAATGACAAGATTCCTGAAATCTCTATCCAAGACCCCGAGGTACGAAATGCAGTTGTTTTCAGCACTGAGGGGGTTGCCTGCAGTAGTCTGATTAACAGATTGTCCAAGTTTTCATCGTGGGGGGCTGCAGTTAGAGCGGTTGCACGGTTGATGCGGCGTGTTAAAGGAAACACGGACAGTTACATATCATCTGTAACAGAAAGACAGCAGGCTGAACATCAAATAATAAGGCAATTGCAAGAAACAGTTTTCAGCGCCGAAATAAATGGCTGAGAAGCAGAAGTTCTCTACCCAGACAAAGTCAGCTCTACAACTTAGAGCCAGTTTTGGATAACGAGGAATTCTGCGCTTGGGAGGAAGGCTCAGTAATTCCTGTCTTGAGAATGCTGCCAAAATCCAGTAATAATGCCAAAGGATCATCATTTAACACGTTTGTGATCTTGCATTGTCACGAAAACGTTAAACATCAAGGCAAAGGAATGACAATAAATAACATCAGAAGCAATGGATATTGGATTCCAGGAATTGGACGTACTGTTTCCTCCTGTATTTATAAATGTGTGATATGTAGACGCCAGAGGAGGCCAACGGAGAGGCAACGAATGGCAGATTTGCCAGTGGAAAGAGTAGAGCCGTCTCCTCCGTTCACTTATGTTGGAATGGACTGCTTTGGCCCATTTATTACACAACAAGGACGCAAGGAAAATAAAAGATATGGTCTACTCTTTACCTGTCTGAGCTCACGTGCTATACATATTGAGATGTTGGAAGATTTATCAACTGATGCCTTCATAAATGGATTGCGCTGTTTCATTGCCATCAGAGGTTCAGTGCATCAAATTAGGTGCGATCAGGGCACCAATTTTGTGGAGCCAAGAATGAATTTGCACAAGCCTTGAAGGAACTTGACAAGGAAAGACTTGCAGTCTTTTTGACAAGTCAACAGTGTGACTTTATATGAATGCTCCCCAAGCAAGCCACACTGGTGGTGTATGGGAAAGGCAGATAAGAACTGTAAGGAGTGTCTTAAGGGTGACTGTTAATATGTCTAAGGGCCTGAAGGATACCTCTTTGAGAACCTTCTTCTATGAGGCCATGGCAATAGTGAATAGCCGCCCTCTCACCGTTGATTCACTGTGTTCTCCACGTGATCCTCTGCCCCTTACTCCAAACCATCTGTTAACAATGAAGCCTGCAAGGGCCTTGCCACCACCTGGTAATTTCGTGCCTGAAGACGTCTATAGTAAAAGGCAGTGGCGGCAAGTACAATANCCTAAATCACTTATAGAATCATCATGATAAATACAGGACAAATACCTTGGAAGTATTTGTAATTTTATTAAAATAGTGTTATGAAGAAATGACATGGAGGCTGCCATTTTGCTGCGGTTATGACATAAAATAGTGTTGTCAAGGTAACAGGCATCAGCAGGTAACTAAGCAACATGAATTCCTGGGTTAAACTTTGTCAGTTTGAGCCG
This sequence comes from Mugilogobius chulae, assembly GCA_038363315.1. Classification (NCBI taxonomy): domain Eukaryota; kingdom Metazoa; phylum Chordata; class Actinopteri; order Gobiiformes; family Gobiidae; genus Mugilogobius; species Mugilogobius chulae. Next base: position 12,979,374 of record CM076398.1, on the reverse strand, counting down.
TAGCAAAGCCAAATACAGAACGATTATGTGGAATCTAGTAAAACTGAAGATAATCAAAAGGAAGAGGTAAGAACTGGACACTGTCAGTGGTGTTTTTGTGGACCATGGAAACCATGGAAACACTATTTTATGTCATCAACCAAAATGGCGGCTCCCAGTGGCTTTGAAAACAACATAAACAATGACAATTTATAAAAAATAGTAAGCAGTTAATATTTGTTTGTAATTTATTTTAATAAGCATGAGCAGTACTAGTGTTGGAGCCATATTTGTCTTCATATTCAGGGTTCCCTTTAAAGATTTGCCAAAAGAATAAGTCATTTTAGTCTTTATTTCAAGAACAAAACGTTTTCTTTTTTTCATCTCATAATTTCAAGTAAGTGTGAAATTTTCAAATTTTATAAAACAAGATATTACATTCTTTTTCCTTTGGCAAACTAGTTTAAAACTAATCAAAATGTACTGAAAACATGTAAAACGTGACTTATTCCAGGCACAAATCATCTGGTTTTCTCATGTATTCATTTTTTCCCAGTGTGTTCAGTTATCAGAACAATATCTAAAGTAATGTTTCTCTTTTGTGAAACACTTTGAATGACTTCATATAAATTCCACATAAACTAACCTTGTCTATTAGAAAGTACACAGCATCACTTATTTAATATTCATAGTAAATTCTACTGCACGATATACTCGAGATTCAAGTTTTGCATATCTCCAACGCAAAATTCACGATAATCAGCCCGATCTTGCCCTTTTGTCTTAGCCGGTCTTAGCCTTGGTCTTAATTATTCCTCTGTTGGCCACTAGGGGCTCTCTCCAAGCTCTATACACTGTCAGTATAGAAGGTGTGTCTCCAGCCAGATGTGAGGGTGCAGTTTTTTTCATTGAACCTGACACATGCTCACGCCTGTGACAAGTGAGCAGCTGCTTTAGGATCACAGGCAAAGAGAACTGTAGCAGCAGCTTCAGTTTGGAAAAAAAACCCTGCAATAATAGAAATCTATTTGGTGAAAGTCTATTTACTTGACAGACTTTAACAACTTTGTCTAAAAATGAGGCCAACATTTTTTTTTAACGTGTTGACACATAAAAAATTGTTTAAAAAATACATGATGGCCTCTTTGGCCTTTCCATAGCATTCACACTGACCCATGTTCACTCTCACATCTGATTATCTTTTTTATTAAGTCAACAAGCTTTATGTAAAAGAAAAGACACATTTTTAGACAAAGTTGTTAAAGTCTGTCAAGTACATAGACTTTCACCAAATAAATTTCTATTATTACAGTTTTTTTTCAAACTGAAGCTGCTGCTACAGTTCTCTTTTGCCTGTATCCTAAAGCAGCTGCTCAATTGTCACAGGCGTGAGCATGTGTCTGGTTCAATGAACAAAACTGCACCCTCACATCTGGCTGGAGCCACACCTTCTACACTGACAGTGTATAGAGCTTGGAGAGAGCCACTAGTGGCCAACAGAGGAATAATTAAGACCAAGGCTAAGACCGGCTAAGACAAAAGTACAAGATTGGGCTGAATATCTAAAATTCGATATATATTGCACACCTCTATTTATGAACAATTGAACATTTTTCTACTTGACCCACAAGCATGGCCGAACGCAGCTCCGAGCTCCGGATTTCTGTCATTTTTCTAGACCAACTTTTTGATTTGACTCATGACTTCCAAATGTTTGTGTAAGAGCCGTGTGTTTGAATTGTGTAGTTGATGGTAGCTTTTTCATTTAATCTTTTACAAATGTGAAAAAGCAAAGCAAAAGATCCCAGTGTACTTCAATGCAATTTTTTTTTTTTATCAGCAGCGTTACAAAACTAAGTCAACAGAAATACGTTATTAAAGGAACTGTATGTAAGATTTTGATGTCAGATTTCATAAACATGACCTATATGTGTCCAAAGATACAAGATCAACAAGTCCAAATATACTATTATTTTTACTGAAAGTCAATGTAATTCTGAGGTATTCTTAATTAAAAAAGCAATGGACATGATGTCTCTTTGTTGATGTTTACATTTATTATCCAATCAGAAAGCAGAATGAGCCTCACAAGACTCTCTCATTTAGGTTGCCAGTTTGGTTTCTTGGTCATGAACATGTTTGAGTTTGAACTGATGTTGCTCCAGGACACAGACACAACTGTCTGTGATAGGTTCAGGCACTTGTTTCCACACAGTTCTCATTAGGCTCCTCCACAATGTGTTGAAAAGCAATATTTGGGAACAAACCATGATAAAGAGTCAGGTGTCTGGGAAAGCGACTTTCTGGCTATTACCCATGATTCAGAGTCAATCTTGTTCCTGATTGGTCAGTAGCTTCCTATCTTCAATGTGTGGGCCATTTCACAATCTGGCAACCCATGTTCATTTGTGATTGTAATACCTTCTTAAAACCACTAGTTGTGAATCTTACATACGGTTCCTTTAAAGCCAACATTGTGAAGAGTGCAAAAGTTAGTCTAACAAACAAAGAATCACTTGTCATTTTTATTGTTATTTATTAGTTTATTTGACAGGGACAACGTACATTAATAGGGTCATTCTACAGAAACGGTGCCTTTTGGCTAAAAAATTTTCCAAAAAAATGATCTCAAGTAATCCTATTTTTAACATACATACAACCAAAAACACCCTTTAAACTGCCAGAAAAATATATTTGTCCACCTCATACATGATCTTTATTTTTTTGTATTATCCCGTCCTATTCATATTTGACAGAATGTGACGAGGAGGTAAAATTTGACCTAAAATGGCTGCAAGTCAGTGTGTGGTTTAGCTAGCTGAGGTAGAAATCAAAACTTTAGGGTTAGGGTTAAACTACATTTTCAATGCATTTAAAGTGATGTCAGAAGCAACAAAAAAAGATTTCTTGCTGTTTTTTTGCGTGACAGTTTACAGACACATCTAAGATTAGAAAATGTACATTTTAAACAGAAATGTGAGTGGGATTTGTCTCATTTTAAACTTGGCGCCTCTAGTGGCTTTAACAATGTCACTTTAATCTTTGTCCTGCCATTTGACAGAACAACACACGTTCTGTACAGAGACCAGGTTAATGTGACGGTGGTTGTCAAACTCAAGGACACACACAAATCTTGACTTTTGTTTAAAAAAACAATAATTATTTGCCAATAAAAATGTATGATGAGTAAGGGACATAAAAAAACAACAATAAAAGACAAAAAAAAAGAATTTTATGAAAATGGCTTTCCTTCATAATGAAATATAACCTGCAAACAGGCTCCATTGCACTGTGGACGTGACAAAAATGGTCAAAAACAAATTAAAATGTGCACAATAAATATATTTTTATGAAAAACCTACATATTCAAGTTTATAATATGGAATTGAACACTCTAAATAAAACATGTATAATTCAAAACACACACTTTGATGATTTTGTATACTTTTGTATTCCACTAAAGTCTAAGGACACAAAAGGCACCGTTTCTGTAGAATGACCCAATAAACATTTCTGTAAATGTACCAGAATTAGCCCATCTGCTGTCCTGGGCTAGACCCTTAGGCTATGTTTATAAAATTTTAGTAGCTGATTTTTTTTTTTTTTTTTCTGAGACACATAAAGGAATCTGTCATTGTATGTGTATGTAGCCAATGGAAAAGTAAAGTTACATTAGTTTATTATCATTATTATCATGCTTTAGATTCTCTGAAGCAGCAGGACTGACCCCCTCGTGCAGGACTGTGTAACTGACCCCTCGGTGTGCAGGAGCTGGTGTAACTGATACCCACCTCGGTGTGCAGGAGCTGGGTGTAATGACCCACTCGGTGTGCAGGAGCTGGGTGTAACTGACCCACCTCGGTGTGCAGAGCTGGGTGTAACTGACCACCTCGGTGTGCAGAGCTGGGTGTAACTGACCCACCCGTGTGTAACTGAACTCTGGATTGTTCGTCCGATTCAAACAGCGTGAGGACCAGGCGCGCCGTGTCCGTGTCCCGGTGCTCGACTGAGGAGGAGGAAGCTGCTGTGGAGCCGCTGTGAGGGCCGGGGTCGGGAGGAAAAACCCCGCGGAGCAACTGAGGGTCGTCAGTTGGACTCTCCGGGGTTCGGCCATGGTCCAGGAGCCCGGGCACAGACTGGGTTCTACCGGGTTCTACACACAGGTGGCACTAGGCGGAGAACACGGAGAGAGACCGAAGCACGAACCAGCAAACAGAGGATTGTCCGTGCGCGCGCGTCTTTTCACTCGCAGAACAATTATCCAATCACAATTCAATCAACGCTACGTACGACGTAAACCGTTCTGACCCGGTTAGCATAGCATACCTGTAGCCCGAAATAAAACCAGATTAAATTAATCTGTGCTTAATCCTTAGTCAGATTTCTGTCGTAATTATTATAAAATATAAACATTACTATCATAGTTAACGTTGTGTGGCACATACAGTATACATAGGCCTATAAATAAATTAGGCTTACTTGAAATCATTTGGTTATTTATGATGATTCATAAATGTTTTTCGGCACTGCTTCTATGAAATTATTCTTGTGTTTGTCTCTTGTGTCTTTTTTATTTTTATTGTTTTATATGAACCTTGATTCTGAAAGAAAGTTTATTGATTTAAATTGATTATCCAAAAACATTTAGTCTACTCAAGTAAAAAGGGTTAATGCACATCAAATAAGTTACATAAGTACAGTGTTGGGTAAGTTACTGTAAAATTGTAATAAGCTACATTATATATTACAAGTTGGGAGAAAAATGTAATGCATTTGTAGACCTATTACAATATTACTGGTCTCAAAAATGTACTGAGTTACACTACTGTGAGTTACTTTGAGCTCATCACACATTTGTTCAGACAGGGTACAAGACTAATCCTGTACATTTACACTTGATTACTGGTTAATTATGGAAATGTGATGTTACAACACCTTTTTCCTCTTAATATTTGATTCACCTTTATGCCACAGACAGTATGTTAGTGGTGTTTTGGTCCTGAAACGTTTTCAGTTGAATATAAAAGCAATTCATTTATCTGAAAGTAACTTGAGTTACTCAGAGTGTAAGTAATTTATTATTAACATTTTTAGTAAGTGGATTATATTACACTGCACAAGTAGTGAGTAGTGTTCACTATTGAGTAAGCCTAAAAATAAAAGTAGAAGTCCTCTAAAAAGTAACTCCTACTTACTATAGTAAGGCTATAGGCCTACATGCATCTGAATACCGGAGAAGGTTCAAGTGCCCACGACAGGTTGAACTACTCATTTCACTAAAACAAAGTCAAGACCATTACATTCAAGATTTCACTAATATTTTGCAAAGTTCGTCCCAGTTTGATTTTTTAGGGTTCAAAATTGACTTTCTGTTCATAGATGACATCACGCTAGGGAGTTGCTTAGCAACCATGTCATAAATCGGTGGGTTTCAGATGACATCACAACATTCTACAGGCCAATGTAATTTCAATGAGGTGGAGGGGAGATAAAATAAATATTGTTTAAATGCAATTTATTTTTGTAATACAAATGAGTATTGGGTCCAGTCATTATAGAAATAATCGCTTTTAAATTAGTAAAATATTTTTTTGAATTATTTCACGACAAAGTCCAATGTTATGAATGGGAAAAACTTACTCTTGCCTCCACCTGGCTTATAACTGCCAACAATTCTAGAATGTGAAACCCACCTACTGGGCCAAAACTCTTCTAATGTAACATGTTTTAACTTCTTGAAACATTGAAATATATAACAAACACGCTCAATTTGTTAAATTTATGTTTATAGAGTCATTAAAATGTTAATTGCGAGAAAATTTAAAACGTCTTTATTTCCCTACTGTGATGTCATCAGTTTAGAACCTCTACTTCCTGTTATTTTTTACATATTTTCAAACTTTTTCTTCACAAACTGTTCTTGATTCATGTAAAACTGTCACTTATATTTACAACTAATGTTAATCTGCTAAATTAAATTAAAATTGGAAATTTGTAGAAACCTGTCATACGCACTTTAAGAATCAGATTTGGGTAAATGTAAGCTCACTTTATTTTTCATCCAACAACCCAAACTATTTGTGTTTATTCAAGTCTAGATTTATGTAGGCCTAAGCTTACACAGCAGGTATTTAAATTTAAAGTTATTATTGTGACACTTCTACTGTAGCGTATTATTGTGACGCTTCACACAGCCTAAGACAGGCTATTCAACTTTGTTTTCCAGAGGGCCAGATTTGATCGAGGAACATGGCTTCTGGGCCGGGTGTTGCACAATACGTTACTTTTGACATGACGTTGTGCCAATACTACTAGATGATTTGTTTCTACAGTGATAATAACTAATGCTACAGTCGATAATAATAACCAAATCTGAACCTGGAGTATCTCACCTTTAAACCAGATCTAAACCAGAACCAGATAAGCTCTAAAACAGAATTAAACCAGGACTGAAACAGGACCTAATCAAGTCAAAGAAATACGCTGTTAAAGTGACCATATTAAACTTTATAATGAGTGAATAAATAAATAATGTTAAATTAAGTCATTTTTTCTTTATTTGAGCATATTCTGTCTTAAAAATATTTGCCACTAGAACAAGAGCAAGAGGGATTGTTGCTAAAACCTAATAAATAAATAAATAAAAATATACAGTTCTTTGTCACTGGAAATGAGTAAAAAAAAAAATGCAACTGGAATTGAAACAAGACAATGCACTTCATAAGCAAATCTTATTTTCAGACAGTATAATGAAATCAAACGCTTATTGACACATTAAGACATTTAACTTAGTCACTTTTTTCTGAGAAATAACCCAGAATTAAATCTGCAAACAAAACTTAATATTTTTGTATTATTTAAAAAGTGAATTGGGGGTCGAGTCAGATTTTTGAAGGGCCAATTTGGCACCCGGGCCTTAAGTTGAATAGGCCTGGCCTAAGACAACAAAATATATCCAACATTATCATCTCAGAATCTTTTCTGAAGTGAGCTGTACATGTCCCAGTGTTCACCTGCAGAGGGCGACACCAGCACACGGACATGTCTGAGGAGGAGGCTTTTAGTCAAGATTTAGTTTTTAGATTTTCATATAAAGATTTAGTTGTAATATATATTATTCTTTTTCCAGTTAGTTTTTATTTTTTTACGTTACCTTTTTTTCATTATGTAATATGTTGTTTGTGTTTTTATGTTTTTTTTTTTTTTTTATGTAGGCCTATTTTTTGTTTGTTTGTTTTTGCTCTTGCTTTAATATTTTATTTTATTAACATTTCACTCTATTTTTTCTTTTTTTTTTTATGTAATTTGTATTTTGCTTTGTATTTGTGTTTTTTTAAATTATATTTTCATGTTTCATGTATATTTTATAGCTATAGTTATATTTATCTAAATTAAAATGATAAAAAAAAACCTATAAAAAAAATAATAAAACAATAAAAAATAAAATAAAAAAATAAATAAAACTGTTTAAATTATTTTTTTTATTGTTTATTATTTTTATTTATTTTTTAGTTTATTTATTTTTGCATATTATGTACTAACAATTCCTCCCATGTTTGTTTCATGTTTATATTCTTCATCAAAAGTTAAAAATCTCTCAACAGTTCTGACATTTTGTATTAAAAGTGCTAATGTCACCAAAGGGATGTTTAGGTTCGGCCACAAAATATGTTCTTAACTGTTGGCTGCATCAGACGGTGAAGCTGCTGCTGTGGTTGGTTTTGTGGGACAGATGGAAGCAGAGGGGCGCGTGTCTCTCCCCGGGACAGAACGTGTGTGTGTGTGTGTGTGTGAGGCCCATCCTGACTGAGACCGGACCACCTCGGACCTCCAAACACAGCCAAGCTTCACTGGGAAACATTTGTGCTGCGACGCTTGAAACATGTTTTGGTAATTTTGATGCACTGCAGACATAAAACTGACTTTGAGCAGGCTGGCGGCGTGACCTTTGCCCTGCAACAAGACGTTCTTCTGTTCCGTTAGCAATATTTTTGTTATCTTATGAGACATTGTTGGCAATTATTTTTCCCCGAGGGTCAAATCCAGACAAGTGACAAAGGGCCGGACTTCAATTATTAAAAGAATTTGTTATTATTACAAGCACATTTTGTATATTTACTTTTTTATTTCATGTTAAGTGTCTTCCTGTAAGCAGCACTTTAACTTTTAAGCACTTTGCATTCATGTAAACAGTTTGGTTTAATTGTTTTTTTTTTTAAGTAAAGTAATCCCACATTCAAACCATTCACACCCCCACACACAAACACACACACGAGAGGAGAGGTGCATACATTTTCATTAACATATAAAAAAAAATAAACAAACAAAACGACTAAAAACGAGGAAAAATATAATCATCAACATAATCGTAATAAAAATATTATTATATGCAAAAAAAGTGCATATCTAAAAAAAAACAAAACAAAAAAAAAAAAAAACAGAAAAAAACAAACAAAAAAAAGTCAAGTCCAAAGTTCATGTTCTTGTGGAGTTAATATAGTTGAATAAGGGGTTCCATGCTTTGTCCCTGCATTAAGGAATCTATGTTTTTCCATAGTTATTAGAGTGACAAGTTCATTCAACCAATTTCTAATGATGGTGCAGATGCTGATTTCCATTCCGTGAGGATTAGTCTTTTAGCCACAATAGTTCCAACTAACAAAGCATGCCTCAAATGTTTTGAAAGCTTCAGTGTCTTTGTAGAGCATCCGAACAAAGCGAAGTCCTGTGTAACCGGTTTATTAATAATATAATTACACAAAATTAATTTTCTTTTATTTGTTCTGCATACTGGTTAGTAACTGTGCTGTCTTGGCCCAGATGTGGTCTCTTCTTCGTCTGTCCCTCCGGCACTCGGGTATAAATTGGGGGGGTCGTGGCTTCCTCTTCCCTTTTGAAACCCGTGTTGGGAAGAAGGTTGGTTATCCAATGTATCCGGTGTTTTATGTGCAGTTTGGCACATATATATCACATATATTATCCAGTATTATTTCACTTTTGTTTTGGTCATTGAGCAATCTATAGTTGTATTTAAGTCAATATTAGCCTTTGAATTGTACCGATGTTTTTATTTATTGATGTGAAGAAATCGGGGAAAAATACTGACGCTGTCATTGTCTCTTTTTCCCTTGTAGTTTTGGGCCAGCGGTTAGCAGCACATGTTAAAGATTGTTTACTCTTGTTATAATCCAGATTAAATGGAGACTGCTTCCAAGCGATGAGATGTGTCTTGTGGTTCCCTCATGCACGGACAGCCGTAGACCAGCACACACAACGCAGAGTGAAACACACCGGTCACACCTGTCTGGTTCTAAATTCTTGTCATATACACCAGAGTAGAAAAAAAGAGACCAAAACGTTGGATGATAGAGCAGTCCCAGAAAGAATGTAACAATGAACCTTCAGCTACTTACAATGAAGACACATCAGGATAATAATGTATGCAATGAGACTTACAGTAGTAGAAACGATGAATCACTTTAAATTGCATTAATATGTGTCTGCTATTGACTGAACATTTATGAATTTGGTTTCATTTTTTGTCGATGATCCTACTAACAAATATCCACAAAATAAACTATAATGATACAAAGTGTGTATTGCCCCCTTGAAAAGTTCATGGCCCCTGCCTGGCCACCTCACAGCAAAATTTCTAGATCCGCCACTGGTTAAGATGGTTTCAGTTGACGGACTTAGATTATTTAACTTTCTTCAAGGTGTTTCTGTCTCGTTTAAATAGATTTGCAAACTTGATTGAAGCTCAAATATCTTGGAAACAGTCAGAAATGTTTTCAAACAAGTGAAAATGCTACGAGATATTTACAATTTTATTCAAATCTGGCTAAACTAACTAAAATTAAGATGAATATTTTGAATTGTAGTAGTTTTAACTTAGACTAGATAATATAGATAATAATTCTTTGCAGGATAAGAATAATGCTTATTCTCAAAACACGCTTTAGGCCTGATTAAAACAAGTGGAGGGCCGCATCTGGCCCCCGGGTCGCAGTTTGCCCAGGTCTGTTCTAAATCAGGACTCCTTCTTCAGCCTGCCCTATGCTCTTAGTGACAACTGGATTTAACCAACTTAACACAAATCAAATCAATTTTCTCATGTGTATAGCCATAATCACAACTGAGGACTTTGTTTGTTTGTTTGTTTGTTTGTTGACAACAATGAACATTTAAATAAGAGAGTTTGGAAAAAGAAAAGTCAGAAAACCGACTGAGCCAAATTAAATTAGTCTTTCTTTAGTTGACAAAGTTTTACAGAAGAGTGTGTTGGAGCTATACTGTTTGGTGGAGAAGCGTTTGTGTTTGGAGCGTGTTTGGAGTGACCATGTCAAACTGCAGGGGTCTGTGGGGGGCCCGGGGACACTGCTCGGGGCCAGATGGTTTCCTGTGAGCTCCATGACCACAGCCGGGTCACAGGACAGCAGGAGAAGCACTACTGACAACCCAAAAAGAACATGTTTTAGAGCTGTTCCTACGCGTTCGCTTCTGGTTGGATCAGACTATGACAATGTCCTCCTGATCCAGATGTGTTTTAATCTTATTTTGTCTGGATCTATCCTTCTTGCTCAGGTTCTGAGGTTCTGAGAGTTCTGAGGTTTAGCAGAGTAGACATGTCACACTAACAACAAGTGACACTTTTGAGTCAACTGAAGTCCAGTGGCAGGGCAAAGGTTCATTATTGCTGTTTTAGAGGCAAGATGAAGTCACTGTTTTGCAAGTCTCAGATTAGTCTCAAGTCTTTGGCCTCAAGTTTAAGTCAGGTTACAAGTCAGAGACAAGTCCAAATCAAACCTTAAGTAAAGAAAGACAAGTCCAAGTCAAGTCCTAAGTCAAAGAGAGTCACTCCAAGTCAAGTCTTAGATTACTGACCATTAAGTCCAAGTGATGTTGTCTGATATGTTGGAGCTGCAGAAATGCTCGAATCTGGGTAATTCATAGACTTATAAACAGTCCAGAGGATCTCAGAGATCTACATATGACATCACAGAGCTGGGATATTCACAATAGTGTTTTCTGAGGTTCAGAGGAGAAAGAATCTCACTGACACAAACTTAGGAGCAGTGCAACGGCCCATCTACATTCTTGATAGGCTAAGGCTTGGTCACGACCAGTGCTGGGCAAGTTCCTTCAAAATAGTAATTAGTTATAGTTACCGATTACTTCTCCAAAAAAGTAAGTGGGTTAGTAACTGCGTTACTGGTAAAAGAAAGAAACAAATTACTGGACAAAGTAATTACAAATAAATTACACAAAAAACGAAATAATAGTAAATACGTTTCACTCCAAATTCCAAACACACATGTCCATCTGTAAACTCCAAACACACGTGTCCTCTGTAAACTCCAAACACACAGTCCTTCTGTAAACTCCAAACACAAGTCCTGTAAATCAAACACCTGTATCGTAACTCAAAACACTGTCCTTGTAAACTCCAACACACGTGTCCTATCTGTTAAACTCCAAACACACATGTCCTTCTGTAAACTCCAAACACACGTGTCACACGTGTCCTTCTGTAAACTCCAAACACACTGTCCTTCTGTAAACTCCAAACACACGTGTCCTTCTGTAAACTCCAAAACACTTCTGTAAACTCAAACACCATGTCCTCTGTAAACTCCAAACACACGTGTCTGTAAACTGTAACTCAAACACATGTAAACTCCAAACACACTGTCCTTCTGTAAACTCCAAACACACGTGTCCTTCTGTAAACTCAAACACACACGTGTAAACTCCAAAACACACGTGTCTTCTGTAAACTCCAACACAAACTTTGTAAACTCCAAACACACGTCCCTGTAAACTCCAAACACACATGTCCTTCTGTAAACTCCAAACACACATGTCCTTCTGTAAACTCAAACACACGTGTCCTCTGTAAACTCAAACACACGTGTCCTTCTGTAAACTCCAAACACATGTCCTGTAAACTCCAAACACACTGTCCTTCTGTAAACTCCAAACACACGTGTCCTCTGTAAACTCCAAACACACACGTGTCTGTCCTTCTGTAAACTCCAAACACACATGTCCTCTGTAAACTCCAAACACACGTGTCCTTCTGTAAACTCCAAAACACATGTCCTTCTGTAAACTCCAAACACACGTCCTTCTGTGTCCTTCTGTAAACTCCAAACACACGTCCTTCTGTAACTCCAAACACACACGTAAACAAACACACGTAAACTCAAACATGTCTGTAAACTCCAAACACACTGTGTCCTTCTGTAAACTCCAAACACACAATGTCCTCTGTAAACTCCAACACACGTGTCCTTCTGTAAACTCCAAACACACACGTCTCCTGTAAACTTCAAACACACACTGTCTTTGTAAACTCCAAACACACGTGTCCCTCTGTAAACTCCAACAACATGTCCTGTTGTAAAACTCCAAACACACATGTCCTCTGTAAACTCCAAACACACACTGTAACTCAAACACATTCTTCTGTAAACTCCAAACACACGTCTTCTGTAAACTCCAAACACACGTGTCCTTCTGTAAACTCCAAACACACACGTGTCCTCTGTAAACTCCAAACACACGTGTCCTTCTGTAAACTCAAACACACACGTCCTTGTAAACTCCAAACACAATGTCCATCTGTAAACTCCAAACACACTGTCTTCTGTAAACACACACACGTGTCCTTCTGTAAACTCCAAACACACCTCCTCTGTAAACTCCAAACACAGTCTTCTGTATTCAACACACGTCTGTAATCCTTCTTCTGTAAACTCCAAACACACGTGTCTTCTGTAAACTCCACACAAACTCCAAACACGTGTCTTCTGTAACTCCAAACACACATGTCCATCTGTAAACTCCAAACACACATGTCCTTCTGTAAACTCCAAACACACGTGTCCTTCTGTAAACTCAAAACAAAATTCTGTAAACTCCAAACACACGTGTCCTTCTGTAAACTCAAAACACAGTGTTCTGTAAACTTCCACTGTAACTCCAAACACACATGTCCATCTGTAAACTCCAAACACACGTCTTCTGTAAACTCCAAAACACACATGTCATCTGTAAACTCCAAACACACTGTCTTCTGTAAACTCCAAACACACGTATCTTCTTAAACTCCAAACACGTGTCCTTCTGTAAACTCAAACACAACTGCCTTGTATGTAAACTCAAACACACGTATCTTCTGTACTCAAACACACTGTCCTCTGTAAATCCAAACACACGTATCCTTCTGTAAACTCCAACACCGTGTCTCTGTAAACTCCAAACACACGTGTACTGTACTTGTCCTTAAAATCCAGAAACACATCCATCAACTCCAAACACATTCCCTCGTAAACTCCAAACACACGTATTTCGTAAACGTCAAACACACGTTCTTCTGTAACCCAAACACACGTTCCATCTGTAAACTCCAACACTTTCCTTCTGTAAACTCCAAAACACTTCTTCTTAAACCAACACCACGTCTCTGTAAACTCCAACTCCTCACACACTTCACGTGTCTGAAACTGTCTGTAAACTCAAACACACCATCTGTAATCTTAAACTCCAAACGCTGCGATGACAAAAGAGAACCGAGAATTTTTTCTGAAAAAAAACTGCTTAACTTGGATGTTGTCAGTGTTATGAAATCTTACATGTAATGATTTCACTTTAAATAGTAGATTAGACTTAGACTTTAATCCACAATAATAACTGAATTCTTAATTGCTGAGATGTAAATAGATAAAGTTGTTGAAATGTGTCCCAATTGAAAATATATATATGTAGGAATAAAAGCTAAATCCTGTCTGAAATCAACACAAAGCACTACGTCTGCTTTTTGGCACAAAAAAGTTGATTTTTGTCTAATGCTAAGCTGTTGACCTCTGATTGTGACAGCGCTGTTACTATGGCGATAACACCCCCAAATGCCTCGGAGCGCCGACGCCGGGCTGCATAAATAATTAGCGCGGCGGCGTGTTAATTAGATTGTCACATATATGTTTAGCGAGCGCTGTGATGGCACTCGTTTTTGGATTGGCTGTTAATTAACGGTAATGGTCTGACGCTCTAATTGAGTCATTAAGAGTGCTCTGTTTTACCTGCTGGTAATTGTAAAGGACCCAAACGTGATTGTTCCCCCAGAGGCATCTCACTGTCAGATATGTGAGCAAAGAGGAGAGTTAGAGCTGGTATTGGTTACAACAAGTAGGGTATGGTTGATTTGGTGTTGCATTTAGACTTTGTGTTTTGAGTTGTGTTTTTGAATTAGCGTTTTTTTTGAAATTGTGTTTTTCAATGAAGTTTGTGCGTTTGAATAAGTGTTTCAATTTATGTTTTTGAATGTGCGTTGTGTTTCGAATATGTTGTTTTTGAATGTTTTTACTTTAATTTGAGATTTTGAAGATGTGTTTTTGAATTTGTTTAATCCGCGTTTGAAGAAGTGTTTCATGTATGTTTTTGAATGTGTGTTGTGTTTTTCAAATTTGTAATTTGAATTTTTTATTTGTGTTTTAAATTGTGTTTTGAATTTGCGTTACATTTTTTAATTTGTGTTTTTGAATTTTTTTATGACTTTGAATTGGTGTTTTGAGTTTGTTTTGAATGCTTTTTTGAAATTGTGTTTTCAATGAAGTTTGTGCGTTTGAAGAAGTGTTTTTCAATTTATGTTTTTGAATGTGTGTTTGTGTTTTAAATTGGGTTTTTGAATTGTGTTTGTGTTTTGATTGTATTTTTTTTTTTTTATGTGTTTTGCATATGTGTTTGTCAATTTGTGTTTTAATTTGGTTTTTGAATTTGTGTTTTGAATGTGTTTTTGAATTAGCGTTTTTTGAAATTGTGTTTTTCATTTAAGTTTGTGCGTTTGAATAATGTTCAATGCATTTTTGAATGTTTGTTTTGTTTTCAAATTGTAATTTTGATTTTTTTTATTTCTGTTTTGAATATGTGTTGTCAATTTGTTTTTTATTTGGGGTTTTGAATTTGCGTTAAATTTTTGAATTTGTGTTTTTAAATTTTTAATATGTACTTTTGAATTTGTGTTTTTGAGTTGTGTTTTGAATTTGTGTGTTTGAATTAGCGTTTTTTTGAAATTGGTTTTTTCAATTAAGTTGTGGGTTTGAATAAGTGTTTGTCAATCAATGTTTTTGAATGTGCGTTTGTGTTTTTGATTGTCTTTTTGAATGTGTTTCTATAATTAGTTTGTGATTTTGAATATGGGTTTTTGAATTTGTAATTTTTGATTTTTTTTTATTTGTGTTTTTGAATATGTGTTTGTCAGTTTGTGTTTCGAATTTGGGTTTTGAATTTGCGTTTTAAATTTTTAATTTGTGTTTTTGAATTTACGTTTTTTGTGTTTTTCAATGAAGTTTGTGCGTTTGAAGAAGTGTTTTTCAATTTATGTTTTTGAATGTTCGTTTGTGTTTTGAATTTGTGTTTTGAATGTGTTTTTGAATTTAGTTTGTGATTTTGAATATGTGTTTTTGATTTTGTGTTTGGGTTTTTGAATTTGTAATTTAAATTTTTTATTTGTGTTTTTGAATATGTGTTTGTCAATTTGTGTTTTGAATTTGTGTTTTGAATTTGCGTTAAAATTTTGAGTTTGTGTTTTTAAATTTGTGTTTTCATTTAAATTTGTGCGTTTGAAGAAGTGTTTTTCAATTAATGTTTTTGAATGTGCGTTATTGTTTCAAATTTGTGTTTTTGAATGTGTTTTGAATTTAGTTTGTGATTTTGAATATGTGTTTTTGAATTTGTAATTTAGATTTTTTTGTGTGTTTTTGAACATTGTTTTGAATTTGCGTTAAAATTTTTGAATTTGTGTTTGTGTTTTTGAATTTGTGTGTTTGAATTAGCGTTTTTGAAATTGTGTTTTTCAATGTATGTTTTTGAATGTTCGCTTGTGTTTTTGAATATGTGTTTTTGAATTTGTGTTTGTCAATTTGGGTTTTTGAATATGTGTTTTGTTATTGAATTTGCGTTTCAATTTTTGAATTTGTGTTTTTCTTTTTGAATGTATTTTTGAATTTGCGGCGTGTTTTTGACTTTCTGTTTGTGTATTTGAATGTGCGTTTGTTTTTGAATTTTCTTTTCTGTTTTTTATTTTGTGTGTTTTTAATTTTGCGTGTATGTTTTTTAATTTGTGTATTTTAATTTGAGTCAGAGGGTTAGTTGCAAGAAAACTGACATGACAAAATGAAACTGTCTGTTTTAGAATTTGCACTTGAGATGTAAATTCTGCTTATCTTTTTAAATCGGGTGCATGTTTTTTAGTGTTTTTTGAATTAGAGTTTGTGTATTTTAATTGGCATGCATGCTTCTTATTTGTGTGTTTTTTTTATTTGCATTGTGTTTTTGAATAAGGAGGATGCTGTTGTTTTGTTTTTTACATTGGTTGTGTGTTTTCATATTTTTATATGGGTTTTCTGTGCCAATGTTTATGAATTTAGGTGTGTGTTTTTGAATTGCATTTGTATTAAAAATTGTGGATTATTATTTTTTTATTTGCTTTAGTGTAGTTTTTTTAATATATAAACTGTATTCTCTTTTTTTTTTTTTTTGAGTGTGTGTCTTTTGAGGCCACCGTAGATTACACAGCCTAAGCCTAGATCAATCTAATCATTTTGGATGCTAAGCTAAAGCGTTTGTAAAGCTAATTCTCTCATTTCAACACTCACTTCAGCACTTTGTTGTGGAAGAGCCGTGTTCTGGTGTGTGTTGGGGCTTTTGTCTGATCAGGGGCCCACTCACCCCTCCCTCCGGGGGCCGGGCACACACACACGCGTCCCACTCAGGAGCCCACACCCACCTCATCACTGCCACCACCATCAGCACCAGGGAGACACGCGTCGCATTATCAACTTAATTAAGCGAGCAGCTGACAGTGTGGCCTGCCCAGAGGGAGGGAGAGAGAAGGAGAGGAGAGGGAGAGAGAGGGGAGAGAGAGAGAAGGGAGAGAGAGAGAGAGAGGAGAGAGAAGAGAGAGCAGGGAGGAGAGAGGGAAGAGGGAGAGAGAGGAGAAAGGAAGAGAGAGAAGAAAAAAACAGAGGGAGGGAGAGAGAGGAAGAGAGGAAGGAAGAGAGAGAAGGGAGAGAGAAGAGAGCGAGAAAGGGAGGAGAGAGAGAAGAGGAGAGGAAGAGAGGGAGGGAGGGAGGAGAAGAAGAGGGAGAGAGAGGGAGGAAGGAAGAGAGAGAAGAGAAAAAACAGAGGAGAGGGAGAGAGAGGAGAGGGAAGGAGGAGAGAGAGGAGAGGGAGGAGAGAGAGAGAGGGAGGGAGGAGAGAGAAGAGGGAGAGAGAGGAGGAAGGAAGAGAGAGAAGAGAATAAACAGAGGAGATGGAGCGAGAGGAGAGGAAGGAGGAGAGAGAGAGAGGGAGGAGAGAGAGAGAGAGAGAGAGGAGAAGAGAAGAAGGAGAGGGAGAGAAGAGGAGGAGGGAGAGAGGAGAAAGGGAGGGAGAGGAGAGGAAAGAGGGAGAAAGGAGAGAGAGGAGAGAGAGAGAGAGAAGAAGAGAGAGAGAGGGAGAAGAGAAAGAGAGAGACAGAGAGAGGAGAGAGGAGAGAGAAGAGAGGAGAAAAGACAGAGAGAGGGAGAGAGAGAAGAGGGGGGAGGAGTGGAGAAGCACAGGGAGGGGGAGGGAGAGAGAGAGAGAGGGAGGAGATGAGAGAGGAGAGTGAAAGAGAGAGTGAGAGAGGAGAGAGAGAGAAGTAGAAAGGAAAACAAGATAGAGAAAGAAGGAAGCAGAGGGGAATGGAGGAGAGAGAGTAAGGGACGAGAGAAAGAGAAGAGAGGAGAAGGAACAAGAGTGAGAGAGGAAGGGGAGAGAGGGACAGATGAAGAGAGAGAAGAGAGGAGAGATGGTGAAAGAAAGAGACAGAGAGGTAAATGGGGACTAGAAGAGAGATGAAGACAGAGTGAGAGAAGTTAAGGTTAGAGAGGCAGTTAGAAGAAAAGAGAAAGAACGAGAAGAGAAGAGGTGAAGAAACAAATCAGAAAAGAGGGAGAAGGAAAGAGGAGGGGGGAGAGAGATTGTGCTTCTTAATAACATGATGAAACAGTTTATGAACGAGGCCAAAATTATTACAGCCACTCAGCTTATTACAGCAGACGCCGCGGTCAGTGAGGGGAAGACAAGAGGGAGAGGGAGGGAGGAGTGGGCAGAGAGAGAGAGAGAGAGGAGAGAGAGGAGAGGAGAGGTGGAAGAGAGAGGAAGAGAAGAGAGAGAGAGAGAGGAGAGAGAGAGAGGGAGCGGGCAAGGAGAGAGGAAGAGAGGAGAGAAGAGAGAGAGAGAGGAGAGAGAGAGGAGGGGAGAGAGAGAGAGAGAGAGAGGAGGGGGGCAGAGGAGAAGAGGAGGAGAGAGGGAAGAGAAGAGAGAGGAGAGGAGGAGGAGAGAGAGAGGGAGAGAGAGAGGATAGAGAGAGAGAGAGAGAGAGGGAGGAAGGAGAGAGAGAGAGAGAGAGGGAGGAGAGAGAGAGAGTGGGAGGAGGGAGAGAGAGAGAGAGAGGGAAGAGGAGAGAGAGAGAGAGAGATAGAAGAGAAGAGAGAGGAGAGAGAGGAGAGAGGGAAGAGGATGGTGGGGAGGGCAGAAGAGGGAGGGAGGAGGCGTTGATTAGCTCCAGTATTCAGCCACACGTTCAGTAAAATGAAGCTGCCATGGCCCCGGGGCCCGTTTGGCCCAAAGACACTTCTACTGTTTATGTGGACAATCACCCGCTGCACACCACACACAACTTATACACACACACGCACACACCAACGCACATGTATGTTGTGTTTCCATCTGTCATGGGACATACATTGACTTACATTCATTTCATGGACCCTTACCCTAACCTGAACCTCAGTGGCTACCTGCCTAAACTTAACCCAACCCTCACCCTAATCCTAACCTTAACCTTATTTGATTTAAAACCATGTTGCTGATCTCATAATGAAGGCTTTACATCATGGGGACCTGCTTTTTGTCCCCATAAGGAAGGCAGGTCCCCAGAAAGTGAGTGTGTATACAACTTTTGGTCCTCACAAAGTGATGAATACACGCTCATCACACGCACACAAACACGCACAAATGCACAAAAACTCCATCACATTTATGAAAGATCAAAAAATGTGAAAATGTATTTTGTTTTTTCATTTAAAGAGCATATGAAGGTTTGAAAGTTTTTTTACATTTTTATTTAATTTGGTAGATTAACACCTGTTGTAATTATAAAACTCTTCTGCCATTGTTCATTAGAGAGAAGAGATCCATGAGAACTGTGTGGAAACAGTGCCTGAGCTATACAGACAGCTGGAGCAACATCAGTTCAAACTCAAACATGTTCTCTGACTCACGGTTCAAAATCAGAAACCAAACTGGCAACGCAAATGAGAGAGTCATGTGAGCTCGTTCTGCCTTCTGATTGGATAATCCTCTCGAGAAGCAAAACATAAGATGCAGGTTGAAAATAATCCTTGTGTTATTTGTGAGCATTTGGTACTGAATGAAATAGTGGAAGATGCACATACAACACAAACCAGTACCACACCTCAGATTCTGCACTTTTAGTCAGTTTGTCAGGTTTTTGCTCCCCCTAATCTTCGCACATGAGCAAATGCTTGATAAATGAGAACCTCTACAGTCTTGTATGTGTGGCTAAAGATAAAGACTATTCATGTTCACTCTGATAAAAGTATTTGGTGAAAAAATATTATTGTTCAAATTGTTTCACTAATTCTGAAAAGTATTCACACCTCCACACAGACCCCCACACACACTTCACGCACGCGGGCCCGGTGCCTTGTCCTCCCGCAGCAGCAGCGCTCCTGTCCGACACACTCATTTCCTCCCGCTTCCAATGCCATTAACCCCGGTGACGTCACGCACACACACCACCGCTTCTCATTGGTCCGCGCGTGGAGGAGCGCGAGGAGGGGGTCCTGGTGTGAAGCTGAAGCGCGCGTGCGAGCTCACTCTATACTCCGGTGCACTGATCCACCGAGAACAGCACCAGAGAAGAAGACCGGTCTAAAGGACAGGAGACCGGAGGAAAGGATCAAAGCAGGGGACCGGAGAGAAGCAGAGGACCGGACTGAAGAGAGCCAGGACAGGGGACCGGAAAAAAAGACCAAAGGAGAGGACCAGGACAAGGCACCAGAGGACCGATCCCCTGGACATTACCGGACCTCCCGTTGCTCCCTTCTGTTGGACTTCTCTTCCCGGACTCTATCCTTTCACTCTCACCCGTAGCGGACCGGACCGTGCCGGACTGTGGCTCGCAGGACCCCGCACACGCGCTGTCTCTTCCCGGACTCTGCATGTCCAGACACCGCGCGCGCTCTGCCGCTGCCGGGCACTATGGACAGCCGGGTTCTGGAGCACCCTCACGCGCAGTTCGGACTGTGGGCTTCCCGTACGCCCTGGGCCCGCACCACGTCCCGCCGCAGCCGCCGGTGTACGAGCTGAGCGGCTCCGGGCCGCCCGCGCTGTCCTTCTCCATAGACGGGCTTCTGAGCGGGCCGTGCTGGGCTCCGGAGGGACGCTGGCTGCCGGACTCGCAGCGCTTCTCGTTTTCAGGTATGGCACACGTACACGTATCATTTACTCTAAAAATGTTTAAAGTAATCTGTTTACATTAGTTTGTTTTATGTTTTTGATTTTTTCGGAGGACATTTTTAGTTTTGACTAAGCCTTTCATTAATAGACTTATAAAAAAACATTTTCTGATCTTTAGAATTATCTTGACATTTTTTATTATAAAGATGAATATGAAATGTTGAACTGAATTATGTATTTATAATTTTGATTCAAAAAGGAATAATCAGTTTTACTTTAGCTCACTCCTTTTCAAGCAAAGAAAAATGTTTTTTGTTGACTTATGACTATGAGATATGTTTATCTTAATATTTGCTCTACTAAATTCTTCACGCTTTTTGGTTTAAAAGAAAATATTGCAGTGTTTCTTTCCAATTTGTTGGACCCAAATGGAAACAGGATTTTATGTAATGTTAATTTTAAATTTAAATGACATTAGATTCCTTTAAATCTGCAGAAACGTTCCCACGTTCTTTTATTTGTTTTGATTTAGCCTAAAACTTAAAGCAAAATGTTACTCAAAAAAAAAAAAAAAAAAAAATTAAAAAAAAAGAAAAAAGAAAGAAACAGAAAACAGAAAGAAAATTTTGGACAATTTTTTTTGGTCCAGTATTACTAAAAATACGATGTTTTTTTATTAAATCCAGAACGTTTGAAGTGAAAGAACTGATCAGAATCATTTAGACTGACACGAGCGTTTGGTAAATTCTAACCTAAATAAACCATTATTAGTGTTGATATATGACAAACTTGTAACTAACACAGAACAATGTTTTCTTCATCTTTTTTGAAACTGTCTGCGATACTTTGAAACAAACTCTACAAAAAGGCCTTTCAAAAAATAACAACATGTGGCTTATTTTGAGGTAAAAAAAGAATCTCCAGTGCAGCAGAACATGGACTAACCTGGTAGTTTTGAGTTGAATAGATTTTAAAGGCAAATCCTTTCTTGATTCAAACAATTCAAATTTACTTGAAATAAGTTTTTATATCTATAAAAGGTAAATCAGTAGAGAATATCTTAAAACAAGTCCAAGGGCAACACAGTCTCACTAGATGGCGTACTTTTACCACGACACAAAAACAGCGTATTTGGACTACGACTTCACATCTATTTTTAGTACTTATGTTACGTCGTACATTTAGCACGATATGAAAAAGCGTAAAAATGACACGAGATTTCACAGCGTCAAAAAAACACGAGTTTTAATTGAAGCCACGTGGGGACGTTTTCTTCAGGTGAAACGGGTAAGTTTAGGCATAAAGTTACTAAAATGGGTAAGATTAGGTCTGGGGCTTGGAGCAGGTTAAGATTAGAATCAGGATTTCATGAATATTCATAAATAAGAACACGTCTTAACTACCACCTTAAAATGAATGGGGACTGTGACGCGTACTATAATTACGCAGGACGGCCGTAAACTCGTGCTAATCATACCTCATTTACTTATGTAATGTCGTGGTAAATGTACGCATTCTTGTGAGATCGGACTAAAATCTGTCTTCAAATCTGTCTTAAATATTCCTACATGCCTACAACTGGTCGACTGACTCAGTGTTTATCGTGATTTTCATGTTTTGACTTCCTTAATATAAAAAAATGTGTCAAACACAACAAAAACAAAGCCCTTATTTCAAGAACAGGATATTTTTTTAAATAAATTGAAGTCAGTGTGTATTTTTTTTTTTTTTTTGTATCATGTAAAACAAGATTTTATGCTTGTTTCTTTAGCAATTATAGTTCAAACCAAAAAATTTTTTTTTTTTTTTTTTCAGTTTGTTTAAATATGAAACAGATATTTTCAAATGAATTACAAGTGCAGGAATCTTTCATTATAGGCCCTGTTCTGCTGTTTAGTGAAGCGCTCTGAATGACTTATTGTTCTAATTAGGAAAATCAACTGGCTGCATCTACAGTGTTAGAAAGTTGATGGCGTCATTTATTTAACTTTTATTAGAATTTTGCTCTTATGTAGCGTGTTTTTACTGCACGATACACTCGACATATCATTTTTGCAGATCTTAGAAACAACATTGACGATATGATCTAAACTTCGACCTATTGCACAGCTCTATCTAGATGTAGAGCTTCGACAAATCCAATCGTTCTACAGCTGAAGATTTTGAAATGGAATGAATTAGTAGAACATCAAAAAAACTTGACCTGCTAATCCACAAAGTCTGTTTACCGAAAGATTTAAAAGGAACTGAAATCTCGTTGGTTTATGGAACAGTCGAGACGGAAAAAAATTCAAACTTCCAAATGTTTCATCGTTAAGGTGAAGTACTTCGGTTGCAAAAATACAAGGCTTGTATCTGTAGTTTGTCGTTAACTATTATAATATGAATTGTTTATATCGAAGCTGTAAGTTACGTGTGTCACTTTAATCCCATAAGGAACCAGCATTTTTTTTCACTGAAACCTGACTGTCTAAAATTCAAACAGAATCTGTTTCTGAACCCTTTAGAGCACACATGGCTGGCTTCTTTGCAAAACTGAGGCTTTTTTTTTTTTTTTTTTGTAACTTTGTCTTTATTCAATTTCGCCATTATAAAAACAAACATCAGGAAAAAAAAAAAAAAAGAAAAACAACAACAACAGCCATGCCCGAGATAGATTTACATCAATTACTTTTGTTGAAATAATGTCCATTTTTTGTTATTTTCTCCATCAAATAAATGTCCTTTATTGTTGATATCCATTGTTCCTTTAAGGGCACGGAGGTTGTGCCCCAATTCCGGGTTATTGTTTTTTTGGCTGCCAGTGACATGACCTTGAATAAATAAATGTCCCCTTGATCAATTTCTTCAGAGAAATGATATAAATAAACCAGTTCAGGTGTCAAACGAAACGCATATCCCAGCACTTGACACATGAACCATTACCCAGAATGATGTAATATTTGGGCATTTCCAAAATATATGTGAATGATCCACATTAGTTTCCCACATTCCCGCCAACAGCTTTGTGGTATGTTTGTCTGTTTGCTCTTTAGCTTGGGTGTTATGAAAAATGTAATCAAGTTCTTCCAGGCAAACTCCCTCCATGTCCGGAGCTGGTGGTGGTGTGATGGTGCATTTTGGAATTTTCATCTTTATATGTAGGGCTGTGCGATATTGACAAAAATAAATATCTGGATATTTTGAGGGCATTTCTCGATGGCGATATTTGGGCGATATTTCCTCAGTCCAACAGAAATGTGTTCAAACGTGTACTGATACTTTGTAGTTGATGTAAATTGGCTGCGTTCACTTTGTAGAATTTGATAACTCATTCACTTTTTGTATTACAACTAATATTAGCTACTTGACCCTAATTTCTATTAAATATTACTGGCCTACAGCACACATTTTTCTGGCCCTCAGACGTCCTTCTAGATTGACCGGAATTACAAAAAGTACAGCATTAAATGTCATTTAATTTGAGCAATTCTTCTATAATGGTCAAAATAACAAACATTTTGACGTTATACAAACTTAAAATGAATGTGTAATGCCTTATTATGTGTTGGTGCATTAAATTTAGATCAACGCAAAATTTTGAATGATTTACTTTACAGTCGTGTATTATACGGCCCTCAAGTTTCCAAATTCGGCCCACTGTAGAAAAAAAATGTGGACACCCCCGGCCTACAGTATATAATGTGTGTTTATATGACCACAACCTTTTGCAATACAAATGTGAAATCAACAACAAAACTACAAAATATACTTTTGTGCCCTTAGTTGAAAGTTTACGGCATCAATTTTTCAAAAATTTTTGGTAGCGGTTTTCTATACGCGATGTACTCGATATTAAATTTTTTGATATCTTAAAAGCAACATTCACGATATTATCTAAAATTTGATATATTGCACAGCTCTATTTATATGATGTAATTACAGTTTGGATTCAGCGCCGCCGCCCCAATCGCACATACGCAGAGCCGTAGGCCTCACCTGTCTGGGGCACCAGCCGAGCTGTGCCGTCCGCTGCTGAACTCATGAGTGACAGAAAGTCGATCTAGACATCTGGCTGATGATTCAACACCTAACACACAGCGCAATATCAAGACCCTGGAACCGTTTCGAAACAAGAGCGTGTTCTACACCTCATAAGGTTTAGCCATCTTATTTTGTATCAATAGGACAATTGGCCAGTCGAGGAAAAACAGCAGATGAATTAAGACGGCAGCAGATTTGAACACGCAAATTACGCGCAAAATACGGCGGATTTTTCCACATTTATGGTTAGATTTTCAGAGGGAAACACACAAACCATGATCTAGTCTCTTTGTCAGACAAAAGTTACAGACGATAGTATTTCTTCAAACTTTAGCGCGAGGATATCTTAGTTACCTAATGTAACTATAGTTCTATGAGTATGTGCGTTGAAATTAAGGGACAGAAATTTGAAATTAAGGGACTTGCTGTTCTAAAACATCCAGATAAAAGACAAATGCATCTATTATGTAAAAAAATGTAGGGAACTCTCAATCTTTGTGTCTTAAAAAAATAAATACAATTCTGGGGTTAGTAGTGTGCGTCTGCGTTTGTGGTGTCGGTTTGAGGTTGAGTTAGTTTTTTTCATTTTTTTGGGGGCACCTTTTGAATCTTGCATAGGCACCAAAATGGCCAGCGCCCTGTTTGGATTACACCGCTCTCGTCATGGAGGGTCACCTGTATTTTTTCTATAATAGTCTCTACAAACTGAGGCTTTAGCTTCTGGTGTCTAATTGACTCTAATTATAAAGGAGAACAATACCTGTACAAAAGAAAATCAGAACATTATTTCCACCTAGATTTTTTTGTAAGCTGTATAGTTAGTTTCACTAGCTGGGCCAGAAAAACTCCTCTTCAAAAGTTGAAAGTAATTTAACTAAAAATGAGTTTTGAGGACTTATAACAAGTTCAAAAAGTTTAATTGGAGCCTATTAAAAAGTGGTATTACATTTTGCATTTGAACAAACACTGAGCCATACAAGGTTACATCTACTTATTTATCTACTACATATAAGAAAGTAAATTGATTAATTTAATGAGAAAACTAACACAATTAAAAAATAAGGGAAACAGTGGAAGGTACTACACGTGTCCCTTGGTTCCTTATGGGGTTTAAATAGTCGGAACTGGAAAGATTTCTTGGAAAAAAGGGGCAGATATTATACACATTGTTTTTTTATGTTTGCTATAATGAATTAAATAAACTAAATAAAAAAATTAAAAAAGAAGAAATTTTTATGCTTAATTCAAGTCATTTTGACTGAGTTAGATTTTTTTTTTTTTTTTTGCAGTGAATAGTTGAAATTCAAACTGGACATTTTTCCTCCTTTTCTAGGCCTTTAAATAAATAAAATAAAACCAAGGAAAGCTTCAAGTGAAATGATTGTGTTTCAGTGTTTGATTCTCTCTTAGTTTATTTTTTTCTTTATATGTTTTAAATTGTTTTCAAATTCGTCTGTTAAAAAAAAAAAAAAAAAAAAAAAAAAAAAAAAAAAAAATACGTGGGCCTTTTTTTGTTCAGCAGCACAATCATTTATGAGAGAATTATTTTAGAAAGTCTTTGGTTCAAAACAGATTGACTCCATTTTGAAAAATTGTCCACATGAATTTCGTTTTTATCTTTAAATAATTTCAACAAAAGCACAATCATGAGAGTTTTATTAACAAGGGTTGAACCATAATTTGAATTGCAGTAAAGCTTTTAAAAACACTGCAAACTGGGAAATAAAAAAAAAACCCAAAATGCTTTTATAATTTTCCAGCGTTTCTATGTGAAAATGTACGTTTTTTCTCCCGCTTCCAAAGGCCTCCACATGTTCATAAATCTAAAGGATGAATAATAAATGCTGCTCTCTGGGGCCGAACCATAAAACACACGTGTTTTATTCAAACGCAAAGATTCACATCTCAACTGGTGTTGTCGCGATACTAACATTTCAAACTCGGTTCGATACTTGGAAAAAAACTCGATACCAATTTCAATACCAACGGTGCCAACTTCTTTTGATAATGTTTTTATTTTTTTATTATCATTTTTTTATTTATATTTTTCTTTTTGATATTATTAAAACAATAGTATTTTAATGTATTATTTGTTTATTATTAACTTGATTCATGAACCTTTACATGAAGACTGGGCTTTGTTCTATGATCAGACACATTTGTAGTATAGAGGCTATACAATATAATAAGGGGGCGGGGCTTAGCGTGCGCGAGGGGAAGGGCTGCACGATATATCGATATCAAAATCGATACCGCGATACTGACAACTGCGATGAGCTAATCGCAAAAGCTGTGATTTTCTTCCTTTTCGTACGCATCAGCCTCCTTTTTATTTTTGTTGGACACAGCGCACCATGAAAGTGAACACAGAGCAGCACCATAGCGACTGGCTTTTAAACTGCACAACAGGACTGAACAAAAGTCTATAAATGCCGCTTTTATGACTGTTCTAGTGCGTATTCAATAAAATCACTCTAGCACTAGCACTAGCGTTAGCCGCTTACCTTGAACAGGCAAAACATGGATAGTTTCCCAGGCAAATCCAGTCTGTTTTCTTCACAAACAGAAAATCCAAGTGAATAAAAGCTACATGACTGATATTGGTCCTTAAACACCGCAAATTAGTAGAGCAGTTTGTTTTTAATATTTTCCATGGTTAACATTTTACAATTGTTATAAAATGATATGCTCAACAGAAAAAAACGTATTTATACACGTTAATAAATATCGAATCAAAATCGCAATATCAAAGAGAAAAATCGCAATTAGTTTTTTAGTCAATGTCGTGCAGCCCTAATATCGATACTTGTGCAAACGAGTATCGATACCGGTTTTAGTATCGATTAATAACGAGGAATCGATTTTTGTGACAACCCTAATCTGAACATACAGTATATCTTATTATCATTATTGTTTATTAAGATTTAAGAATCAGAGGAATGAAATTATTTGTAGAGAAACTTTTTGTATCTCAAATATTACACTTCTGTTTCTTCTAATGTGCTAAAATGAGCTGCGGGGTCATGGGGATTTGAGCATGTTTGGACTTTCAAACTAAAAATTCTGACTGAAATAAATTCCTTTTTCAAGAAGAGAGGCATTTGTCTTACTTATACTGACTTCTATTTATATTTACTTAATTATTCTTAATTAATTAGACTTACTTACATAGTTATACGTATTTACTTTATTATAATTACTGTACTTACTTATAGTTCCTTATATGTACTTATACTTACCTAATTATACTCTATTACTCACTGAGTTAGATTTATCTACGTAGTTAGATTTAGTTAGTTATTTTATTATACTAACTTATTTAGACTTACTTAAATACTTAATAATTATACGTACTTATAATACTTTTACTTACTCATGATTACTTATTACTTACTTACATAATTATACTTATTTGTACTTAATTACTTACTAACTTATTTAAACTTACTTAATTACTTAATTATACGTACTTACTTACTTACTTACTTAGTAAACTTATACTTACTCTGCTTACTTACCTAATTATACTTTATTACTCACTGAGTTAGATTTATTTACGTAGTAAGATTTAGTTAGTTACTTAATTATACTAACCTATTTAGACTTACTTAATTACTTACTTACTTAATAATTATACATTACTTACTTACTTCGTATACTTATACTTACTTATGACTTACTTACTTCATATTATACGTACTTACTTGTAATACTATACTTACTCATGATTACTTACTTACTTACATAATTATACTTATTTGTACTTAATTACTTACTAACTTATTTAAACTTACTTAATTACTTATAATTATATGTACTTACTTACTTAGTAATA
Source organism: Mugilogobius chulae (assembly GCA_038363315.1). Lineage (NCBI taxonomy): Eukaryota > Metazoa > Chordata > Actinopteri > Gobiiformes > Gobiidae > Mugilogobius > Mugilogobius chulae. Next base: position 12,951,026 of record CM076398.1, on the reverse strand, counting down.
CTTATACTTACTCATGCTTACTTATACTTACCTAATTAGACTTACTTACATAGTTATACGTATTTACTTTATTAAATTACTGTACTTACAAATACTTCCATATATGTACTTATACTTACCTAATCATACTTTATTACTCACTGAGTTAGATTTATTTACGTAGTTAGATTTAGTTAGTTACTTAATTATACTAACTTATTTAGACTTACTTAATTACTTACTTACTTAATAATTATACATATTACTTACTTAGTAATACTTATACTTAATTAGACTTACTTACTTAATTATACTATTTGTACTTACTTAATTACTTACTAACTAATTTAGACTTACTTAATGACTTACTTACTTCATAATTATACGTACTTACTTACTTATAATACTTATACTTACCTAATTAGACTTATTTACTTAATTATAATTACTTATAGTTCTTTATATGTATTTATACTTACTTACTTACTGAATTACATTGATTTACTTATTTACTAAAATATATTTAGTTACTTAATTTCTTAGTTATACTTACTTATTCATACTTACTAATTTAATTATGCTCGCTTCCTTAATTATGCTTACTTACTTACGTACTTACTTATTTACTTAAATTGATTAGTACAACAGTTATAATCATTATTATTATGCATTTGGAGGATTTTGGTTTTGTCACTTTTTGATTTGATACTAATATGATTCTTTTCTGTTGCTTTGCTGAATAAAACAGTCCTACATCTGAAACACAGACTCAAAACCAGATCAGTGTAAGTCCTGATCCTGGACTCTGCGTTAGACCATTTTAAGTCCTGGTCCTGGTCCTGGTCTGGTCCTGGTCCTGGTCCTGGTCCTGTCCTGGTCCTGGTCCTGGTCTGGGTGCAGGACACACAGATGAAAATACAGACCTGAGAGTTGAGTTTAAATCCTAAAATAACAGCAGGAGTTTCAAACAAAGACAGGGTGTGTGTTTAGTCCAGACTCGGTCCTGCTCTGCAAAATAAGCAAATCACAAAGGCTGCCATTTTAAAGTGTCATTATTCCTTTTCTGTATATATATATAAAAAAAAAGGTTAGATCAGTGTTTTTCAACCAGTGTGCAGCCGGGGAACGCTAGTGTTCCTTGATATGCTCCAGGTGTGCCTGAAAATGTGTCTGTTTTTAATATTTAATCTATGAAATATATTAATTAGATTTAATTAAATGATTTACCATTTGAGAGAGTTTGGAACCATTTTCTACAGCAAGAATCAAACCAAAACTATATATTTACAAATAGAAGAGGCCTTTAAAAGATGTTCTGAGTCACTTTTCCAATAAAAGGCTCCTACAATATGAAGATCTAATGTTCCAAGATAAGACATTATTTAACATTATTTAACAGGTTATTTTATTTCTAATACATTAGGAATAATGCATTTTTTATTGTGAGCTAGGTCACCTCTCCATAGACCTGACCTGTACCAGGCGAATACTAGGCGAAATAAGCTCTGGCTTCTGCCTATTCCTTTTCAGACTGTGTGTTGATTGTATATTGATTGTATATTTTTGGCTTTCTATGCCTAAGACAGAAATGTCTGGAAAAATAAACTGATTGATTGACTTTGGTTGTGTCACATGTTTCTCTCTGTTCAGACAGATGATATGTTTAATGAAGCTCTCCAATCACAGCAACACAAATAAAAACAAGCATCTGCTCCACCAGAAAAGTGACATAGTTCAAATTTAAAGTGTCATGGACATAATGTTGTGTTCCAAAATGGCTTGACTTGGGAATATTTAATGGTGAGTCGGCGGAAAAAAGTTGAGAAACACTGGTTAGATGTTTAAACTCATGTCTATGAACTGACAAGAACTACTAAAACATCTCTCACTTTTCTGTCTTTTGTCTTGGATGGGTTTTAAATGTGAACTTTGAATAGACTTGTATTGTTAAAATAAATCACAAATCTGATCATAATCACAATACTGGTGGAAACTGGTCCATTTGAAGTCTGTTTGTTCTGAAGCGTTTGGACTCTGCAGAGATTTTACAAACTGACCCAAACTAGACTAAAGCTTGGCTCTTTCCCCCGGTTTTTCCCCCTCCACAGATTTGCTTGTTCTCTGCTCTTGAACATGTCATTTATCCTAACCTGGCCAACCAGATGGTTTATCTCGCGATATTTGTGAATTCACAAACATGAGATAAACCATCTGGCCTTCCAGCCACTTGATTGGTTTGAGAGTCTGAACCAGCGGTGTTTCTGAGGTGGTAAGACGGCTGTTAGCGCCGCCGAGTCTGATTCAAGCTAAACAAAGATGACTGCTCGTGATGCGGTTTTAGCAGAAATACGGAATCATTTGTTTTTGAAAGAAGAGCAGTGTGTGTGACGCGTACTTGTAAGGTCGGCCCCACACCCAATCAGCTCCAAGTATTTCACTAAACGCCCCGCCTTTTCTCAAACGCTTTCAGTGAGTAAAGTCCCAGATGGATATAGTGAGTACTCAGATAGAAGTTCAACACAGATCCATCTGGACTGAGCCAGGTTACATTTATCCAGTTAGTCCTGAGAAGGTTATGTTCTTGTTATGTTACAGTTTGTTTCTTGTGCAGCTCGTTCAGTTTTACCCTCTTTAGTCTTTAGCCTTATGAACTGTCATGAGTCCAGATGGTGGGCAGAAGATAGTTTTTCTTTTAAATAAAGACTTGTCATAAAGAAGTTTAAAGTGAGGCTAAACACACGTTCAGAGACTAACTCCGCCCACAACTGAACCTCAAACAGACTCGCAAAAGTGGGAGATGCCCGGAGGCCTTTTAAGAGACGCCCAGTGGGTGTGAACAGACTTTGATTGACAGCACCAAATATGAACAGTGAGCTTGGCAAATGATGTGACGGAGCAGTCCGGGTCCTGACCACTGACAGTCTATCTGAGTAAGCTGTACAGCACAAGTCTTTGCTTACTTGCACGTCAAGATATTTTTAACTTTACAAAACATATGTATTAAACCTTTGCTTTAGTCTACATAGGCACATGAGCTCATTATGTGGGTATTGTCTAAAAATGAATATGAAAAACACTTCACTGACACGGGATTCGAACCAGCGCATCGTTGTACAAGCAGCTGCACTTCGCACCACTCGCTCAAACAAGCTGAGCCAATTGACAGCAGGTATCAATGCGCAGCGAGTGATCGCTCTTCAACACTCCTCCGCAGCAGCGGTGTCAGGGGGAGGAGTTTATTTATTCCCTCTGGGCGGCTCGTCTGCGCGTCAAGTCACTGTGACGTCAGAGGGAACTGAAAATGCACTGACAGCGTTTGCCCATCGTGGCAGTACAGCCGCGGTTTTTACACACATAACTGCAAAATGAGCGAGTTTGCACAAAAATGTCCAAAAAAGGCCTGGAAACAGCAGATAATTCATTTTTGACCCCAGATACACAGTTTAACAGTGAAAAAGTTGATTCTGAGTTTAGTTTCTCTTTAAATATCCAGAGGGCCAGATTTGACCGAGGACCAAGGCTTCTAGGACTGGGATACATCAACGCTTTTAACATCCACTTACTAAATCTGAACCAGGACTATCTCAGCATTAAACCAGATCTAACCAAGACTAAACCAGATCTAAACCAAGACTAAACCAGATCTAAACCAAGACTAAACTAGATCTAAAGCAGAATTAACTGAGGACTGAAATAAACAATGTATAAAGTGCAAGAGTATCTGGCTACGGACCTGTACCAGGAGTCCCCTCATCATGACCTGTACCAGGAGTCCCCTCGTCACATGACTTGTACCAGGAGTCCCCTCGTCACATGACCTGTACCAGGAGTCCTCGCACATGACCTGTACCAGGAGTCTCCTCATCATGACCTGTACCAGGAGTCCCCTCATACATGACCTGTACCAGGAGTCCCTCATCACATGACCTGTACAGGAGTCCCCTCATCACATGACTGTACCAGGAGTCCCCTCGTCACATGACCTGTACCAGGAGTCTTCATCATGACTGTACCAGGAGTCCCCTCATCACATGACCTGTACCAGGAGTCCCTCATCACATGACTGTACCAGGAGTCCTCATCATGTGACCTGTACAGGAGTCCCTCATCATGTGACTGTACCGGGAGTCCCCTCATCATGTGACCTGTACCTGGGAGTCCCCTCGTCACATGACTGTACAGGAGTCCCTCATCATGTGACTGTACCGGGAGTCCCCTCGTCACATGACCTGTACCAGGAGTCCCCTCATCATGTGACCTGTACAGAGTCCCTCATGACCTGTACCAGGAGTCCCCTCATCATGACCTGTACCAGGAGTCCCTCATCACATGACCTGTACCAGGAGTCCCTCATCATGTGACCTGTACCAGGAGTCCCTCGGTCACATGACCTGTACAGGAGTCCCCTCATCACATGACCTGTACCAGGAGTCCCTCATCACGTGACCTGTACCAGGAGTCCCCTCATCACATGACCTGTACCAGGAGTCCCTCATCACATGACCTGTACCAGGAGTCCCCTCATCACATGACCTGTACCAGGAGTCCCTCATCACATGACCTGTACCAGGAGTCCCCTCGTCACATGACCTGTACCAGGAGTCCCCTCGTCATGTGACTTGTATCTTAAGCTTATTTTATATTGATCAAGTTACACTTTTTATCCATTTTATCCTAGTTTTTTTTGTGTGTGCAGACTTCCATGTGGAGACACCTCTACAAACAGGACCAGAAGTAAAGTAAAACAAACCTCGTTTTGAGAAGCTTGAAATTGCAGCCAGACTCTTAAGACTTTTCCCTTTTGCTGGAAAGTATCCGTTTCTATGACGATGGACAACTTTCACAGGACATTAAATCGATAAGCTGACACAAAAAAACAATACACACACAAAGTTTTTATTTACACAACAAAACAACATTTGTTGGGAAGACCTTGGTAAATGCTTGTCGGGTTCATTAAGTTTAGGAAAAAGGTTTGGGTAAAGGTTAAGATAAAAACAACGTTTAGGCTGGTTAGGAACAGTAATAAACTCAACCAGCTCACTTGTGTCCCTCCGGCGCATACCGTCTTGTACCTGTTTATTGTCACCACACAACGACAATAAACATCCAGGCTCTTCTTTGTTTTCTTCAATGTTATTTGCAGAACACAAATAATGTTTTACGTGCTCAGCGCCACCTACTGTACCGTGGTATATCTACATAATATGTGTGAACATCTGGGCCTTAGGGGACTCCTGGTGCAGGTCATGTGACGAGGGGCGTTCTGGGGCAGGTCATGTGACGAGGGGCGTTCTGGGGCAGGTCTGTAACCACATGCCTCTCAAAAAGTGACACTCCTAAATACATAGTTTCCAGAGTAATAAGTCATGTTGCTCTCTGACAGTTGGACTGAGGAAAGTCTGGTTTGGGACTTTGCTAAAGGCTCTGATCATATTTTTATTCTCGCAGCTTTACTTTGTTATGAAACAATGAACTGTTTATATAGACGTCATGTTCTCTTTGATGACACGACTCACTGCTCTCAGTCTCTGTACTTGTGCATGTGAGCGTGTTGTGTCTGCAGACGTGTGTGTGTGTGTTTGTGTCCTGTGCAGACGTGTGTGAGGTGGAGCTGCGTGTACATGATGTAAGTGTGTGTGTGTCTTGTGTCCACAGACGTGTCGGAGCCGGAGAAGGACAGTCCGGGCTGTAAGCGGCGGCGCACTCGGACTAACTTCAGCGGCTGGCAGCTGGAGGAGCTGGAGAAGGCCTTCAGCGAGAGCCACTACCCGGATGTGTTCATGAGAGAAGCCCTGGCCCTGAGGCTGGAGCTGGTGGAGTCCAGAGTACAGGTGTGTGTGTCTGTGTGTGTGTCCCATCCCTCACACTCACACCCCTACAGCGTACTCATGTGTGTGTGTCCTCATCCCTCACACACACACCCCTACAGCGTACTCATGTGTGTGTGTCCTCATCCCTCACACACACACCCTACAGCGTACTCATGTGTGTGTGTCTCATCCCTCACACACACACCCCTACAGCGTACTCATGTGTGTGTGTCCATCCCTCACACACACACCCCTACAGCGTACTCATGTGTGTGTGTCCATCCCTCACACACACACCCCTACAGGTACTCATGTGTGTGTGTCTCATCCCTCACACTCACACCCCTACAGCGTACTCATGTGTGTGTGTCTCATCCCTCACACTCACACCCTACAGCGTACTCATGTGTGTGTGTGTGTCCTCATCCCTCACACACACACCCCTACAGCGTACTCATGTGTGTGTGTCTCATCCTCACACACACACCCTACAGCGTACTCATGTGTGGTGTCCCCATCCCTCCCCACACCCCTAAGCGTACTCATGTGTGTGTGTCCATCCCTCACACACACACCCCTACAGCGTACTCATGTGTGTGGGTCCCATCCCTCACACACACACCCCTACAGCGTACTCATGTGTGTGTCTCATCCCTCACACACACCTACAGCGTACTCATGTGTGGTCATTACCACCCCCACGACAGGGTTCACCACACACCCCTACAGCGTACTCATGTGTGTGTGTCCTCATCCCTCACACACACACCCTACAGCGTACTCATGTGTGTGTGTGTCCATCCCTCACACACACACTTTAACTCACCTCATGTGTGTGTGTGGCCCTCAGGTGTGGTTCCAGAACCGAAGGGCAAATGGAGGAAGAAGGAGAACACAAAGAAGGGCCCGGGACGTCCCGCGCACAACTCTCACCCACCAGCTGCAGCGGGGAGCCCATGGACCCTGAGGAGATCGCCCGCAGAGAGAGAGAGCGCGCCGAGAAGAAGAGACGCAAGCAGGAGCGCAAACTGCTGAAGGGCCACCGGGGCCCCTCAGACCTGCACACACCGGGAGGGTCCGAGAGTGACTCTGGAGTGTCCCAGTTCACTGACACTGAGGGGCCCCTCCACATCAGGCTCCCGGGCCCAGTGTCTCTGACAGTCAGCTCAGTGTCCCCTCTGTGTCCCCTCACAGCCCGGGCCCGAGCCCCGGCCCCCAAACAAACACAACCCCTTCAGTGTGGAGAGTCTGCTGTCTGACTCCCCACGACACAGGGCCCCGGGGCCCCCCACTCTGCTCAGCAAGGGACACTTCCTACTCTACCCCATCACCCATCAGCCCCTGGGCTTTCTGGTCCCTCAGACGGCTCTGAGGGCCCTCGGGGGCCCGGACAGACCTAGTCCTGACCTGACTCTTACAGTGGCCCCCAGTCCACCTGCACAGACAGAAGAGGGGCCCACAGAGCAGGGGCCACACAGGAGGGGCCCACAGAGGATGGTTCTAATGAGGAGAGACTGACAGAGGAGGATCAGAGAGGAGAGAGTGACAGGAGCCACAGTCCTGGGGCCCCTGACTCTCACTGACCCAGGCCCTTTCACACCTAACATCAGCAGCTCTGGACTTATGAACCTGGAGTTTAACATTCCAAAGCAGCTCAGAGGACCAGGACCAGAACTCTGAGGACCAGGACCAGAACTCTGAGGACCAGGACCAGAGCTCTGAGGACCAGGACCAGAACTCTGAGGACCAGAGCGGCCCTGGGGGCCCTGTGAGAGGACGTGCAGGAGCCCTTTAAACAGAACACATCACATGTGTAAAAAAGAAATCATATTTATATGTGCTGATTTTGATAATAAACTTATTGTTACACAAACGTGTGTGTCCGTGTGTGTGCGTGCACGTGTGACAGTGTATGTGCGTGCGCGTGCACGTGTGTGCGTGCGCGTCCCGGGGCCAGGGGCCTCTGTTTATTGCCTGAACAAATGTATTGAGTCTCGGCAGCTGAATGAGGTTAGTGTCCCGGGGCCGCGCCTCCTGCCGCGCTCTGATATGAAAGTCATTATTTTCCCGTGGTGCCGCGCCCCGCCGCCTCTGCCGCCTCTGCCGCGGTTATTAGACATCACATCACTGAGATGAAATCACACACTTCCTACAATAATAGAATTAGCATGAAAGGCAGCCTGTCACGTGGACACGAGCGGAGAACAGCGCGCGCCTCATGAAGACAGATGCGGATGATAACGCGCATTGTTCCGCGCTCATACATTTGTCGCTGTTATCGCGCTGTTGATCACGTGTTCATATAATGGGACAGGCACGCGCCCGTCAGCTGCTGGCCCCGGGGACAGGCTCAGGGGCCCCGCGGTATCTCCGAGGAGCAGCTTAGACTGAGCACGATGCGTGCGCGCGCGTGCAGCCGGACAAACCTAAAGAAAAAGCCAAACACCACACGCACGTGCCACACTCCTCCAATCAGGAAACAGAAAGAACCGTGTGACCTCTGCGCACATCACCAGAGCACGCGCCTCTGAGGCGGAGATGAGCGCGTGCGTCACTAAACTATGAATGAGACGCGCACAGTGCAGATTGTTTTGACTCTATTATGCAGCGGACGCATCATTTTTCTTCCTAATTACCGCGGCGTCCGCGCTGTCAGCGCGCGCTCACTCGCACTCATCATCACATTCATTTTCTCATTTGATAAAACGCGCACGCGCAGCCGTGCCCCGCATGTTAAACGGCAGCGGCGGTAATGAGATCCGTGTGTGCGCACTGAGCGCGGATCAGGAGCTAATTTAGCTCCTACACACCGCTCTGCGCCCCCATCCCCGCCCCGCGAGACACGTCCCCGAGACCAATCCCCGGGACATCCGCCCAGAGGCAGCTGACAGCACCGGGACAGACCCGAGCCTACAGCAGCATCGGGACAGACTGCTGAGCCTACGGCAACACCCGGACAGGCCCGAGCCTACGGCAACACCCGGACAGGCCCGCCGGAGAGAGGCACCAGCGACAGCAGCAGGTCCAGAGAGACTCCTGCTCCAGGTTCTCTGGATAAAAGTCAATAACATTCACTGATTTAAAACACATCAGTATCATACACATAATACTAATCACAACATCACAGACACAAGCAAAGAACATGAAAAGCTTTTAAACATGACCTTTTCCTAAAGAGGAAGGAAAAACCTCTAATAGGAGCAGATATTCTGAAGCCTGTGCACTGAGATCAAACTGAGCAACAACAGGAAACAAAAAAGAGTTTAGTCTGAGTCATGTCTTCTGTCGTAGACAGGCCTATCAACCTCAGGCCCAGGGGCCGATCAGGCCCTACAAACCATCTCATCCCAAACTGATTCATCCTGATTCATCCTGGGTCCAGTCCTTGTTTTTGGTGATTTTGTGAGAGGCTAAGTTGAGTTAATGTAAAGAGTTTCTCACCGTCCTTATAAGAACCAGGCCCTAGAGAACATAAAGCTCAACAGATCTGTTGTTTTCACTCTTCCTCTAAAAGACAAACACACAGAAGTTTAGTCTGAAAGTCTCAGTGCAGGAGACATGTGCAGAATAATGTTGTCTGTGCAGGCTTCGTGTGGGGCCCCTGCTCTCTCTCCTCAGATCTTCTTCAGTCTGTTCCCACGTCCATCAGGCCCCCGCGCTGGCCCCTGGGGGCCGGAGCTGTAGGTCCACAGGTTAATGACTCGTGAAGTGTGAAAACTTCCTGACGCTCAAGCGAATCTAACGCTCTTTCCAGATGTGACACTGTCCACACTGCTCCTCCAGGGGCCCGAGGAGAGAGAGACACCGCTCCTCCAGGGGCCCGAGGAGAGAGAGAGAGACACCACTCCTCCAGGGGCCCGAGGAGAGAGAGAGAGACACCACTCCTCCAGGGGCCCGAGAAGAGAGAGACACCGCTTCTCCAGGGGCCCGAGGAGAGAAAGACACCGCTCCTCCAGGGGCCCGAGGAGAGAGAGACACAGCTCCTCCAGGGGCCCGAGGAGAGAGAGACACAGCTCCTCCAGGGGCCAGAGGAGAGAGAGACACAGCTCCTCCAGGGGCCCGAGGAGAGAGAGACACAGCTCCTCCAGGGGCCAGAGGAGAGAGAGACACAGCTCCTCCAGGGGCCGAGGAGAGAGAGACACAGCTCCTCCAGGGGCCAGAGGAGAGAGAGACACAGCTCCTCCAGGGGCCAGAGGAGAGAGAGAGAGACACTGCTCCTCCAGGGCCCGAGGAGAGAGAGACACCGCTCCTCCAGGGGCCTGAGGAGAGAGAGACACCGCTCCTCCAGGGGCCCGAGGAGAGAGAGAGACAGCTCCTGGGGAGAGAGAGGGAATGAGCAGGAGAGTGACACAGTTCCTCCTATTTGAGATAAAGACTTGAAAAGACTAAAAAATGAAAAGGAGATGAATAACCTGTCTCTCTTCTCTTTCTCTCTCTCTCCCTCCCTCTCTCATCCTCTCTCTTTCTCTCCCCCTGTTCCTTGCTCTCTCCCCTGTCCCCCTCTCTTCCTCTCTCTATCTCTCTCTCTTTCCTCTCTCTCCCCCCATCTCTCGCTTCTTCCCTCCTCCTCTCTTTTTCTTTCTCTCTCTCTCCCTCTCTATCTCTCTTCACATTCTCTCTCCTCTCACTTTCTTCTTCTTTCTCTTTCTCTCTCCCTCTTTCTCTCTTCTTTTCTCTCTCTCTCTCTCCCCCCTCCCCTCTCTCTCTCCTCTTCCTCTCTCTCTCCCCCCCCTCTCTCTCTCCTCTACCCCTCTCTCTCTCTCTCTCACCCCGGCTCGGCGCTGGGAGACATTTAATCGCACGGTAACGTTTTCAATATCTGGAACAGAATCAAAAAATACCAGATGATTTTAGCCCCCCCCCCTAGCAACGGAGCACAGCCCTAGCAACAGCCGGCAGCCCACACTAATCAGGCCCGAACATTTCCCTCTCTGCTCCCGGAGGCCACGGCACAGTGCACACGCAGGACTGTCAACAGGGGCCCGCACAGACGTCAGGGGCCCCAGAACTACCAAGGGCCCCAGAACTACCAGAGTCAGTCACATCAGGGGACTTAGAACTACCAGGTCACGCAAACATCAGGGTCCTCACAAGCATTATATATGTAGCTCGTTCTATAGACCCATTTACTGTTAGTAAACAAAGATGGCTGAACTGGAGCCTGAGTGGTACCCATGGATTATTATATTATCTGGATACGGTATTGCTAGCTTGCAGCCATTGTAAATCAGCCCCAGTGGCCGCTCCATTGGTATGCAGCGGGAAAATGCCTCTACAGGCTAGAAAGGATTTTTTTCCTAGAGCGCAATGCAAACACAAACACCCGGTTCAACAGAAACAGCATCTACAGCTTTAAAAACTGACGGACTTTGCGGCGATTCTTACCTAGGTTCACATCATAAACTTTTTTCCGGTTCAAAAGGTTTTAGTTTTGTATAAAACGGCTTTTTAAGCTTTAGCTTCGGCTACCGCTGCTAAACTGTAACTGCTGCTCTGATTGGTCAGAACGGTCACGTGTGACCTTTCGGCTTCTTTCGGATTCACTCGACTCGAGCTCGGCCCGCTCTTCGCGGGGGGAGTTACGGGGGAACACAACTGCGCATGCTCCATAGCCTGTAGAGCACCTAGCAAAAGGCTAAAGCTAACGGCCATATTGGCAACGAACGCCAGTGAGCAAAAGCCATTGACGCACAGCACCCGCCATCTTTGATCACCGGGGCTTGGTGGTGCCCAGTCTTTTCAAGCTACGCAGGTGCATTTTCATAAAAAAAACTCTCTTTAAAAACTCAATTTAACGAACGACAAGTGACTCCAGATCCACGTACAGTTAGCTACTGAATGTTAGCATGACGTTAGTAAGTGTCTCGATATTCAGTGGCCTGATAGCTACAAATCTCTTGATGAGTTTGACGACGTAATTTGCGGGAAAATCACAGGAGGTGAGTTACCATGACATTAGGGCTGGGCGATATGGGAAAAATTTATTATCACGATTTTCTTGGAGCCAGATCACGATTTCAACTTTATCACGATTCTTCTAGGTTGTCTATTTTCTTATTGCTTTTAAGGTTTGTTCATTGGCTAAATCCAGCTGTCAAAGGCTGACCAGATGTTTAGAGAGAAACAAGTGACCAAGTCTTAAAAAAAAAAAAAAAAAAAAAAAAAAAAAAGAAGAAGACAAAAGAAAACAATCAACCACAGCTTTTCAAAAATATTTTTTTTTTTTGAAATAATCAATTAATTAAAACAAGTCGCTGCAAAACAAGATATGATAATTTTGGCATATTTTAATTGTATTTTTAACACTGAAAACGACTTTATAAGACATGGAAATACAAAAAAATCTTTGTTTCTCTCATTGATAAACATATTTTAGTTAATCAAACCTGAAAAATTGCCAAAAATTTACTTCTAATTGGACACAAAAGCTGCAAAAGTCATCCCACAACTGTCAAAATTCACAAGAAGAAAAAAATAATAAGACTTGGCAACTCTGAGGCTGACTAACATGAGAGGTAGATGGGAAAATAGTCTGTTTTTGACCAGACTAAGGCAATAAATGGAGAAATAAGAAATCACGATTTGATGATTTCATTAAAAAAGCAGATTGTCACAGAGATGAGCTCGATTTTTATCACAATATTGCCCAGCCCTACGTGACATGCTTAAGATTTTTGTGCAAGTTTCTACAGAAGATTATTGTATAAAAGACTCCGGCATATACTTACATGACTCTGAGGCCATGTATTTGTTTTGATGGATTTTAGCGGCAAGCTAGTTAGCCCGAAAAAAAACGAGTTATAAAATGTGTCACTGGTGCAAACCCAAGGAACACATTAGGAATGGTCAGAGCTTCGTTTGAAGTCATTGTTAAGTTTTCTAACCGTTTAATATCGTTAGTACAGCTTACTCGTTTTGTATAGAAACTTATGGGGAAACTCTGAGGAGGGCACCAGTGTGGCTCCGCCCCCAAAATGACGTAGGCTCTGAACGGGTCTATTGCAAATAGGATAAAAAAGAGCAGAGAGTTACACAAATCTCAGCTCTTTCAAAGCTCTTTCCAGTCCAGGAGCCGAGTGCAGCTGGTCGTAAGTGAAGTCGGTCTTAACTTGCTTGTTTTCCTTAATGTGTTTGTCAAAATTGGTGGCCACCACTAAAGTGTTCTTGCTTTTTTTTTAATTTGAAGGGACAATACTCAATTTTTATACAACAAAATAACTTAAAAACAAATTCCCCCCAGCAGTAATATACTGTTAATGTATCTATTCAGGTGGAAATGACTCCACATTGTCCTGTTTATGTCTAATAATGTCCCATTTGTGTACAACTTTGTCTGTTGTTGTTTTTAGCATTGTGGCTAACTGTTGTTAGCGTACCGACTCACCTCGCTGTAAAAAAAAACATTAAAACTCATCACGATGAACAATTCTGAAGCTCAGAATGCATTAGCTACGTGAGGAAATCATGTAGACTGAAGTAAGAAGTTTAAATGTAATTATTTCAGTTTGTTTACATTTTAAGAATGCAAAAATCAGGTACAGTCCCTTAAAGATGCACTTGTTATCAAATATTAACAAAAATCATCATGCAATACCCTTTATGACGGGGTACTCCTTGAAGTGTGTAGAGCATCATGATTCTTAACAAAGTGTATTTTTAAATCTAAATATGTGCACGTGTATAAGGTTTTGTATATATGTAAAAACATTTTGTATTCATAGACATATAATTAGTAGAGGCGCAGTCCGACTCTGATGCTATCGAACACTTAGCATCTGAGCTAGTCCGGTAAGATTTAAGCTAGTCCGGAGCGTTCTACTGTTTATTTTCCTATAGCCGTTAGCATTAGCCCACAAAAAACACAAGTTATGAAAGATCCAGAGAGTGTCCGCTGTACAAACCTACCGACCACATTTAGCAGAGGTCAAAGGTCAGAGCCTTGTTACAAAGTATTGTTGAGTTTACAAACCTTTTAGTATTTTATTGTAGATACAAATCGTGTGTAAAACTGCTAACGGCTAACAAACTTATGCATCTTTTAAGGCTCTAGTGACACAAACGTCCACTTTTACATGTTAGTAGTGAGAAAAGCAGACAAATGACATAAATAACACCAAACAAAGTTACAGCTACGGGCCCCTGACATGAGTGATGGAGCATTTATAGTCTAAGAATATAGTAGTTTGAGAAATATAATTTCACATCTCCAAAATTGTTTAAAAAAGCTTCATAAGACACAGATCAGTCTGTTTTACTCATGGTTTTGCTGAAATTGCTTGTTTAAGCTTGTTTTATCCATAAAAGTGCAACTTCTGCCATTGACTCCAATTGATTTGCATCATCACCTCTACAGGAGGAATATGGCATCGCACTGTTCGAGTTGTAGCAACAGAGCAGAGCTGCTGATTTCGCGTCTACTAATTGTATGTCTATGTTTCGTATTGACCAGTGAGGTCACATTTTGTTCAGGTGACCTGGTTGAGGGTTGTGTCTCAGCTCATTCATGTCTGATGAAGGACTAAACGCCCCGAAACGTCACTGGGTTGAGCAAATAAATGACCACGGGAGCTATATTTGCTGTGCGGACCATCTCTTTTTTCTTAGGAGAACAGATGTTTCTAATCTTACCTCACGGATTAAACATAACTTCTATTTCTCGCCACAGTCCAGACTTCGTACTGCGACTGTAACTCCTCCATCTTTGATTTCCTTGGACCAAATAGCCTATAGCCATTCTCCTATGTACATACTGTACGTCCTGTTTGAATGCGTGTAACAATCCATGCTCAGCTAAATACAGGTTTTGCCTCAGCGTCATTTTCAGTTTTCTGCACCATTTTGCAGCGCACTGGGCCAATCAAACAACTGCTTCTGCGGCAACTTGTGGCGCTGATTCTACAAGCAAGCCTTCAAAACCTCGCCTCCACAACCTGCTCCGTGCTCCTCTGACCCCGACAGCCTCAGCTCGGTTTGGTGTGAAAGATCAACTTCTTACATCTTCATTAGATCGTATACCTGTGTTATTTTCTCTTGAGTTTGTCTCTAGAGTATCATCAATGAGCTCAATCAATGTTCGAGTCACCTAAAGAGATCTGTATTTTGCGAGTTTAGGGGAACTTCCAAGCTATTTATGACTTGATTGTTTCATTGCTGTAAAAATAATCGGACTTGACGCTGGAACAATCAGAGAAAACATCCCTCTGAGGACGACTGGGACGCACTGTAAAGCAGAGAAGAGGAAAAATGTATGATTATGGTCAAATACAGTTGTGTGCCATTATCCTTCATTAATTTGCAGAGGAGATATAAAGTTTTGAATCTGTCAGAGTGAGGTGCAGAAGTCTCAGTGGAGGTCCTGGTCCTGTCTGTGCTGTTATCGTCCTCACATACACACACATACACATCTTCCCCTGCAGTGGTCATGTGACTGAGGCGATAAGGAGAGCGCTCAGATAAAGGCTTCACACGTGGAACCTGCGCTCTCATCAGCCCAGACACACACACCACAAACACACACACAAGGTTTTAGGTCTGGAATGAGGAGAGAATGAGCTGTTGTCATCCAGACCGTTCTGCGTATTTGAAAATTACACATGACTGAAGAGCCTGGGTTGGATGGAGATATGGTGATGAAATCAAGTCGTGAGCTGATTCCTGTGACGGCTGGTTTGTCTGTATCATCATCATTTTATTTGTCTGTTTAGAGCAGTTCTATTCCTAAACATACAGTCAACTCTTTTCCATACTCACGCCTTCCATTGGTCGAACTATGTAAGTGATTGACAGCTGGATTTAACCAATAACACAGCTATTCTTAAAGAGGACAGGGTATGTGAATTGTGGCAAAACCAATTTATCACCTGGCTTCAAGAAAATGTAGGTATTTTTGCCATTTCACTGATCCAGTTGATTTCATGAAGGACAAAAGTTGGACATGTGTCTTAAGCATTGCACAGGATCCCCTTTTGAATATTGCACTGAAGAACTTTTTGACACTGGACAGGAGGACTTTTTTCAGTATTGCACACAAGGACTTTTGAACATTGTAAAATAATTTTATAACACAAGACATTAGGACATTGCAAACATTTTGCAGAAGGAGTTTTTTATTGCACAGGAGGACTTTTCTTCATTGCATGGGTGAACTTTTTGTACATTAGACATCAGGACTTAGGAACATTGCATAGAAAAAATTTTGTCTTTGGTCCAGAGGAACTTCCAACATATTGCACAGGAAAAGTTTTTGAACATCTAACAAGATGACTTTTCCAGTATTGTACACACAGACTTTTGAACATTGCACAAGACTACTTGAACAGTGTACAGGAGGAGTTTTGAAAAGAAATTGCACAGGAGGACCTTTCATCATTGCACGGGTGGACACTTTGTACATTTGATAATAGGACTTTAGAACATTGGACCAGAAGAACATTCAACATATTGCACAGGGGAACTTTTTGAACGTTTGCCAAGACGACTTGTTCAGTATTGCACACAAAAACTTTTGAACATTGCACAAGACGTTTTGAACTGTGTACAGGAGGAGTCTTTAAAAATTGCAGGAGGACTTGTCAAATGTAACATATTGCACAGGAAAACATTTTGAACCTTGGCCAGGCGAACTTTTTAAACATTCAACAAGAGGTCTTTTTCCATATTGCACACAAGGACTTTCGAACATAACACAACATCTTACTGGAGTTTTTTTTAATTGCACAGGACTTTTCATCATTGCACAGGTGGACTTTTTGTACATTTGACATTAGGACTTTAGAACATTAGACCAGAAGAACATTTAACATTTTCTACAGGGAGATTTTTTGAACGTCTAACAAGATGACTTTTTCAGTTTTGCACACAAGGACTTTTGAACATTGCATCAGGAGGACTTTTCATAATTTGCACGGGTGGACTTTTTGTACAGTAGACATGTGAACTTTTCAGCATTGGACCTGAAGAACATTCAACATATTGCACAGAAAACTTTTTGAACGTCTGACAAGAGGCTGTTTTAAGTATTGCACACCAGGTCTTTTAAACATTGCGCAAGACTTTTAAACATTTTACAGGAGTTTTAAAAAATTGCACAGGAGGACCTTTTTTACACAGGTGGACTTTTCGTACATTTGACTTTTGAGAACATTGTACAGAAAGACCTTTTGAACATTAGATCAGAAGAACTTTTAAACATATTGCACAAAAAAAACTTTTTGAACATCTGACAAGAGGACTTGTTCAGTATTACACCAAGGACTTTTTGAACTACATGAGGAATGATATAAAACATTGCACAGGTGGACTTTTCATCATTACACAGGTGGACTTTTGTACATTATACATTAGGACTGAACATTGGACAAGAAGAACATTTAATATATTGCACAGAAACCCTTTTGAACCTTGGACAGACAACTTTTTTAACATCTAACAAGAAGATTTTTTCCGTATTGCACATTAGGACTTTTGAACATTGCACACATCTTACAGGAGTTGTTAAAAGGAGGACTTTCATCATTGCATGGGTGGACTTTTTGTACATTAGACATGAGAGCTTTAGAACATTGGACCAGAAGAACATTCAGCATATTTCAAAGACCTTTTCAGTATTGCACATAGAGACTTTTGAACATTGCACAGGATAACTTTCCATAATTGCACTAGTGGACTTTTTGTACATTAGACATGAGAACTTTTGAACATTGGCCCAGAAGAACTTTCAACATATTGCACAGGAAAAATATTTTGACCATCTACAAGAGGACCTTTCATATTGCACACCGGACTTTTAAATATTGCACAAGACTTTTTAACAACCCTTTTTAACACAGGAGGACCTTTCTCCATTGTAAAAACTTTTTGAACCTTAGACTAGAAGAACTTTCAACATATTGCACAGGAAAACTTTTTGAACTTTTACAGCAGCTAACAAGGGGATTTTTCCAGTATTGCACACAAGGACTTTTGAACATTGCGCAAGACTTTTTGAAATGTGTACAGGAGTTTTTAAATATTGCACATTCAAAATTACACTTTTCGTCATTGCACAGGTTGACTTTTTGTACATTAGACGAGAGGACTCTCAGAACATTGCACAGAAACACCTTTTGAACATTACACATACACGGTATTTGAAACGCTGACCTAAAGATGACGTACATCAGCCGCAACCACAAATCCCGAATCGCTCATTCTCCCTCTCATGTGCCTCAGATGTGTGATTGTGTGGGGTGAGTGAACAGTCCAGTGCACCACCCACCTCACTCACACACACATAAACCCAGCACCCGTCCACTCCTCCACGTCCACAGGAAATGTATCACTTCAGCTCCACTCACACCAGCTAATGAATGGAAAGCCAATTTTCTGCCCAGCTGCCCTCCTCTCATCCCAGACTCAGGACCACCGAGAGAAGAGCACACGGCACGTAACCACTGCTTTTAGTGCACGTCTGTAGTTTAATGTGCAGGGGAAAAATCCAAGGAGGACACGCTTCAATGTAAGGTTTTAGTAGCTTTAGATCTTCAGACTAAAGACTGTCTCCAGACCTAGACCTGACTGTGACGTGTCTCCAGACCTGGACCTGACTGTGACGTGTCTCCAGACCTGGACCTGACTGTGATGTGTCTCTAGACCTGGACCTGACTGTGATGTGTCTACAGACCTGGACCTGACTGTGATGTGTCTACAGACCTGGACCTGACTGTGACGTGTCTCCAGACCTGGACCTGACTGTGACGTGTCTCTAGACTGGACTGTCTGACTGGATGACTGGGTGTCTACCCTGACTGTTGCCGATGACGTGTCTCAGACCTGGACCTACTGTGACGTGTCTCCAGACCTGGACCTGACTGTGACGTGTCTCCAGACCTGGACCTGACTGTGACGTGTCTCCGACCTGGACCTGACTGTGACGTGTCTCTAGACCTGGACCTGACTGTGACGTGTCTCAGACCTGGACCTGACTGTGACGTGTCTCCACCTGGACCTGACTGTGACGTGTCTCTACATGGACCTGGACCTGACTGTGACGTGTCTCCAGACCTGGACCTGACTGTGACGTGTCTCCAGACCTGGACCTGACTGTGACGTGTCTCCAACCTGGACCTGACTGTGACGTGTCTCCAGACCTGGACCTGACTTGTGACGTGTCTCCACCTGGACCTGACTGTGACGTGTCTCCAGACCTGGACCTGACTGTGACGTGTCTCCAGACCTGGACCTGACTGTGACGTGTCTCCAGACCTGGACCTGACTGTGACGTGTCTCAGACCTGGACCTGACTGTGACGTGTCTCACCTGACCTGACTGTGACTGTCTACCTGACCTGACTGTGACGTGTCTCCAGACCTGGACCTGACTGTGACGTGTCTCCAGACTGGATGCTGACTGTAGACCTGGACCTGACTGTGACGTGTCTCTAGACCTGGACCTGACTGTGACGTGTCTCCACCTGGACCTGGACGTGTCTCCACCGGACTGTGACGTGTCTCCACCTGGACCTGACTGTGACGTGTCTCCAGACCTGGACCTGACTGTGAGTGTTCCAGACCTGGACCTGACTGGAGTGTCTCCAGACCTGGACCTGACTGACTTTCCAGACCTGGACCTGACTGTGACGTGTCTCCAGACCTGGACCTGACTGTGACTGTCTCCAGACCTGACCTGACTGCGTGCCACCTGGACCTGACTGTGACGTGTCTCCAGACCTGGACCTGACTGTGACGTGTCTCCAGACCTGGACCTGACTGTGACGTGTCTCTAGACCTGGACCTGACTGTGACGTGTCTCCAGACCTGGACCTGACTGTGACGTGTCTCCAGACCTGGACCTGACTGTGACGTGTCTCCACCGAGGAGTGTCAGACCTGGACCTGACTGTGACGTGTCTCTAGACCTGGACCTGACTGTGACGTGTCTCCAGACCTGGACCTGACTGTGACGTGTCTCTAGACCTGGACCTGACTGTGACGTGTCTCCAGACCTGGACCTGACTGTGACGTGTCTCCAGACCTGGACCTGACTGTGACGTGTCTCTAGACCTGGACCTGACTGTGACGTGTCTCTAGACCTGGACCTGACTGTGACGTGTCTCCAGACCTGGACCTGACTGTGACTGTCTCACGACCTGACTTGACGTTCTTCATGATTCATGCTCTATCTGGACTTGATTTTCTTACGGCACAATGTATTAAATTTTTCTTTGAAGGACAAATGTTCCTGTCTTACAGACTTATGATTATAAGCATTTTCACTTTGGAATCTCAGACATTAGAACCTTGAGTAAAAAAACTAGTAACAGCTTAATTACTTGGAACTTAGATTTTCAATGATTCACAAATGTCATCAATGAACAAAATAAAAAGTAATGGTCCGATTACAGATCCTTGTGAGACTCCACGTACACAGGACTTTTTGTATGTGTACATACTGCTGTCTTTTTGTCATGGAACTTTTGAGCCACTGCTGTGGAAACATCTTCAGGCTATTTTCTTGTCATCAGCAGTTTATGATTCAGTGTCAAATCAATATATACACCCACAATACAATCTTGCCGTCAATTGTGTTAGTTCTTTTTCTCTTCATCCATATGTTTTTTATTAAAGGAACCGTATGTAAGATGCACAACTAGTGGTTTTAAGAAGGTATTACAATCACAAATGAACTTGGGTTGCCAGATTGTGAAATGGCCCATACATTGAAGATAGGACGCTACTGACCAATCAGGAACAAGATTGGCTATGAATCATGAGTAATAGCCAGAAAGTCACTTTCCCAGACACCTGACTCTTGTCATGGTTTGTTCCCAAATATTGCTTTTTAACACATTGTGGGAGGAGCCTAATGAGAGCTGTGTAGAAACAAGTGCATGAGCCTATCACAGACAGTTGTGTCTGTGTCCTGGTGCAACATCAGTTCAAACTAAACATGTTCATGACCAAGAAACCAAACTGGCAACCTAAATGAGAGAGTCATGTGAGGCTTATTCTGCTTTCTGATTGGATAATAAATGTAAACATCAACAAAGGGACATCATGTCCATTGCTTTTTTAATTAAGAATAACTCAGAATTACATTGACTTTCAGTAAAAATAATAGTATATTTGGACTTGTTGATCTTGTATCTTTGGACACATATAGGTCATGTTTATGAAATCTGACATCAGAATCTTACATATGGTTCCTTTAAACCAGGGGTGTCCAAACTTTTTTCATTGAGGGCCACTTTTTGAAAACTATATGAAGCGGAGGGCCACATAATGGATGGAAATGAATGGAAAATTGCATTTGACTTAGTTTTGATGAGCCACAACACTTTAAATAAGGTTTTGAACATTAATTTTAGATTTGTAGAACATCAAGCTGGTTGTTATTCAAAGTTTGATGACAGAATTGTTCAAATTTACAGTAAAAATTAATACAATTTGTAATCTGTGCCAATTTAGCAGAGTCTGAGGACCAACAAAATATTGTCCAAGGATTTGGCCCCCGGGCCGCAGTTTGGACATACCTGCTTTAAACATTGTAATTTTTGCAGAAAATATAGCAGTTTTGTTATTGTAATACAGGTGTTTAGTTAATTTTCAAATTTATTGTTGTCACTTTCTTCATAAACTACAACTTAACAACTGTAAGATAATGCTAAAAAAGTCAAATGGTCAAAACTGTGATCATCTGTCATATGCTTCAACAGACGTGACATTTGTGGGCTGGAGAGTTTGAGCCTGGTGGGGCTGGAGAGTTTGAGCCTGGTGGGGCTGGAGAGTTTGAGCCTGGTGGTGCTGGAGAGTGAGTGTGGCGGGGCAGCTCCGGGCCGCTCTCACAGCCCTCTCACCTGCCTCGTTTTGGGGGATGACTTTGTTTTGGCGGCCCCTCTCTCCTGCCCCCTTCAGCTAAGTGATTTCAGCTTAAATGTCGGGTGTATTTGTGAGGCTGAGAGGCTGGTACTTGTGCCAGTGTGCGGAGGAGGTCCCGGGACACTTGACCACGCCGCGCTCTGATTGGCTGACGGTGTCCATTCTCTCCACAGAGCACAACATCACTTCTGCTTTGTGCTAAAGGGAGAGAGACACTAATGCTTTGTCCAAAACTGTGTTAGTATTTTACAAATGATACTTTTAAATGTGTTTAAAAGCATAATAAGTGGCTGGTGTTGTTATTGGAGTCAGTACAACAACATGGACTGAAAATGTAGCTGATAATAACTGGCAACAAACATGTTTGAATTTGAAAATACTGACACACTTTGGGCCAGTCTGAAATGAATCAGCCCAGTCTATATAGAAATAAGATTTTAACTTCTAATGGTGCGTTCAGACCGGACAGTGTATTTGCGTTTTTGCATCTATTTTTAATGTTAAGTCAATGTAAACTCACCTCTTGAGCGTTCAAGCAAATTTGTGGCGTGTTTGGCGTCTGGGGCATCTGTTGATGCGCCTTCATGACAAACGCAGGAGTTGGGAGAATCCATCAAAACGCCAAGAAGTGCGTTGGGGCGTTCAAAGTGTCTTTTTGTCCCCCAACGCCTCGACACGCATTGGGGCGTTTTGGGCAACTGTTTGGGCGTCAGTTTTGAAAATGTTCTGCCTCAAAATACGCTTTACTGAGCAAATATAGACTCTGAACGCAGCATTAATTTTTACCAAAATGCCTGACTAAAATTAGTCCTACTTTCAAATGAAAATGGAGCACAAACAAAAGCATGGAGTCTTTATTTTTTGGTAAATAATCTGGCAACAAGTTCAGGTACAATTGATCGGCTTTCTCACCGGCCTTTCCTAGTGCTGTGCTCAAGTCTCTGCACTGGCATCCACTGACTTACTGCTTCTACTGCTTTCAGACAGCGTCAAAGAGTCTAATTTTGCGCGTTGAAGCGTATTTTGGCTGAATATTTTCAAAGCTGACGTGTGCACACTGTCAGTCCAGATCATGTCTCGTTGTTTTGCCATATTGCCAGATTTTCAGAGTAGCTTTGACCAAAGACTCAAAACAAGCGGCGTTTTGTTAATAAAAGTGATTAGAAGACTTTAGTAAACAGTCCTTCTTTCCCCTTGATTTGAGGCAGAGCAGCGTTACTATGTCTCAGGAGAGTCATGTCTGATTTGTGAACACGAGCGTTCGACGCTCGAAAGTTCAGCAGAACCCAACTCAGGCATCGACACCTGATGAGGCCAAAGCATCCACCGCAGGTTGGAGAGTCCACTTTATAAAATGCGGCGTTAGCAGACGCCTGAACAAGTGAATTTCAAATTCGCTAGACGCCTCCAGAGGCAGATTTACATTTACCTAACATGTAAATTGACGCTCCAACGCTGTCCCGTCTGAACGCAGCATTAGAGAAGCAAACAGATCTGTGTGTGTTTAAGTCTCTACATGGCTGAGCATCAATTTCAATTGATTTCTGATTATTATTGATAGTGGCCCACCAATCAGATATATTGTTGAGATGTGACTCTGAAACTTCTAAAATGTATTAGTCCCTGGTTACCCACTGTAATTCACTTTATCACTTGTGTGTGTAGGATCAAAACTAAAAAACAATGGAAGTGGACGCATTAGAATATACTATACTAGGCTTTAGATAGGCTAGAAGGCTTAACTATATAGAGTATAATATAATGAGTTCTGTTATTTAAAATGTGGCTCTTGACCAACACTGACCTTTCTTACATTGATTTTACTGAAGCTGGTTTAGTGTTAAAAGTGGATACAGATTGTGGATTGTACATGTTTGTGTGAAGAAAGAGAAGTGAGCGTGCACAGTGTGAGCTGCTCCTCACCTCGCTCTGCTCAAGTGTCTTCATTAAATCTGAGCTGCTTAATTATTTCTCTCTGCTTCAGCGCACCACAGGACCAAGAGAGAGTCCCACTGAGAGCTGTCTCTGTGTGTGTGTGTGTGTGTGTTTTGTTTTATTCACACGTGTTTAACAAATATCCTGGTCTAGTCAAATTTTTCTTCACGGGGTCAGTCTTTTACATTTTATGGGTGAGCATACAGTGCAAGCCACCCACACCAACCTCCACTCCAACCAGCACCACCCACACCAACCTCCACTCCTACCAGCCCACCCACCCACACCAACCTATGCTCCAACCAGCCCACACACACCAACCTACGCTCTAATCAGCACCACCCACACCAACCTCCACTCCAACCAGCACACCCACACCAACCTACGCTCTAATCAGCACCACCCACACCAACCTCCACTCCAACTAGCACCACCCACACCAACCTACTCTCCAACCAACCCACCCACACCAACCTACACTCCAACCAGCCCACCCACACCAACCTACGCTCCAACCAGCCCACCCACACCAACCTACACTCCAACCAGCCCACCCACACCAACTTCCACTCCAACCAGCACCAACCTACACTCCAACCAGCCCACCCACACCAACCTACACTCCAACCAGCCCACCCACACCAACCTACACTCCAACCAGCCCACCCACACCAACTACACTCCAACCAGCCCACCCACACCAACCTACACTCCAACCAGCCCACCCACACCAACCTACACTCCAACCAGCATCACCCACACCAACCTACACTCCAACCAGCACCACCCACACCAACCTCCACTCCAACCAGCACCACCCACACCAACCTCCACTCAACCAGCACCACCCACACCAACACCAACCTCCACTCTAACCAACCCACCAGCACCAACCTACACTCCAACCAGCATCACCACATCCACCTACACTCCAACCAGCACCCCCGCACCAACCTACATTCCAACCAACCCACCCACCCACACCAACCTCCACTCCAACCAACCCACCCACACCAACCTAAACTCCAACCAACACCACCACACCAACCTACACTCCAACCAGCACCACCCACCAACCTCCACTCCAACCAGCACCACCTACACCAACCTACACTCAACCAGCCCACCCACACCAACCTACACTCCAACCAGCACCACTCGCAAACAACCTACACTCCAACCAGCCCACCCACACCAACCTACGCTCTAATCAGCACCACCCACACCAACCTCCACTCCAACCAGCACCACCCACACCAACCTACACTCTAATCAGCACCACCCACACCAACCTACGCTCCAACCACCACCACCCACACCAACCTCCACTCCAACCAGCACCACTCGCACCAACCTCCACTCCAACCAGCACCACCCACATCAACCTACACTCCAACCAGCACCACCCAGTTCAAACCACCCCTGATCCCTTGTCATTCAATAGAAATATACCTCAAATGTCATATTATATTCACGTAAATGTAGAAATTAAGATAAATTAATAAATAAATACAACTAGCTTGGACAAGATTTTCAGAAGGATTGGTTCTAATTGTAAGGTTGATTTATTTTACACTTATGTTATTAACATGACAGCTAACAGTGAGGCGTTCATTTCAAACTAAATAGCAATCTGTTTTTCATTTGTTTTTGCCACATTAGTTTTGCTGACCTTTGCCCCATTTTAGTTTGACCAGGAAAGTCCTAATGAGATCCAGAACGTCCTGTTGGAGGGGACATGTTTTTGATGGTTTTAGGTCCTGGAAGCTGATGTCTCTTCTGCCGTGGAGGTGGTGTCATTAGCCTGACCTTGGCGGTGCATCCTGGGTGATGAAGGCAGCTTTTTGCAAATAGAAAAATAATCAAATCCTTCTTCTCATCAGCCCCGCTCCTCTCTTCACTTTAGCCTCTGATGAAGGTCTAGACGAGGCCCAAATCACATCTGCATAAAGATCACAGACAGTAGGACCAGACTTGATTTAGTCCTGGTTAGGATCGTATCTTATCTTAAAACAAGCCCCTCCTCCCTCGCTCCATTGCCACGGTAACAAGCCTATTATGTGACAGTTCTAGTCCAGTGACCCGTCCAATAACACTGCCCACCTCCTCCGCCCCACTAACACATCATCTCCGCCCCGTCCCGTCCCGCTCCGGCTCCCAGGGGCCCGGTTTACAGGCTGATGGAGAGTCGTTTAGGGGCCGACGCTTATTGTCTCCTCATCACGGACGAAGTCATGCATCAGGAAGTAATCAGACAGTTAAAGCAGGTTTAAAGCAGTTCTAAAACAGGTCTGAACCAGGTCTAAAGCAGGTCTAAAGCAGGTCTGAAACAGGTCTAAAGCAGGTCTAAAGCAGGTCTAAACCAGGTCTAAAGCATATATACATATACACACACACACACACACACATATATATATATATATATATATATATATATATATATATATATATATATATATATATATATATATATATATATATATATATATATACATTTTTTGTGTGTGTGTGTGCGCTTTGAGGTGATATGCTCTGAAATGCATTGAAGGTGTTCACTCATTTTGGTGGGGGTGGTCTCTCCTGCTAACAGGCGAGGGCCGTGTGAGTGGCAACACTGTGCTCCTTTAATGCATGGATGTATTATATTATCTGGATTGGGCTCCGCCCCCTCTTTCCTGATGCGAGTGGCAATCAGGCCGCTCTGTGGTACTGCAGCGGTTGGGCCCAAGAAAAATTTCCCCATAGACGGTCAATGCATTTTTCGGCACTTCAAACTGCTATTGCTCCGCGGACACGGCACCTACAGCTTTAACTAAGGTCTCATTTTGAAGGTATTTCTCTCTAGTTTCACTACATAAATTTTCCAATTTTTCGATGCCCCAAACGCTTAAACGGTGTTTAGCCTAGCTTACCGCTCTGCCTGCGCTCTCTCCGCTCCCCCCCGCTCCTCCGCCGCTCTCCCCCCGCTCAGGCCACCATCGCTCTGATTGGTCAGAACTGATCACGCTGTCACTTTTCTGACGTCACGGTAGTGGGAGGCGCTAGCCCGCATTCAGGAAAGAGCGCGGAAGAAAAAATCTTTTTCGGCATCAATGCGCCACTGAGCACAAGCCATTGAAAACAACGGGCCGCCATCTTGGACTCATCTTCCAGTTATAATTATACTTCCATGCTTTAATGTTGTGTCACTGACACTCTCTCTCTCTATCTCTTTGCTCTTCTCTAGTTCAGTGGTTCTCAACCTGGGGGTCGGGACCCCCATGGGGGTCGCGGAAGAATTTCTGGGGGTCCCTAGTGATATGTGAATTTAATATTGACATTCTAAACATGGTTTTACACTCTTCAAATGCAGTGATAGACATAAATTCATATTTTTGGCAAACAGAAGAAGGTACCCAGGCTTATGGCCAGTAGGCGATTTGAGGGGGGATGCGGGGGGATGCCATCCCCTTTGCTGATGACGAAAGGATTTTTTTTTTTTTTTAATCGATGCATCTGGCGTACAGTGTCCGCTCCGCTCCGTTGTGTTAACGTGAGTTTGTGCATTGCTTCACTGAACAACTGTTTCACAATAAAACCTCCGGTGCAAATAGTAAACACGAGGACTTTTATGTTGAAAACTCCACACAGGAAGCTGTTACTGAACCTGACGCAACAGACACGCTCAAACTGTCAAACTTCTGCAGAGGTTTTTGCAAAACCGGGACTTTACAGCGCCTCACGGGCCACAATCTAACGCAGAAACTGAAGGACGACACATAAGGAGTGCGTCGGAGGAACGGCTCGCTCGTGCGTCAGACAAGAGGTGAGTTTACGCTGCTGCGGGGATGCTCGTCCTTATGCGCGCGGCCGTGTCCTCTTTCCGATACTAGACCGACCACATACACGCGTTTTCACATCTATCCACAGTCCCGTGTCTTCTCCCGTGTCACCCAATGACCGATGACCCATCTGCTGCGGCTTTCCCTTCTGGGAGCACCGCTGGGCAATTGTATTTTGTCTGTCCCGTCTACAAGTCCGCAGATTCTGGCTTTATGTTAGCTCGCTACTAAACATCGTGACAACAAGTCTGCATCTAAGAAATAATGCTTCTGAAAATATTTAGACTATTCAAAGTGAAAAAGGACTAAATGCAAAATGAACACAAGTTTGTGTCTTTCCCTGTGCACTCTCTCATCCCGCTCCTGCTCCAGCGCAGAGAGTCAGGGCAGGGGGACGTGTGGAGGAAGAGGGAAGACACCGGTAAGTTAACAGACAGGACAGGTTTTTGTCTTAAGCGATTATTTTTCCCAGAGGGCATATTCAAATCCAGACTAGTGGCAAAAGGCAAGACCACAATTATTGATATAAGAATTTATTATTGGAAGCACATTTTTAATTGAAAAACAGGATATTTATCTATTAGTGTCCATTAATTGTGTATATTAAGAGCACAAGTGCAAAAACATGCTCCACAGCCAAGTCAATCAAATAAAAGAAATATATTTTTAAAATAATTTAAGATTATTTATAACTTGTTGCAAATTTGATTCAAGCTAAAATGTTTTGTAAACAGTCAGACATACCTTAAAACAAGTGACATATACTGCCAAATAGATATGTTTATTCTGAACTGGCTAAAACAACTACAATTAAAATGATTATTCTTTATTCTAGTAGTTTTAAACACTGTGCAGTGTTAAGAGTTATGCTTAATCTCAAAAGTATGCTGGGGGCCTAATTAAAACAGATGGAGGTCACACCTGGTCTTCGGGCCACAGTTTACCCAGGTCTGTCTTAAGCTGTGAAAGAATATAGTCTGTTTGATTTTCAATCGAACTAAGTTAAACAAAAAAATAGGCCTAATGAAAAAAAATATGAAATGAGTGTATGCTCTTTGCTCTGTGCTCCCACCTCTGCCACCTAGTGGTCAAAACAATCAAAAACAACTTCATGTATTATCTAAAAATATTAAAAATATCTAAAGTAGGCTTTATAGAGTTTGTTTCGTCTTACAGGAGCAGCTTCATTTTACATACAGTGGATAAATAAACTATGCAAAGGTCTGATTGAAGCAGATTTTGTATAATAATAAGCTAAACCTATAGTTACACACACATTTACCAGGCCTCAGTGGAATGTGCAGTGGATTATAATCAACCATCACATTTACATTATTAAGTGTATTTTTAATACAATTTAACAATAAATCCCAAACTTAGGACACCCCAAAGTGCACCAAATTAAAGGAAATGTGGTCTGCTGTGTTCAAAATTTTCTGGGGGAGATCCCCCAGACCCCCCGCCCTCCCGGAGTCACCCCCCCAATACCATCCCCCCTGTCAAAAAATAACAAATCGCCTACTGCTTATGGCTTCAAAATAAAAACAAACATAAACATTACCACTTTGCAGGGCGCCGACATTTTGTGCTTGGGGGTCGCGACTGAAAAAGGTTGCACTCGTACCAGCACTCCTCGGAGGTCAGTGTATATGGCCGTATTGGTTTTAAGCTCTTTCTAAGTTCGCAC
This sequence comes from Mugilogobius chulae, assembly GCA_038363315.1. Lineage (NCBI taxonomy): Eukaryota > Metazoa > Chordata > Actinopteri > Gobiiformes > Gobiidae > Mugilogobius > Mugilogobius chulae. Next base: position 12,921,938 of record CM076398.1, on the reverse strand, counting down.
TGGTCCCAATCCGCACCGAACTCGCAGTCTGTGTACATCGAGGGTGAGACTGCAGACTGCAGGTCCTGAGACTGCAGGTCCTGAGACTGCAGGTCCTGCAAGTGCTGGATGTTGCAGGTCTTGAGACTCTCTGGAGCAGCGTCACAGTGGACAGTGCAGATGCCTCAGAGAGACTTTTGTACAGACTCCTAGTGGAATGTTACACAGCTCCACTGTAATTCACACTGTTTCTGCTGTTTTTGATTTCACTCTATTCTTCGTTAATGATACGAGCTGTTGAACTACATTTATCATGTGTAAATTCGGCCTGAATCAAGTCCAAATGAACACATCAAGACTATATGAACAGGTGTACATAATCTGCATCCTGCCCTAAAACCATGATCAGGTCTAAAATCAGACTAAAGCAGGACTGGTATCTCAGCACACTTTAGTCTGTCCCAGGAGCAGGGACCAGTGGGGGCCAATTATCACATCTCTAATGCTGTGAGAGGAACACACTTCAGAGACAATCTGTTCACTTCACACACATCAGAGTCAAACTTTGTCCTTGTGAAATGTTTCATCCTCAAAGGTCAGTATCAACAGTTCATTAATGTGTGTTTTGAAGTTTTATTTTATCAAGGTTTTGGACCTCTTTGGCTTGGAGATTCATGCAGTAAAAGACGTAAGACTGCTTTTTAGACAATTGTCGTAATAGTGGTATTCATCTATTTTTTTTGTCTATTCTCTCTTAGTCAGAGTAGAGATACATATTTATGAGTCAAACTTTCTGCTATTTCGACATGAAACAATTAGACCTGTCCAGTAGATTTTTTAGAATTTCGTTTTTCACGCGTAAGCTCATGCACTGACTCCTGCCTTCGCGCTCTTACGCCAAACCAGTTCACTCCTGATCCAGTGTGCTGCGTGTTTGAGTGTGTGTGGTTAGCATCCGGAGTATTATCACCAATACTTTAAACACTGAGAAAAACACTTATTTCACTCCTTCAACTTTGTAAATGTTGAGTGTGCGCATGACAGAGTCTGAGAAATTCACTTTTTAAAAGGCTATTCAACAAATTACAAGCATCATAACTAAACTGTAAGTTTGTAATAATAAACTATATAAAGTGCCTGAACAAGAATTGCTGAGAAATTCAACTCAAAAGTCACGTAAATCTAAATAGAGAAGTGCGTGTATCAAAGGGAAGGTCGAGTTTTGTCGGGCCTTGACTAGCGCACATCACACATCCCCTCTCTCTCTCTCTTTCTCTCTCTGTCGGAATAGAAAGACCAAAAAGTAGGAACACAAGTCTGTTTAACTAGAGTGATTTTGGAATAACGATCTGTCATAACAGGAGTCTGTCGTAACAAAAGTCTGTCGTAACAGGAGTCTGTCATAACAGGAGTCTGTCGTAACAGGAGTCTGTCGTAACAGGAGTCTGTCGTAACAGGAGTCTGTCGTTATAGAAGTCTGTCATAACAGGAGTCTGTTTGTTATAGAAGTCTGTCGTAACAGGAGTCTGTCGTAACAGGAGTCTGTCGTTAAGAAGTCTGTCATAACAGAAGTCTGTCGTAACAGAAGTCTGTCGTAACAGAAGTCTGTCGTTATAGAAGTCTGTCATAACAGAAGTCTGTCGTAACAGAAGTCTGTCGTAACAGGAGTCTGTCGTAACAGAAGTCTGTCCGTTATAGAAGTCTGTCGTAACAGAAGTCTGTCGTAACAGAAGTCTGTCGTAACAGGAGTCTGTCGTAACAGGAGTCTGTCGTAACAGAAGTCTGTCGTAACAGGAGTCTGTCGTAACAGGAGTCTGTCGTAACAGGAGTCTGTCGTAACAGGAGTCTGTCGTAACAGAAGTCTGTCGTAACAGAAGTCTGTCGTAACAGGAGTCTGTCGTAACAGGAGTCTGTCGTAACAGGAGTCTGTCGTAACAGGAGTCTGTCGTAACAGAAGTCTGTCGTAACAGGAGTCTGTCGTAACAGGAGTCTGTCGTAACAGTTATAGAAGTCTGTCGTAGTAAAGATTGAACTCCAAATACAACACATTACAATGAACATACAACATATTGCAATTAGTTTTTTGTAAGCCGTAACATGTTTTTGGTTGTGGTAACTGTAATGTGATTGGCTGTGGTTCTTACACACTCTGACCTGATTGGCTGTGGGTTTTACACCACTCTGACATGACTGGTTGTGGTTATTACACACTTTGACCCGATTGGCTGTGGTTATTACACACTCTGACCTGATTGGCTGTGGTTATTACACACTCTGACCTGACTGGCTGTGGTTATTACACACTTTGACCTGATTGGCTGTAGTCATTACACACTCTGACCTGACTGGCTGTGGTTATTACACACTCTGACCTGATTGGCTGTGGTTATTACACACTTTGACCTGATTGGCTGTGGTTATTACACACTTTGACCTGATGGCTGTAGTATTACACACTCTGACCTGATTGGCTGGCGTGGCTGCAGGAGATGTGCTGGTCTGTGGGAGTGAAGAGTGCTGTGCGGGTCCATCTGGTTCACACGCTGTCAGGACTGATGCATGCTGGGTAGACACACACACACACACACCAGTGGTGTATGTGCACAGATCATGTCGACTCTTCTGTGTGCCCCAAACACACAAGGATCAGATCACAGGTTTATGTCACGGCCAGTGAAAGATCGGTCAGAAAATATAGTGTTTTTTTTTTTCTTTTTCACTGAAACAAGACCTGCCTTGCGAACTGAAGTAAAAAACATCATAATCATGTTACAGTGATGTGCATTTCTACATTGAAATCTCCGTTTGGGCAGAATGAACAGTCCTTGTGCAAGACCTTTTACAAATACTGCTTTGATCATACAATGTGAGACAATGTGTTTACACGAAAGCTTTAATTCTTAATAAAGATCATTTCATTCAAATAAAAAATCATGTAAACCAGTGGTGCACAACCCACCCGACCGGTCGATCTTTGAGGCAGTGGAAGTCGGTCCCAAAGCTTTAACCGCAAACTACGAGCGTTAGTTTTACATGCAGCAGCAAGAATTCTCCAATGTCGGCTGGAGCGGACTATGGCCTCACACAACGCTCCTGATAAACACGCTCAACGGAGGGATGAGAGAGAGGAGAGGGGAGAGAGGGAGGAGAGAGAGAAAGAGAGAGAGGAGAGAGAGAGAGAGGAGGAGAGAGAAGAGAGAAGAGAGAGAGAGGAGGGGGGGGGAGGGAGGAGAGAGAAAGAGAGAGAGAGAGGGAAGCAGGAGGAGAGAGAGAGAGGAGCAGGAGAAGAGAGGGAGGAGAGAAAGAGAGAGGAGCAGGAATTAGAGAAAGAGAGAGAAGCAGGAGGAGAGAGAGAGGAGAGAGAAGAGAGAGAGAGGAGAGGGAGAGAAAGAGATAGAGAGGAGTGGAGAAGAGAAAGAGAGGAGCAGGAAAAAAGAAAGAGAGAGAGGAGCAGGAGAAGAGAGAGGGAGGAGCAGGAGGAGAGAAAGAGAGAGAGGAGCAGGAGAAGAGAAGAGAGGAGCAGGAGGAGAAAAAGAGAGAGAGGAGCAGGAGGAGAGAAAAGAGAAGAGCAGGAGAGAGAAAGAGAGGAGCAGGAAAAAAGAAGAGAGAGGAGCAGGAGGAGAGAAGAGAGAGAGAGGAGCAGGAGGAGAGAGAGAAAGAGAGAGAGGAGCAGGAGGAGAGAGAGAAAGAGGAGAGGAGCAGGAGACAAAGAGAGAGAGAAGAGAGGCGGAGGACACAGGTACAGCCAAATCCTACCTGCTCACGCTGTGTTGTCCAACCTACAGCAGCTTGTTTGCTGTTGATGTTGTTTCAGAGCCTAATAATATAATAAAGTAGTTTGAAGTGCTTCAAGTGAACTTTTTAAATACCTTTTTTGTATTTACAGCAGGCCTAATTTATTTTCATAAATGTGTTACCTTTTAACAAGTTTATACATTATATTTTAATAAAAATATTAATAAAATATTATGAACTACTAAAAAAAATCGGTGTCTCAATATAGACAAGACAAAAGACTGACCCTTCCCCCAGGGCTGTCCTGCAAAAGAGATTCTGAATCTCAGTGGGACTTCCCTGGTTAAATAAAGGTACAATAAATTAAATGTCGACATTTTTTTCTACAAATCCATAGGTAGATCTTCGGGATGCGCTCAGGCTAAAAGAAGCTTGCGGGCACCACTGTTGTTGACACTTACAGTAATTCTTAATGAAAATGATTATACAAATTTAAGCTTTATTTCAAAGTAAGTGGTACTTTGAATGACTTAATTCCTTTCTCATGTAACCGTTTATTCTTAAAAAAATAATTCCAATCACACTGCGCTTGGTGCGTCGCTCTTCTGATCCGGTGACACACTGCAAGATGGCGGCACAGATCTGAAACTTTTATGTTTTATATCTAAATGCACAACAGGAGCTACAAATAATGAAAAGAGTGGATGGAAGAAAACACCAAACACTAACTTTTTCAAACGAGTGTACGCGAACGGAGACCACGCCCAGAAAATCAGTTTTTTTCTAACTTTTACAGACTTTTATCTTTAATGTGTATAAGATGTATTTTTGTGTTTCTTGCTGGCAAACTTACACCTTGCCTTGGAACTACAGTGGGGAAAAGAAAGGATGGTTCAGTCCAGTTTCACTTTGTTTGTATGCAATATGTCTGGATAAACAAGAACTACAGACAAAACTTCATGTACGTGTCGTTGAACCATGAGCAGGAGGAGTCGATCTGGTTGAAATACTTCCTGTTTTGTAGCTTGAAAATCCTATAAATCCAACTTTTAACAGCTCCGGTCGTCGGTTCAGCTTCAGCAGAAATGTGAGATGAACTAAACGGTGGATGAGTTTGTCAGCAGAACAAAAGTCTGCGTCGTGAACAGCGGCGTTTAGTGATGTTTCTGTGCGATAGCTCCGCGTTCTCGTGGCGGAGATCCGGAGCAGATAAGAGTTTGCTTTGATCAGCTCCGGGTTCGCTCCACCAGCTGAATCCAAACATCCTTCTTGGTTACTGTAACTAAAATGAAATATGTCAAATACAAGTGGATTTAACTCTTTCAGTGCCAGCCCTATTGTGACTTTGACCCTCCTTCCCTGCCAGGACTTTTTGCTAATTTTAAGCAATGTTCACAGCTCCACAAAAAACCTTGTGCAACTGGAATTATGACATGTTATACACCAAATGAGACCTACAAGTGTCTCTTTCATTTAAAAAATAAATGTTATTCTACATTATTCCGTTCTCTTTTTCTAGGCATTTGAAATTCGTTGTTTTCATTAGATTTCAGCGTTAAACTTTTGAGATAACGGCCTTTTTCTAAATCAAACTTCATGTCAGTGTTATTTTTGTCTGTTCTACTTTTTAGTGAAAGAATATTAGCCAGTACAATGAAATAATGTCTTTAGGATAAAATACAAGCTTCACGTGATAAAACAATGAGACGAGTGTCTTTTTCATCTTTAAACCAACAAAGCTGTGTTACAGACGAGGAGGCAGCTTTTACTTTCTGATGCAGATTCTATAGATTCAGACGCTTTCACAGGGCAAAGATTATATTTAACCCTTCAAACATGAAGAATACAGTAGTTTTACTCATTCGACAGATATGGTTTGTTTTTCTCTCCAGACTCGCTGCATCTGTCGTTCTCCTCAGAGTCCTAGTCCAGTAGGATCGTCTTTTCTTCATTTTAAAGATCAAATATCTGCTCTAAACTTACTCAACTATGTTTTTAGTCCAACATGTGTTGCCTGTAATCTGTTTGAAAAGAAACACGATCCTTTATAGTTGGATGATCACGTAAACACAGCCGACTGCGCTGCATAATGTAAACAGAAAAGACGTGCATTTTCCGGTTCTGGGACTTCCTCTGCCTCTTGTGCTCATACAATACACCCTCCGGTGGTGAATATATGAAACTGCATCATGTCTTTTTAATGCTGGTGAATTGGAAACGTGCATCAGAGAGCGCTCTATGCCGCATATAATAAAAAGCTATGACGAAAATGATCGTCATTGGCAGGGAAAGGTTAAAAGCCCAGTCTCCGTGGAAAACGTAGATAATTCGATGGCTAAGTTTAAGGTTGGGGCTTGAGGTGAGGGTCATTTTTGGAAAACATGACTGATTTTCTTGCAGTAACTTTAAAGAAAAGGTTAATAAAATCTCCATCAATGATAGATGGCTTATAAACAGGAAGAGTAGCATCTTATGAACAATTTTTCTATAGATTAAATGATAGATGGGAAGAATACAAACTCAAGTGGGGAAGATTTCAAAGTCACCTGCTTCAACAAAAGTAAGATGCATAAATAAAATTGGATACACGTTTGTATTTTAAATTTTTTTCTCCTCTCTCATTTTTTCTTAAATTGTATATTTACATACTTAATTTGGTTGCTGTTGTCATACTGGTAGCTCTGCAAGTTTGAGGCCTTGTAGAGTTTTGAATTTGTAATAGTTCATCTTGGAAGTGTCTGCACGAGTTTTAAATGTGTGGGTGAGATTCTTTGTTAGATTTAATTCACACTCTTTAATGAGATCTCAATACTTTTTGAGTTATGGTACAACTGAGGTTTTTATAATGGTTTTTTTTATTTTTTTATTTATTTATTTTTTTTCTTCTATTAAATATACACATTTATTATTATTTTTTTATACATAATCTATCTGTTATTGTTACTGTTAATATCATTATTATTATTATTACCACCGGCCTTTCAAACCCTGCAGAAATTCTATTATCATTGTTTTTAGTATTATTTTGTCCTTTTTCAATGTTCTTCTTTTTTGCTGCCTCATTATTATTGTTGTGATTATTGTTATTATCATTTCTGTTATTATTGTCTTAAGTTTATGTTTCGATTGTCACTGTTGTCAATGTTATTATTATCGATGATGAAGATGGTGATGATGATGACGATGATGAGGATGATGATGATAGTGATAATTGCTGCTATTATTATGATGATGATTTTTATTTTGTATTTTTATTTTATTATTATTATTATTATATTTAAAAAAATTTTTATTATTATTATTATTACTGTTATGTTTGTTTTTTATTTTATTTTTTTTATATATTTTTTTTTATTATTTTTTTTGTTCTACCCCCCCCCCCCCCCCCCTTCCTTCCCTCCCCTACTTTTTCCCCTTTTTCTTTCTAAAAATGTGCAAAAACTTAATAAATTTTCTAATCATAAAAAAGGGGGTCTAATCTCGAGGAATCAGCTCGACAGAACACTGGTTTGAAGGTGCAACGTAGAGGCTCAGGACAGGAACACATCATGAACAAGCTGCTTTAGAAATCTCTCGTGAGCAGAGAGAGATACGCAGAAACAGCGGAGACGGCTAATCCAGGTCAACGGTAAACAACACGCAGCAACTGAGCGCAGACCGGACATAGACACATCTTTTATTTTAAGTAAACTTGATATGACGGACAAATCCTTGTGTCCTATGTATCTTGTTGAGTGTGGGCAGTTTGGTTGTAGGAGCTGCTTTAGAGACTGACGATCACAAAATACTGTAAATTGTAATGTTTGTATGGACTCTATTGAAGTGGATCAAATTGAATAATAAAACACTTTTAGGACCTTGACTTGTGTCCACATGAAAGTTTCTAATGAGTAAACTGATCAAAAAATAAAAGTGAGCTTGTAGATACCACAAAACCTTCCTGAAGTCCAGTAGTTGCGGCTGAATCTGCTAAAGTCGGAGTGTACATACGTGGAGCTGCTGTGAGTCTGCTAAAGTGTTTGTGGAGCTGCTGTGAGTCTGCTAAAGTGTACGTGGAGCTGCTGTGAGTCTGCTAAAGCGTACGTGGAGCTGGCCTGTGAGGCTTGTGAGTCTGCTAAAGCGTACGTGGAGCTGCTGTGAGTCTGCTAAAGCGTACGTGGATGGGAGCTGCTTGTGAGTCTGCTAAAGTAGAGTGTACGTACGTGGAGGCGTAGCTGCTGTGAGTCTGCTAAAGTTGTTAGAGTATACGTATGTGGAGCTGCTGTGAGTCTGCTAAAGTCGGAGTGTTCCTGGAGCTTCTGTTGCACACACGCTGACCTCGGAGCGGCCGTAAATCTGACTCTCCGGCTCGCTGACAGGAGCCACGGCTGTTAGCGTAACCCACAGTGAGAGGAAGTGGCCCACACGCAGGCAGGACGAGACCGATGTGTGCGTGTTTGATGTGGAGCAGGAGAAGTGTGGGAACAGAAGCCCACAGCAGCTCCAGCACAGCCAGCAGAACAACACACAGACACAGGAGCAACGTGAAGATCTGCTGTGGTAGGGAATGTCTTTAGATTGAAGCGACTGTGTGTGTCACTCTTAAAGAATATACAGTGTATGATGTACTTTTAAACCTTAGCTCCAGTAGTGCTGACCTGAGCAAACTGTTTTATTTAGTCTCCTAGCACAACGAATCATGCTCAAAAGATAAACAAATCATAAGGCTTAAGACCTTTTTAAACGTGTCTCTATAACACATAAATGTCACTAATGAGTCTCTTTCCGTACACATTTGCCTCTGACACCGTGTCAGCAGGCGCTGTAGCCCTACTCTCTACATGATGCATTTTCACCAGTGTTGGGCAAGTTCCTTCAAACAGTAATTAGTTATGGTAACTAGTTATACTGAGTTAGTAACTGCGTTAATGAGTGATGAAAGTAACTAGTTACAGGAAAAGTAACTATCAAATTACACACAAAACCCAGAATAACTATGATAAAAAAACTACACATCAGATCTAGTTGAAATAAATGTAGACACGCTGTGATCTTGTACTATTTTCTAGAATAGAGTGGTCCTTGGACCACTAGTGATTTTGTGGTCACGATATAATAAGAAATATCCCTGTGCAGTAAGTCATATCTTTTCTTTGCATGGTTCATCAAATTTTGATCAACATGTCTGTTTAATATGCTGATGTCCTCTGCAAATAAGTACTGTAGTTAGCCTAAATGACCAGGAAGCTTTGTGTTTATGTTGAATTGTTATAATTCCACCTGTAAATAACACAATTCTGATAGGCTGTTGTTCATAAACACGTTATTTACAAAGGTCACAAAATAACAGAAACAGGCTAAATGAATAAATGAAAAAAGTTTACAAAACCAAACATTTACAAAAAAACTAAAGTCTGGTTTAACAAAAACCTTTGCTGGTTTAACATTTCTCATGATTATATGATAACAATGATTTTAAAGTTAAAATCATATGAAATTAATGGTTTAATCTGTTTGGCGAGAAAAAATATTTTGGCCTATGTGTTTTTGGCCTTAGTTCCACCGGCTCCACCCATTTACTGTAAAGCAGACAATAAATGTGCACTCAAAAAATTCTAGTTAGGCTGGCTTGACCGGGTTTCGTGGCTATAGGCTGGCTTGACTGCAGTCTTACAACATAGGAGAACCGCGGACAAATAGACAATAAAACTTAAAAATTTTGATAGAAAAGAGACGGCGACTGCTGTAGAATCACTTACTGTGGCTGTGACCTGTAGCTCCAAACACGAGATGTAAACTCCAAACACGCGAGCAGATCTATAAACTCCAAACGCACGTGGCATTCGCGCTGTCGTCTGTTTTAACTTCCGAGTAATAAACGTCAAATAACAGGTTAAAACCGTAAAATGAACTTGTTTGAGAAGATTTCCTTGACGTGTTTTGGAAAAGGAGCACGGAAGACATGCGTCGCGCTCAACCAATCGGACGATGTCGGGAAAGTCACTGCACCCGCCCAGCTCTGCTTCTGATTGTTACTACTGCAGTTTTAAGCCAATCAGCGCCTTTTCTCCGGCTTTCTCTTCTACAAACAGACGCGTCAGCTGCTCTCACGACTTTACCGTTACACTTAAACGCCATTACACTTAAAGGTTGTATGGAGGATTTTCAAAAATGGTTTGTTGTCAGTCTTGGTCAAAAACAGTTGCATAGATTTGTAACAGACTTGTACTTATGCTAAACAAAATAAGAATTATAGAAATATATAAACTGTGGACATGATGAGGCCAGTAAAACGTTGACCAATAGATAACGAGGTACCTCGTTATCTATTGGCCTGTGAACCTGTCAAGCAAACCCTCAGTGTTCCTAAGTAACTCATTGGCCCAGTTATCAGTGAAGGGCGTGGCCCTGGGAGGAGAAACACATGTGCATCGCAAACAGATGTTGGATTTGAAAAATCCTCCATACAACCTTTAAACGCCGTTACTCCCAACACTGATTTTCGCAAATGAAAGTGCCAAAAGTACCTTCTTTTACGAGGTTAGATCTATCCTAGGAACAAGTCCCTGCTGCATTCACACTGCTCAAAAGATGATCCAGGGACATTCGGTGACGTCAGCTGGATGGTGTACCAAAAAACTGTCGAGGATGAGAAACCATTCGCTGTCTTTTCTCAGTCCTGCTGCTGTGGTCTTTGATTTTCTTATAGTCCTGTGTCAGTTTTTTTTTTATTTCTCGTGGTATTGCTTTGCTGTGGGATAAATGCCAACTTGGTCCATGATGGAAATACGTCTGTCTGATCTCGTTGTGAATCTGACGTAGAGTTTTCTCAGCAGCTTCTTAAAGTGGAAGTTACAAACCACTTTTAACAACACTTTCATGAATGAGGCCCATGTGTTTATGATGAGGAAGTCGTGTTAGAACAGGATTAAAACTCACAGAGATCGTTTGGCACAGCAGGTTTCCGTTAAAATAATGGTTTCAAAATCCATAATGTTTGCCAGAGGTTCATGAGCTGTGTGTGCAGATCTAAATCCAGAGTCTGAAGAAGAGCAGAGCTTGTGTTTAGTGTGAGGCTGACTAAAGACCACAGAACCACAGCAGCTCCTAAAATACAGCAGATTCATGAGCTCTGGGACTCACAGACCCGGAGAGCACGCAACATTACACCTACAGATATTACCGACTTCTGAGAGCTTCTACAGAGATCTACACACCTCCTAACACCTCCTAGACCTTCTCACGCCACCTCAGAACTCATGGACCACTTCTACAAGATAACACACTCCTAACACTCCTTACAGTGTAGACCTTCTCACGCCACCTCAGAACTCATTGACCACTTCTACAGAGCTCTACACACCTCCTCAGACTTTTTTAGACCTCCTCAGACTTTTTTAGACCTCCTCAGACCTTCACGCTTTAGACTTTTTTAGACCTCCCCAGACCTCCACATACTCCCTCAAAACTCACAGACTATACTTCGACAAAGCTCTATAGACCTCCTCAGACCTCTTCACCCCCAGTGCTTAATTTGTAACTCAAACGTTGCCGGAACAAAATGTGGGTTTTGGACCGGGGTCCAGACAGGTCGAACCTTTACCGGAGCGCACACAATAAGTGAACATAGAGGCTTAGAAATGCTAAAATACAACCCAACTGTCCATCCTACTCGATGTTAAACGATGTAAAAGTAATTATGTCTGTGTTACACGTTTTTTCACACAGAGATTTTCATTCATTCTGACAGAAATCAGCGCACCTGCCGCTAAATCCGATCCACAGCAACAAGTTGCCCTCCCACACGCACCTTGTCCTGCAACTCAGCATCATATCTGACTCTCCACAAGTCACAACAACAACGCAGGACAAACAGCTTTTGCATAGGAGACACGGGTCACAAACAGCCTTTACACGGGTCTCATACATCAAACGCTAAAATTTACGAGAAACTGCGGCCGCTACATCCGCGCTGGTTCTCACCTCTTTATCGTCCCGTACACTCCAAACACACGTGACACTCCCGCTGCTTTTAATCCATCAAAATGAGTCGCAAATAACAACAAATATTCACAAAATCCTCTTAGACGCATATTTCCTGTTTTAGAAGAAGATACAAGAGCGCGGCTCGCCTGGAACCAATGAAAAGTCTTAAACCCGCCTGTGCTGCTTCTGATTGGTCAAATTTCCGGTCAGTTTCGCTTTTAACCAATTACAGTCTGTGACTCCGTCTTCAACACAAATAAGCCTGTTCACTGTTTCAGTGAATGAGAGACGGGAGAGGAGCAGAGCAGAGAAGAAAGACAAAAAGCTTATTAGAAAGCGTTACCGGAGCAGACAAAACTGTTGCCGGAATGCCCCACGAGAGTTCCCGGATCTTATTCCGGCTTGTTCTGGCTCAAATTAAGCCCTGTTCACCCCTCATCAGACTTCCCCAAAACTCCTCAGACCTCCGCACACTTCCTCAGAACTCATAGACCACTTCTACAGAGCTCTACAGACCTCCTCACACCTTTTTTAGACCTTTGCATACCTCCTCAAGCTTATTTCATACTTGACTTTATGGAACTATGTAATTTTGGCAGACACGCCCCCTAAAGCACCGTCGTGTGGACCAGGTTTTCCGCGTCTACGTCAGGGAAAAATCTGTGACTACGTGGACTGTCCGTGCGGAAATCAATAGGCTTTCAATGGTGGCTCTCTACTGCCCTCTACAAGCAGCCGCTTGAAAACACACAGAAACTATAAACACTGTCAGCTTCTGCTCCGCTCTAGTCCATGCGTCTCATTTCCGTGCGGACTTCACGTGCGAGAGCCATAAACCAAGCTTCACACTCCCTCAGAACTCATCAAACACTTTCACCTTGTCTTCTGGGAGCACCAGTCACCCTGCAGAGGAAGTTCTTTGTGACTGTTTGTTTGTATGTGAAATCTTGTCCTCCATGTCATTGCCTAAAGCTCATGTGAGGGTTGAGCAGTAAACCTTCTTTACCACAACAGTCCGATACAATCACGACAGTCCGACACCTCATCACTGCACTGATCCTTTTGTCAGTCTCTCCATCCATCCTCCCCTCACTGAGAACAAGACCCAGAGAGACTTTAACTTCTCTACTCTGGACAGGACTCTTCACCGCCAGAAGAGGACAAAGTCCTTTTTTCGGTTGAGAACCATGGTCTCAGATTTGGAGAGCTGATCTTCACTCAGTCACCACCGGGTCCTGTAGGTAAAGGTCTGGTGTGTGGTGTAAGGGCTTTCACATCCTCAGCATTTGGTTCACTTTAATCCAACTGGAGTTGGGAACACTTGTGTATTCGGTTGGTTTGTCTGGTGAGGAAAAGGACCGTTTGATTTGATCGCAGCAACGAACCACATCAAGATGTTTGGAGGTGGTCGTAGACTCCAGTACAGTTCATTTGTGATGTGAATGCTGACAAACTCAATTTGGCCCAACGAGGACTTTTTGGTCTATAAAAGTGACTTTGAATGAAACTTTTTATTTGACCTTGAATGAAGTCAAGTAAACTCAAAGCTAAAACTGGAGAAACAAGCTGTAGGATGTAATGTGGTGACGCAGTATTTTTAAAAGGAGACTTCTCATCTGGTCACATTGTTTCTACTCTCATTTTCTAAGCTTTCTCCTGCCTGATTGAAGCACAGCGCCACCACTGGCAGGAGGGATTTGTGTTTTATTTTACATCACTTTGTTTCAGTAAAAATGTGGTGAGAACATGAACCACTCAATTTAAAACTCAAACAATGTTCAACTTTTAGCTCCCACTATGAGGTGTGAAAACAGCCTGACAGTCCTTGTTTTAAAACTGTTTTAAATGGACATTATTAAGAAGAGAAACTTTACAGTGCATTTCTCCGAGTCAGTGAAGAGACCGACTGTCAGAACATAGAAAGAACTATGCACAGACGACGGAGCATCTCATATGAAAAGTCAACAGCAGGATGATTCTTTGGGGCCCGGTGTGTGTGTGCGCTCAGGGACCCGATGTGTGTGCAGTGTGTGTGTTGGCTCGGCTCCAGGATAAAGGAAGAGCCTCACCGAGGGCCCCGTTAACAGCACACAGCAGAACGCAGACGCATAATGTAGCAGTCATGTAAAAACAACAGCACGCGCCATCACACGTTCTTATGCGCACACACGCTCGCATTAGCCCACCCCCTCACACACACACACACACACATACGTGTCTTTAACATATTGTAGGGACGCATGACTAGAACATGCCTTGTGGGAACGTCCCTTTCTGCTGGTTCTACCGGAGCCCAAAAAATATGTTATGGTTCTCTAAATTTCCTTAGCAGTAATTTGACTTCAAAAAACATTTATTCCATTAAAAACTTCTGGGGACATTTCAGGGATAGAGATAGTTATGAGACCCAACCATGTACACTGGTTATTGGAATGAATTTTTAGGAAATAATGACACACAAAAATGAATAAAACTAAATCTTTATTAACATAAATTAAATTATAATCATTAAACTGTTCTTTTAAGAGCTGTGATTCGATTCTTTACATAAAATTTCACTGCTAACCAATCCCTCCGTTTGAGCGCGACTTTCTCAAGCCGAAGGCACTTATCACAGTCTGCTTTGCCCGGAACTCGGCACGAGTTTATGAAGTGCATCAAGTGCTTTTCCACGGCTTTGACCTCTCTTGGGTTCCACGTTCTCTTTACGACTGTCCGGCGAGCTGAAGTGGGGGTGCGTGACGGTCTTTGGACCGCTTGCAGTGAAGGATGGCTGGATGTTTCAATTGTAACAGGCTGGGATGTTTCATTTGTTTCGTCTGGCATTTCAGCATCCAGATCTTCTTCTATGTTCTGGTTCTCGTCCTCGTCCTCACTGTCCTGGAGGGCATGATCTGTTAAAAGTAAAGAAACAGCTTAGTCAAGCCGAAATGTACAAACTTTATGTATGTCTTCACCTGCCCAGATAGGAGCACCTTTCCTGGGCAGAGTGTGAGGCTCTCCTGGAACCTTGTGGAGGTGGAGGAGAGGCTCCAGGAGGCAGAGTGTCAGTGCAGTTGGCCCAGTAAGGTGCACCTGACCTGGACTTAGTGTGAGGCTCTCCTGGAGGAGGTGGTGGAGGGGCTCCAGGAGGCAGAGTGTCAGGGCACATGGCCCAGTAAGGTGCACCTGACCTGGACTTAGTGTGAGGCTCTCCTGGAGCCTTGTGGAGGTGGTGGAGAGGCTCCAGGAGGCAGAGTGTCAGTGCAGTTGGCCAGTAAGGTGCACCTGACCTGGACTTAGTGTGAGGATCTCCTGGAGCCTTGTGGAGGTGGAGGAGAGGCTCCAGGAGGCAGAGTGTGAGAGCACTTGGCCCAGAGAGGAGCACCAGGCCTGGGCAGAGACTCAGAAGCTGATAGTGGCCAGCTTGCTGCCCAGCATAGACCCACTATTCTGGGGTTTAAAAGAGGGGTTCCTGATTTGGGGCTTTTTAACCTGGAACCTGGCCTATCTGCTGGAGCTCAAGTGTGGATAGACAAAAAAATCTTTACCTTCTGGGTCAATAGTGATGTCATCCAGGCCTTTTCCCTTGAATTCAGCCATACGTCCCTGCTCCAAAGCCATGAGGATCTTGCTCACTTTAGCCAGTTGAAGGGTGCCTTCTGGAAGTCTGTAGAACTGTCGGTGGACTCTTACATCATGCCCCAGGAAATCGGCCAGCTGATCCAACTCTGTGTTGCTCAGGTTAAGAACTTGAGACAGAGTTGCAGTTGTTTTCGCAGTTTTGTGGAGGTGAGGCTTTCTGGGTTTTTTGCCCCACACATCTTGGCAAAATGCCGGAGACAGTCAGACCCACGAAAGTATGAACATGCTTTTGGTCTGGCAAAAAGGTATTTGTTTCCCGGTACAACCCCACACATCTCCCGCTTGCTGACAAGAAGATCCAATGCTTCCTGCATGGCTGGTGTCAAAAGAACCGGCACCTTCCTTCCTCTCTTCCCGCTATCTCCAGTCTTCTGAAGTGTTGACACAGTTTCTTTTCTAAATCAGAGAGTGCATCACCCAGGTCTTCCAGCGCATCCTGGCTATGCGGAGACATGTATGCTGACAGAGGCATTTTTGATACTTCGCCGGAACGCCGTCTGTTGAGAGAATTATCTGAGTCAGGGTGACTTTTGCTAATCCAGCCCAGTCCTGGGGTGACACTTGAGAAGACAACGTGGAGTGAAGTTTCTGCTGCTCTGCATCCAGAAATGAATGAAGCACCTGGACATCTCTTGTGAATGGAAGTAAAAGTGGAGCATTCCACTTGGCTTCTTGAAGTGTTCTCAGTGACGCTGCAGATATCATTTCATGCCATCTTGCTTCATAGATTTGTCGGAATGTACGGACATTTTTAGCTGCAACACTGTTGTTCTGGATGTTTGAACGACTTTCAACCAACATTGAAATCTTTGACAGACTATGCCCTAATTTGAGAGCCAGACTTGGGCGTTTATATGTATTGTTTTGCCTGTCATATCCAGCTACACATTTCACAGATTCTACAACATGCATGAAATTTGAAGGCAAAACATGGTCCTCAATGGTCTTTAGCGCCGGGTTTTTTCTTGAGCATAACAGAAGCCTTCCCAACTCTCTCAGTTTTGACGAATATACTCATGTTTCCCAGCATCATGGCCAAAACGACTAAAAAGATTTTCACCAAATTCTAGAATACATGGATCTTTTTTCACTATGGAAGAAACTTTATCATTTATCATGTTGCTTAGCAGCTTCCAGAAGTCTTGTTTGACGCCCGGAGGTGGTGGTACAGCAAATGCACAGAGCGCCTGAACCCGCGTTCTTCCTCGATTTGGCTCACCGCTAGGCTTAAACTTGCATTTTGAGACATGTTTAAAAAGAATCTTCTTTCTAAATAGGCCTTGGCAGTGAACACAGTGCATGTAATCCTGGGCTTCTGTGTTTACTGATGGTTTTCCTCCGGGGAACAAGTTCACCTGCTTCTCCGTTTAACACCTCAACATTATGAGCAAAGTTTCCCCTGTTTCGAAGATGTTCAAGATGGAGCTTTCTTTCTTTTGATCCCTTATTATAAGACATGGCTTGTGCAACCTCAAGTTCATTTTTATGAACATGCTCCAAATGTCGAGTTATTTTCAGTAATCCTTTATTACAGAACAAGCAATACTGTCTCTTATTGTACTGGCGAGACCCATCTGCTTTTGTACTTACTGCCTGCACTGACAGTGAACGTTGGCGTTGGACTGTCCAAGGAGGTGATGAGCTACTTTCTGGTACTTGTTGTGTTCTGAAGGGGTGTCATTGGTATGTTGGATTGGGCTTTTTGAGTGTGTCCTGGGTCTATTTTTTGAATTTCCTGGCAGGTTGCTTTCTGTTGACATGAATGAATTAAATGAATCTCCACTGTCCCCATCGCTGTCGCTGTCGCTGTCGCTGAATTCAGGAACGAAAGCAGGGCTGCCCGATGAGGTACACCCAGACAGGTCATCTGAGTCACCATCCATGCCTCTAAAACAAGCAAAGCATCTTATTAGACAAGGTAAAATCAAGCCTGAAACAACCCTGGTTCTTCTGGAACTCAGGGGGTGTATAACCCCAAAACCCAGTCCGAGCAGAGTGCACCAGAGGCGGACTGGATGTCCCGGGATTCCCCCTCTCTAAAACCGACTATTCTGTCAAAAATACACGGTGCTCTGGCTTAAGACCCACCCAGGGTTAAAGAGCAGGTCACGCTGCATCCATCCATGCCCCTAAGAAGTGCCCCATGCCGAATTAAAGTGTTTAAAATCGGGTGAGAAAATTGTCTGGTTCTCCGGAGGACAGGGGCCGACCCTCCGTGCAACCTAGCCGGGGATGAGTGCTCTTCCCCGGGCATGAGAGTGAGCAATGACCCCCCTACCAGAAATCCAGAGCAGAGTGCCTCAGAGGCGGACTGAGTGTCTCCATTAATCCCCCCTCTAAAACGCGCTATTCTGTTAAAATAGACACAGTGTGTGTGGGCACACACTTAAAGTCAGGTTTTTTGACTTGTGGGGATTTTTCCCAAATTTGTACAGGGTGTTGTCCGGAGCTTATTTTCATCAATTACATTGTCATTTTTGTGGGGACCGGGTTTTTTGTCCCGACAAAAATTCAGGTCCCCACTTGTAGAGTGTGCTGTCCGGTGGTTGTCCCTATAAGGTGATAAAAACAAACACACACACACACCTTACACACACGGCTCAAATACTGTTCTCGCACTTTTCTTTTATTTCTTTTATGCCCGAGAATGGGAATCATTGTAGTGTGTAATTATGAAGACAGTGTTCACGGGATTATCACAGTCAGGCTCAGATAAGAAGAGAGAGAGAGGGAGGAGAGGGAGGAAGAGAGGGAGACAGGGAGAAGAGAGGGAGAGGAGAGAGAGTAAGAGAAAAGAAGGAGAAAAAGAAGAAAGGGAGGGAGGAGAGGGAGAGGAAAGAGAGTAAGAGAAGAGAAGGAGAGAGAGAGAAAAGAGAGGGGGAGAAAACAAGGGAGGAGGAGGAGAGAGAGTAAGAGAAGAGGAGGAGAGAGAGGGGAAGAGAAGAGAAGGAGAGAAAGAAGAAAGGGAGGGAGGAGAGGGGGAGGACAGAGGAGAGAGAGTAAGAGAAGGAGGGGAGAAGAGAGTGAGTAAGGGGCAGAAGAGAGTAAGAGAAGAGAAGGAGAGAGAAGAGAGGGGGAGGAGAGAGAGTAAGAGAAAAGAAGGAGAGAGAGAAGGAAGAGAGGGGAGAGAAGAAAGAAGAGAGGGGAGGAGTGGGTGGGTGAAAAAAGAGAGGGAGAGGGGAGAGGGAAAGAGAGTGGAGAAGGAAGGAGAAGAGAGAAAGAAAAGGGGAGGGAGGGATGGAGGAAGAGAAAGAAGAGAGAGGGGGAGGAGAGAGTAAGAGAAGGAGAGAGAGATGGAACAGATGGAGGAGAGAGGGGAAGAGGGGGAAAAGAGAGAATAAGAGAAGCGAAGGAGAGAGAGAACAGAGAGGAGAGAGGAAGGAGAGATGAGAGGAAAGGAATGGGGGAGTAAGAGAAAAGGAGAGAAAGAAGAAAGGGAGGGAGGAAGAGGGAGAGGGAGAAGAAAGGGAGAGGAGAGGAAGAGAAAAGGAGAGAAAGAAAGGGAGGGAGAAGAGGGGGAGGACAGAGGAGAGTGAGTAAGAGAAGAGAAGGAGAGAGAGAACAAGGGAGGAGGAGGAGGAGGAGGAGAGAGAGTAAGAAAAGAGGAGGAGAGAGAAAAGAAAGAGAGGGGAAGAGAAGAAGAGAGGGGAAGAGGGGTGGGTGGGTGAAAAAAGAGAGGGAGGGGGAGAGGAAGGAGAGAGAAGAAGGAAGAGAAGAGAGAGAGAAGGGGAGGGAGATAGAGAAAGTAGAGAGAGGGGAGGAGAGAGTAAGAGAAGAGAGAGAGATGGAACAGAGGGAGGAGAGAGGAAAGAGGGGGAAAGAGAGAGTAAGAGAAGCGAAGGAGAGAGAACAGAGAGAGAAGAGAGAGGGAGAAGAGAGAGGAAGGAGAGAGGAAGGAAAGGAGGGAATGGGGGAGTAAGAGAAAAGAGAGAAAGAAGAAAGGGAGGGAGGAAGAGAGAGGGAGGGAGAAGAAAGGGGAGGAGAGGAAGAGAAAAGGAGAGAAAGAAGAAAGGGAGGTGAGAAGAGGGCGAGGACAGAGGAGAGAGAGTAAGAGAAGGAGAGAGAGAGAGAACAAGGGAGGGGAGGAGAGAGGTAAGAAAAGAGGAGAGAGAAAGAAAGAGAGGGGAAGAGAAGAAGAGAGGGAGGAGTGGGTGGGTGAAAAAAGAGAGGGAGAGGGGAGAGTAAGAGAAGGAGAGAGAGATGGAACAGAGGGGGAGGAGGGAAAGAGGGGGAAAGAGAGAGTAAGAGGAGAGATAGACCAGGGGGAAGAGAGGAAGAGAGAGGAGAGGAAAGGAAGGAAAGGAGGGAATGGGGGAGTAAGAAAAGGAGAGAAAGAGAGAGAGGAGATAAAGTGATTAAAAAAAACATCTTAAATGTAACAGTTTCCTGCACAAAAAGTCACAACTTACCTGGAAAATCCAGATGAAGCACAAAAATATATCGTCTGGTCACCGTGTCCCTAAATGACAGACGACCAATCAGCTCCTGTGTTTTATCTGTGTCACACAAACAAACTCATCTGATTGACGGGCGGCTGGGTGGTGGTGACCAGACTCCCTCTGAGCAGGGTCACAGCTGAATCTCATTTTATTTCAAAACTTGACGTGCACCAACACTTCAACTTGGTGCACCACAAACGTCCATAAGCATTTCATTCTCAAGTCTGGTCTCAGGTCTTAGTCAGGTCTAAGTCCAAAAGAGTCCAAGTCAAGTCTCAGGTCTTAGTCAGGTCTAAGTCCAAAAGAGTCCAAGTCAAGTCTCAAGTCTTAGTCAGGTCTAAGTCCAAAAGAGTCCAAGTCAAGTCTCAAGTCTTAGTCAGGTCTAAGTCCAAAAGAGTCCAAGTCAAGTCTCAAGTCTTAGTCAGGTCTAAGTCCAAAAGAGTCCAAGTCAAGTCTCAAGTCTTAGTCAGGTCTAAGTCCAAAAGAGTCCAAGTCAAGTCTCAGGTCTTAGTCAGGTCTAAGTCCAAAAGAGTCCAAGTCAAGTCTCAAGTCTTAGTCAGGTCTAAGTCCAAAAGAGTCCAAGTCAAGTCTCAGGTCTTAGTCAGGTCTAAGTCCAAAAGAGTCCAAGTCAAGTCTCAAGTCCTGGAAAGACAGAGCAATGTGTGTTGTAGTTAAAGCTTTTAATCAGTTTACATGTCTGTTGTTTGACGTATATTACTTTGAGACTGGAGTGAGACCTAAGACCTGCATGAACACAGAGAGCAGAACTAACCAGCTGTGGGGCCTGTGAGTCAAACTGGACCCTTCAGGGAGTTCAGTTTGGTCGTCAAAGGGGTGTTAATGTAGAGCAGGGATCTCCAACCTTTTTCGCCAGGAGAGCTACTTTTGCAAAAGACAACTGGCGGCGAATTACTACTTTTAGCGATGACCAAAAATTGAAGTTAACTGTGGCATAGTTAATTGACCTATGAAGATTTAACTAATATCTATTTAGAAATGGACACAATTAGCCATCTAAAAATACATTTACAGTAGAAACATGCAGGTAATAAATATAATATATTGATTGTATGATTCTAAAATCATTTGGTGAGCTACTTGGAAGGTGGTGGCGAGCTACTGGTCGCTCCCGAGCTACAGGTTGGAGATCCCTGATGTAGAGTCGATAAATTAAATTTTGTGCAGAAAATATTGTCAAAGGACACTGAATCAACTCAGTTTGCTTAAAACATGTTACTAGAGGGCTCCCGTTCAAAAGAGATTCTAAATCTCAGTGGGACTTCCCTGGTTAAATAAAGATAAATACAAAAATAAAAAAAAAATACTTTCATCATCATCCCTTTGAAAGTAAACGTTTTACAAGCAATACGATGTTAAAGTTGTTCTTGGCACATTATAAAGGGTATTTCACACCAACTCAACCCCCAGTCTCTGTCGATAGGGAGGAGCGACGCACTGTCTGTTCACGTCTCTATGGGCGCACCGATGTGAAAGAACATTCAGACAAACACGATCCAAACAGCCAACAGTCGCCAAACAAACACAGAGTGAGCATGTGTGTGATGTAACGCTTGACGAAAATGACGAAACATAAGTTGCACGCGAGTTGTAGTTGTCAAACTTTGACGGCAAACAGATGTTTCTAGTCTTACCTCACGGATTAAGCTCAACTCGTATTTCCCTCCACAGTCCAGGCTTCGTACTGCGGTCCACGTAACTCCCCCGTGTTTTCCTCCATCCAAATAGAACCATTCTCCTTCGTAGTTACGTCCCGTTTGACCCCGTGTAAATAACAACAATCCATGCTCGGCTAAATACTGTTTTTCTGTAAGCGTTATTTTCGGTTTTCCTGCTCACTGATTCCACGGGCCAATCAAACAGCTGCATTTGCGGCAACTGGCGGCACCGACTTTACTTTCAAGTCTTCAAAAACCCGCCTACACGACTTGCTCCGCTCCTCTGACCCCCGACAACCCATTTACACCAAACACACGTGAGCCGCCTGTCGGCAAAAGTTGCCAAACTGGTTCAGACGGGCGACCCTCGGCCTGGTGTGAAAGACCCTTTAGGCAACACGTGAGGTGATTTTAATCTACAAGTTTAGGTTCACAAAGCATTACCACTGAGATCAGTTGAGACCATAGACGCATCAGTGTGCTCTGGTTGCACTGGCCTCAATTTGGATTACATGTGCACTAGAGCTGCTCGACAAAAGAATAAAAACATTCTAATAGTCACAATTATTTCAAACATTACTGAAATGAAAACAACCGCCGTGGAGCTTCAATAAAAGAAAATGAACTGTTAAAGTGAGAGGACAGATCTCAGAGAAACAGTGTTGAAGATGTGTGGTACACGTAACACTTTCCACTCAAACACACACACACAGTTTAGTAAGAATCCTACATCAAATTGAAGAGATTGAGAACATGGTTGTCTTCACTACTACGGCTTGTGTGTGTGTGTGTGTGTCCTCCTCAGAGACCTCCGGCTGGTGGGACGTCCGAGCACTTCACAGCTCACTGACAGCAGACAGAGGGACCGGCTCAGAGCGCAGACACACTGTCACGGTGAGGACAGAGTCAACACTGTCACACACACACGCTCAAACACACTATCAGTTCTAAAATAAGATTGTCTGTTCGTAATGTAGCCGAGGGAGGATGGGGGGATGCAAGAATTAGGATAGCTTAAACGTAATACACTTTAACATAAACCTAATGAATTTACTGTAAAACAACCAACGCCACTGGAATTGACTCCAGAAAATAAAAGTAAGGACACGAGGTTTGTTAAATTGAGTGGACGGAAGCAGAAGTATACAAACGTATAAATAGTTGAATTATCATTTAGTTTCAGTTAAAAAGTCTTGATCAGGACACCTTTCAATCTTTCACATACATCAGTTCAGTTCAGTTTTTGGGACCAGCCCGTAACACATATCAGTCACAGACACTGGCAGACCCTATTAACATAAACAGGTAACTTAACCAAAGTCTAACATCATTATGCACCAAAGACGCTCGTCAAAACCTTCCAGGGACGTGGACGTGGCGCTGAACCCACAGCTGACAGGGCCGTGCAGACAGGACGCGATCTGTCGCTGTAGTTTCGCCCAGTGGAGCGAGGACACGCGCAAATCAATGAGGAAGTGGGCGGGGACAGCTGCCGTGAATTATATTATTCTAAACAAACTCAGTGCTTGGTACGTACGCGATTATGGACAAGAGATCTAGTCCTGTTGGAATCAGCCCAAAACACCTCTGTCTCCTTGTTAACTCTGCCAAATTAAGCCCTGTGTCTCCACTCGCGTCGCTACCGTTAAATGAAATCCAGCTGGGGCGAGTGCGGCTGCTCTTCACAAAGCGGTAATTTCTTCGCTCTGATTGGCGCACCTCAGGGCGCTCCTCCGCTGACAGACACATACACATGAATGGGATTTTAAGCGACATGAGCGCTCATCGCATCCTGTCTGTACGAGCCTTTACTGAGACCCGAACACTCCCGTTCAGCTTTGCAGTAGCTCTCTCCATGGCCCAGCGCGACACACTACAAACATTAGCATTAGCAGTGCACCCTATAAGGGTTAGGGTTAGGGTTAACCTAACCCTATGGCCTGGAGGAGGAGAAAGGAGGAGAAACAGCAAACCTCCCTCCTTCTCTCTCTCAACGTGATCTGCCTACCTACAAAACAAAGCCTTTTGCAAATACAGAGAAGCGTGTTGAGGCGTTAAAAGCGTCGTTGTCCTGTTGGGGCGTCAGCTTTGAAAATATTCTGTCCAACTCTCCACATCCTGTCAGTGAAAGCCTGATCACACACACGTCCCGATGTGAACGAGGCTGTTTAAGTCCCGGGGCCCTTGACTGTGACCTGATAATGGAGGGGCCCCTGTGTGAGCTGAAGAGGCCCTCAGAAAAACAAACCACTCCACACTGAGCTAATGCACCTGAGTGTCTCTCACGGACAGAGAGAGGCAGACCCAGAGAGGCCCCAGCTGAGGAGGGCCCCCGAGGTAAACCATAATTAACCAAATGATTAAAGGGGTTTAGATTAGTAATAACGGATTTATTATGGACTTATAAATACAGGCTTGTTTGAATTTTTTATTAATTACATACCTTTTATTTTGTCTGATTTTACGTGTTTTTCGGTGGTTAGTGCTCGACGTCAGGTCCAGAGGAACAGAAGTGAGCAGGTTGTCATGGTAACGAGTTCATTACTGTCGCTAAACGGGCCTAAACTGTTTTATTTTTATCTTAACCTTTACCCAAACCTCTTTCCTAACCTTAGCCATCGCCCACACCCTTCTCCTAAACTTACCCTTCTCCTAAACTTACCCTTCTCCTAAACTTACCTTCTCCTAAACTTATCTTCTCCTAAACTTACCTTCTCCTAAACTACCCTTCTCCTAAACTTACCTTCTCCTAAACTTACCTTCTCCTAAACTTACCCTTCTCCTAAACTTACCCTTCTCCTAAACTTACCCTTCTCCTAAACTTACCTTTCTCCTAAACTTACCTTCTCCTAAACTTACCCTTCTCCTAAACTTACTCTTCTCCTAAACTTACCCTTCTCCTAAACTTACCCTTCTCCTAAACTTACCTTTCTCCTAAACTACCCTTCTCCTAAACTTACCCTTCTCCTAAACTTACCCTTCTCCTAAACTTACCTTCTCCTAAACTTACCCTTCTCCTAAACTACCTTCTCCTAAACTTACCCTTCTCCTAAACTTACCCTTCTCCTAAACTACCCTCTCCTAAACTTACCCTTCTCTAAACTTACCTTTCTCCTAAACTACCTTCTCCTAACTTACCCGTCTCCTAAACTTACCCTTCTCCTAAACTTACCTTTCTCCTAAACTTACCCTTCTCCTAAACTTACCTTTCTCCTAAACTTACCCTTCTTCTAAACTTACCCTTCTCCTAAACTTACCCTTCTCCTAAACTTACCCTTCTCCTAAACTAACTACCTTTCTCCTAAACTTAACCATCGTGTGTTTGAACGCTGCTCGGGTCAAATTTCGGCTCGGAAACTCGTGCGGAAGTGTTGGAGTTCCCGAGTTTACTTCAAATGACAAGAGCATGAGCAGGACTGTGAGCAGAGACTGGCAAAACTGACAGGGATTTAGTTTGATATCACACTGAGAGTTCTGCTTCACCAGTAAAACACACTTACAACTTGAATGCAGACT
Source organism: Mugilogobius chulae (assembly GCA_038363315.1). NCBI lineage: Eukaryota > Metazoa > Chordata > Actinopteri > Gobiiformes > Gobiidae > Mugilogobius > Mugilogobius chulae. The sequence continues at coordinate 12,897,004 of CM076398.1, read as the reverse complement.
AAATGAATTTACAACAGCAGAACGTTACAGGTGTGGCATGACAAGCTTTTGTCATTTTATTTTTTCATGTCAACTAATCATTACGGGAGCGCACGCTATAAAACACCTCCAACACTCGAGAAGCAGCTGCGTCGCTCTCCTCCACGCTGGAGCCTTGGTTTGGTCATGTTTCTGCACAGTTCCACCGTGCTATTGTCTCGTGCTCGTGTCAACTCCTTTTGTCAGGTACCAAATGCAGTTTATTCCTCAATATTGTTCTGTTACTTGCACCCAAGGGCGTGCTGGCTAATCGGGAGAGTCGGGACGTTTCCCGGTGGGCCGCATGACTTCGTGGTTGAAGAGAGAGAGAGAATAAGAGGGTTAGAGATAGATGATAGAGAGAGAGAGAGAGAGAAGAGAGAGAGAGAGAGAGAGAGAGAGAGAGGCCTGACCCATGCAGCTGGCAAATGTGCACAGTGCTGGGAGAGGCGGAGCCAGCTGCTGCCTCAAGTCTATGATTGATTCACAGCACATAGATCTTGACACAGTTTGGAACTCAAAAACACGCTCCACATACCATAAGCTCTCAGTCAAATGTGTTTCAAGTAAATCTGTTTGCTCCACCTGTGTTTTTCAAGCTGCTGTCATGAACGCTCTGGTTTTGAGAGGCATCTGGCTGCAGACCTCCATGAGGAGAACTTGTCTGGCTGCAGTTTCAAGCATTTCAAAATTAGGTTTGTTTTGCTTAACTTCCGTCCTAACGGTGGAGGGTCCTCCTCATGGAGGTCTGCAGCCAGACACTCGTGCTGGTCCGAGCATAGCGTAGGAACCTCCGAGTTTCCTCGTGATTGCATTTATTCTCCTAGTGGAGAATAAATGCAAGGAAAAGAGAAACGCAACACTCTGTTTAGGGAGTTTTTTGGGGGCAGAATATTGTTAGTTTTTGAGATCCGCCTGTTTCATATGAACCCTACATTCATTTCTAATCCTCAGGCCAACTCTTGCGGCGTTTACACATTTTCAGTCCAATAACACAACCAAACAATAGAACAACCCCCAAACCAAAAGTGACAGAGTTTCATCAGACTGTCAATAGTTCACTGACCCCCGTTGGCCCTGGACAGAGGTTATTCAGCCTCATGGATCGACAGTAGTGTCTGAGTTGATCCATTCTTCAGCTGCTGCTGAGTTTCAGGAGGATGTTCACGTCGGTGACACATACACTGAGCAGATCAGACATTTTCAATGGAACCATTGGGACCAACGACAATGTGAGTGCCCGAGCTCTAAGCACTGATCCAACATACGGCCCATATGGTGGAATACCATCATCGCAGAGGAGATTACAGATGGTTCTGGAGACACTGGCCTGTGGTGTGTCCCAATGGTCTCGGCTGTGGACCTGGTGGAGGCTGAACCTGTCACACAGATGTGCGTGACTCTCTGACTTTTTACCGCTGGTTAAAAGTCAGAGTTGACTTTTAACCAGCGGTAAAAGTCAACTCTGACTTTCAAACATGAATTTGTGTGAATAAACGACCCTGTAATGCACTCTTTATTGTTCTCACAAAATAAGTCAAGCCAAACCAAGACATCTGTTCACTTGTCTTCAGTTTACTGTGGACTGAAACCAGGATGGAACACATTTTTACAAATGGACTCGTTTTCTAAGGAAATTTCGGAAATGAAAATGTTGCTTTTCTTTTTTCTTTAAGTGTACATTGAACTGCAGTATTCTTGTGGTCACGTCAGTAACCTCGTGGCCTGTGACACTCTTCGTCTCTACACACATGTAAGCCCACTAAGAGTAAGCTCACTGTGTGGGACACTGGACTCAGCCCTTTGTCCCCCCAGGACCAGAGTGTGTCCCCCCCAGGACCAGAGTGTGTCCCCCCCAGGACCAGAGTGTGTGTCCCCCCCCAGGACCAGAGTGTGTCCCCCCAGGACCAGAGTGTGTCCCCCCAGACCAGAGTGTGTCCCCCCAGGACCAGAGTGTGTCCCCCCAGGACCAGAGTGTGTCCCCCCCAGGACCAGAGTGTGTGTCCCCCCCCAGGACCAGAGTGTGTCCCCCCAGGACCAGAGTGTGTCCCCCCCAGGACCAGAGTGTGTCCCCCCAGGACCAGAGTGTGTCCCCCCAGGACCAGAGTGTGTCCCCAGACCAGAGTGTTCCCAGGACCAGAGTGTGTGTCCCCCCCCAGGACCAGAGTGTGTCCCCCCCAGGACCAGAGTGTGTCCCCCCCCAGGACCAGAGTGTGTCCCCCCAGGACCAGAGTGTGTCCCCCCAGGACCAGAGTGTGTCCCCCAGGACCAGAGTGTGTCCCCCCCAGGACCAGAGTGTGTCCCTCCCCAGGACCAGAGTGTGTCCCCCCCCCCAGGACCAGAGTGTGTCCCCCCCCCCAGGACCAGAGTGTGTCCCCCCCCCAGGACCAGAGTGTGTCCCCCCCAGGACCAGAGTGTGTCCCCCCCCCCAGGACCAGAGTGTGTCCCCCCCAGGACCAGAGTGTGTCCCCCCTAGGACCAGAGTGTGTCCCCCCCAGGACCAGTGTCTGTGCAGCTTCACTACATCTGTTTTATTCATCATGACAAAATGTGATTCAAACTGTAAAAGTCTCTGTTTATTTCTCCACATTGTTGACTCAAACATGTTCCTCCTGAATCTGTTCTTGTGTGTTAGTGGTTGATTTTTTGATGAAGTTACAGGTTTGCTGAATAAAGCCCAAGTTTTGTGTCGACTGTATCAGACTTGACTCTTCAGGACATGTGTCTGCAGGAGACAACATGAAGGATGAGCTTCCTTTTCCTCTCTCACAGGAAGTCAGGGTCACATCAAAGCAGCAGCCTGTGACCTGTGACCTCCGCCCTCTTTACGAGCGGGCATTAGGCACGGGCCTGTGTGCTGCAGCCGGAGCGTGTTAAGTGTGTAAGAGACAGTGGAGATGTTACTGCGTCGTCTCTATGTGTCACACTGTGGCATTACAGGTCCTGGGACATTACAACTGAACACACCAGAAGAGACTGAAGTAGGTGCCACAGTTTGAGAAACAGAGGAGCTTTGGGCTGATATGAAGGCCACGTCTGAATAGTACAAATTCTACCGCTCCTAGCTCAAGATGTTTATTTAGGCCCAGTTTGATAAAACAGACAATGAAACAATGTGTTTTGTATAAACATGTGTTTGTGGCTTTTGTTCAGTAGTCTAGTGCAGTGATTCCCAAAGTGGGGGTCGGGACCCCTTAGGACAGTGTTATTCAACTAGATTTTCCAGAGGGCCAGATTTGACCGAGGACCATGGCTTCTGGGTCATAACACAACAAAGGCACGAGGTTGCTCCAAATATTCACACAATATTTAGTGATTTAGGTTTAGAATTAGGTTTAGTTGGGTGTATTTTAACTTTCTTCAAATAAGATTAGCCAATAAAACCATAGACATATAATTAGTAGACGCGCAGTCCGACTCTGATGCTATCGAACACTTAGCATCTGAGCTAGTCCGGTAAGATTTAAGCTAGTCCGGAGCGTTCTACTCTTTATTTTCCTATAGCCGTTAGCATTAGCCACAAAAAACGCAAGTTATGAAAGATCCAGAGAGTGTCAGCTGGTACAAACCTTCCGCCCACATTTAGCAAAGGTCAAAGGTCAGAGCCTTGTTACAAATTATTATTGAGTTTACAAACCTTTTAGTATTTTATTGTAGCTAAAAATTGTGTATGAAACTGCTAACGGCTAGCGAATTTATGCATCTTTTAAGGCTCTAGTGACCATCAAACATCCGCTTTTACATGTTACTAGTGAGAAAAGCAGACAAATTACATAAATAACACCAAACAAAGTTATAGCTTCACTTCTCTGTGGAGGTGCGTCTGTCACATCGGTGATGGAGCATTTCCAGTCTAGAATATAGTAGTTTGAGAAATATAATCTCACATCGCCAAAGTTGTTTAAAAAAGCTTCATAAGACACAGATCAGTCTGTTTTGCTCATGGTTTTACCGAAATCTCTTGTTTAAGCTCGTTTAATCCATAAAAGTGCAACTTCTGCCATTGACTTCTATTGATTTGCGTCGTCACCTCTACCGGAGGAATATGGCGTCGCGCTGTTCGAGTTGTAGCAACAGAGCAGAGATGCTGATTGCGCGTCTACTAATTATATGTCTATGAATAAAACTAGAGCAAAGTGGGTTGTTTTGCTAAAAATATAAAAAAGTTAACAATTCATCACTAGAATCTAATAATAAATACAACTGGAATTGACAAAAAAAAACACACAAATCTTATTTCAGACAGTAAAAATACAAATCAAATCAAGATAACTAGTGCTTTGTAAGATTAGGACAGTGATTTGAGGGCCGGATCAGATTCGCGGTGGGCCGGTTTGGCACGCGGGCCTTAAAGGGACTGTACCTGATTTTTGCATCCTTAAAATGTAAACAAACAGAAATAATTAATTTTAACCTTTTTCCTTCAGGCTACATGATTTCCTCACGTAGCTAATGCATTCTGAGCTTCAGAATTGTTCATCATGATGAGTTTTAATGTTTTTTCACAGCTTTAGCAGCGAGGTGAGTCACTATGCTAACAACAGTTAGCCACAATGCTAAAAACAAAACAGAAAAACTTGGCGACAAACGGTATTTTATCAGACATAGTATAGGACATGACGGACTAATTTCGACCTGAATCGATACATTACCAAGATATCAGTGCTGGGGGAAACTGTTTTTAAGTTATCTTGTTGTAAAAAAATCGAGTATAGTCCCTTTAAGTTGAATAGGCCTGCCTTAGGGGGTCGCGAAGTAAAATCTGGGGGTCGTGAGATAAATGGTCTATTATAAAATGGTCTATTTATATAGTGCTTTTCTATCTTTCCAGGCACTCAAAGTGCTTTATAATCTAGTCTCCACTCACCCAGTGTAACAGACACTGAGGCAGTGTGGGTTAAGTGTCTTGCCCAAGGACACAACGACAATCTACTCCTGCCGTCCCACTGTGCACCTGGTGTTCTAACAGTCTCCCATCCAAGTACTAACCAGGCCCTTTCTTGCTTAGCTTCTGAGATCTGACAGGATCAGGCTTTGACAAACAGGTATGGCCACGAGAGATGATTCAAAATGTGTTTTTACAATTATGACTTAGTAATGAATCTGTTTTTTGAGGAATTTAGGTCATATACACTATCAAAATAAACACAATTAAACTTAATTTAAATAGTTTTCCATCTTAACATTATTACAAAAGTAGATATTTGTCGGTCGTGAGTTAATTGCAGGGTTTTGGGTCCGCAGCTGAAAAGTGTGAGAACCCCTGGCCTAGTGTAACAGCGTCATTTGTGCATTTTAAAAGACTCTTTCAAGCAATGATAAAGAGAAGAAAATATGTTCTTTTTGGAAACATTTTTATGCCTTGTTTAATGAATTGATCTATTTGTGGCAAATTGAAGACATTTCTATAGTTGTACTACAAACTATTTCCTCGTCACAAAGAATCAAAAACATCCTATTCCTATTCCAATCTGTTTATGAAAACAGAGAGTTTCTTTAGTTTTCTGGTTGATTTGAATGTTTTATTGCTGCACATATTTATCCCAGTGAACACAGGAGATCTACAGAACCGTTTGGAGTTGTGTCGTCTGGCCTTCAGGTATTATATTGATTGTGTTGTGAGTCCAGTCTGCTCTACAGGAAGGGCCAGAGCAGGTTCTACACAAGCCCCGGCGATGAAAGATGGCCGCCGCTGGTGCATTGTCACAAGTTAGCTAGCTTGAATTCAGCTAACCTCCGTCCACAGAACATGTGCAGTTGCTCTTTCTCTCTCAGACGTACGTCAGTTGCGTGGGCTCGTATAACACGTGACCAGGCTGACCAATCAGAGCAGGAGCTTACTAGAGCGAGCAGAGCTGTAGCCGGAGCTAAAGATTAAAAAGCTATTTTAATAAAACTGAAGACATTTGAACCAGGAAAAAGTTCATGATATGAAGATCTGTCACAAAGTCCAACCTTTTTGAATGTGTCAGTGATCTGTGAGGTGAGCAGCAGCTTTTTGTGATTGCATTGTGCTCTATGGAAAAAATACTTTCTGGTTCCATGGATTGCGTAAAATAGCACGCTATGACAAATTGCGTGTCATGACGACGCCCTCTGCCTGTTTTGGCGTGCAATTACACGCTCGTTTTTACCAGCGTAGTCTGGACACTAGTGGTTGACGACAAACACGAAGTTTTTCAAGGGATTAACGGCAAAATTTAAGTCTGAAGTTACAACAATGGGTAAGTTTAGCTCTTTGGCTTGGAGTTGGTTAAGGTTAGGATTAGGATTGTGTTAGTCTTCATGAATAATAACACCTGTTAACATTCACCATTGAAATGAACTGGGACAGAAACATGTCAAATACACACACATAAAATAAGTAGCGTTCATATGACACGCTGTTTACAATAGCGTGGTATTGACATACTTATCTATGAGAACATACTTTGTGGACAGAGACTATTTTCCCGTGCAGAACCAATGGAGCGGCCACTACCTCAACTCCAGACGCTGTTAAGCAGCAATGTCCTATCCAGATATTTGAATAGATCCATGGTTCTACCTCCTGAGGAGACTCAGGGGCCACTCTTGAAGACCGTCTGTGACTCTGTGGTGGCATCAGCCTAAACGTCCGGTACGGTGTGGTCTGATGGAGCAGCAGCATCACAGAGAGGGCTGGGCTGTCCTCTGGTGGGGGACAGGACGGTCCTGACTAGATTCACATCTATACAGGACCATGAGTCAGGACGCTTCTCTCTCTCTCAAATCACAGACACACAGTAAACCAAACACTCCACCTCATCCTGCTGTGACTTCAGGACAAAACCAAACCTCTCACAAACAAACCCATATGTCTCGTGTAAGTGTGTTTATCCTGTACGCTGTGTTCTCAATCCAAAAATAACCAAATACTTTGGATGTCTAATTACCACAGTCGTGTTCATTAGCTCAGTGTCAACATCATTAAAAGTTCTTCCAAACTATACATTGGACTTTAATTATCTTTTCTCTGGTTAAAAGTTGAACATGTTGTTTTTGGTGATGGATATAGAATGTGTGGCGTAGGACAGAGGTGACGCTCACATAATGAGTTTTGTAAATACGACAAAATATGACTGACTTCTGTTCTAACGAGAGAATAGAATAGAAATAAGACTTTTAATTACAAAGACTTTTAATTACAGTTTTTGTGTGTTTGTTTGTTTGTTTTGATTGTTGTTTGTGTTTTGTTCAAGTGTCGTGTTCTCGCCTCACAGCAACAAGGTCCCTCCCTCGCTCAACCTCCTCTCTCTCTTTCTCTCTCCCTCTCTCTCTCTCTCATTCTCCTCTTCTTTCTCTATACCCTTCTCTTCTTTTTCCAATCTCCTCTCTTCTTTCCTCCTCTCTCCGCTCTCATTCTTCTCTTCTTTCTCTCTTTTACATCTCTTCTTTCTTCCACTCTCCTCTCTTCTTTCTCCCTCTCTCCACTCTTTTTCTCCATCTCTTCTTTCTCCTCTCTCTCTCTTTCTCCCCGTTCTCTCTCTCTCCTTTCTCCCTCTTCTTTTTCCCTCTCTTCTCTATCTCTTTTTTCACTCTCTCTCCTTCTCTTTCCCCTTCCTTCCTTCTTTCTTTCTTTCTCTTTCTTCCGCCTCTTTCTTCTTTCTCCCCCTCTCTCTTTTTCACTTGCTCTTTCTTCTCTCCTCTGCTTGCTCTCTTTCTTCCCTCTCTCTCTCTGTATCCCCCCCTCTCTTTATCTGTCCCTCTTTCTCCTGTCTGTCTTTTTCTCTCTGCGCATGTCTCTCTTCTCTCGCTCTCTGCCCCCCTCTGTCTTCTCTCTTACTCCTCTCTCTCTTTCTTTTCTCTCCGTCTCTCTTTCTTCACTCCGTGTCTCTCTCACTCACTCTTCTCTCTCTCTCCCTCCCTCTCAATCTTTCTTCTCTCTCATCTCCCTCCCTGTCTTTCTTCTCTCTTCCTTTCTCTTTGTCCTCTCTTCCCCCTTTCTTTCCTCCCCTCTCTCCACCCATTCTGTGTGTCTCTCTCGCTCTTTCTCTTTTCTCTCTCTTTCTTTTTTCTTCTCTCTCTCCTTCTCCTCTCCGTCAATCTTTCTCACCAACTCTCCCTCCCTCTGTCTCTTTATCCTCTCTCTTTCTACTCCCCTCTTTTCCTTATCCCATCTGTCTCTCTCACCCTCCTTTTTTCTTCTCTCTTTCTTTTCCAACTCTCTCTCTCACCCTCTCTCCCTCTTTCTTCTCTCTCTCTCCTTTCCCACTCACCCTCTTTCTTCTCTCTCTTTCTTTTCCTACTCTCTCTCTCTCCCTCTCATTTTCCCTCTTTCGTCTCTCTTTTTTCCTACTCTCTCTCGGCCACTCTCCCTTTCTTCTCTCTCTCCTTTTTTCTTCTCTCTCTCTTTCTTTTCCCACTCACTCTCTCTCATCCTCTCACCCACTCTCCCTCTTTGTTCTCTCTCTCTCTTCCCACTCACTCTCTCTCCCTCTTTCTTCTCTCTCTCTTCCCACTCACTCTCTCTCCCTCTTTCTTCTCTCTCTTTTCCCACTCACTCTCTCTCTATCTTCCCTCTCTCTTTTCCCACTCACTCTTTCTTCTCTCTCTCTTTTCCCACTCACTCTCTCTCTTCTCTCTCTCTTTTCCCATCACTCTTTCTTCTCTCTATCTTTTCCCACTCACTCTCTCTCCCTCTTTCTTCTCTCTCTCTTTTCCCACTCCCTCTTTCTTCTCACTCTCTCTCTTTTCCCACTCACTCTTTCTTCTCACTCTCTCTCTCTTTTCCCAACTCAGTGTGCCTCTGTCCCACTCTCTCCTCTTTATCTTCCTCTCTAACTACCTCTCCCTTTCTCTCCTCTCCACCCCCCCTCTCTTCTCTTCATTCAGATTTTGAACTGTTCTGTGTCAGTCTCTTGTCAAACTGCAAATAATGAGGTTACCACGGAAACTGTCGAAGCAAATTAAGTCAGAATTAGAAAAACGTGCGAAGCTGTCAGATGGGCTTTAAAGATGCTCCTAAAATATCTGATGATCCTGCAGGGCCACATGTAGGCTTCTGTTCATTCAGTTTTTAATTTGAGGTTTGTTTTGACTGAAGAGGAAAATACTCCCGGTTTTGTAAAATATGGGATTTTTAATTTAGCGTTAGATGGGATGCGCCGCACAGTTCACCACAAGATCAAGTTTTTTAATAACGCCTCAGACAAAGAGGTAATAACAAGGCTTCATTTCTTTTAAATTATGTCTGACAGATGTTTGCACATTTCTAAATGTAACCTAATTGGCTAGATTAATGCGTAGAAATACAAATCACAGTTTTATATGAAAGTTTGTGAAGAAAAGTTTGACAATCAGATGAAAATAACAGAAAGAGAGCAGAGATGTGTTCTTCTATATGAATGTTAACGAAATATTTATCCTAATCTTAACCTGCCCCAAGCCCCAGACCTAAATTATACATTTTAGCAACTTGATGCCTAAACTTACTCATTTTGGTAACATGAAGCCTAAACTTACCCATTTTAGCAACTTGAAGCCTAAACTTACTCATTTTGGCAACTTGAAGCCTAAACTTACCCATTTTAGCAACTTGAAGCCTAACCTTACCCATTTTGGCAACTTGAAGCCTAAACTTACCCATTTTAGCAACTTGAAGCCTAAACTTACCCATTTTGGCAACTTGAAGCCTAAACTTACCCATTTTAGCAACTTGAAGCCTAAACTTACCTGGACACTTGAAGAAAATGTCCCCACGTGACTTTAACCAAAACTCGTGTATTTTTTACACTGTGAAATCTGCTAAATGTACGACATAACATAAGAACACACAAAAAAACGTGAAATCAAGGTCAACTTTATTTATATAGCACATTTACAACAACCGTAGGCGCCCAAAGTGCTTAACATAAAATACAACAGTATAAAAAATAAAACAATCAGAAATTTAATACATTTGTTGCAAAAAGCAGCTCAACTCCTATTCATTAAGCGCTAGAGCAAAATAGTAAGTCTTTAATAGAAACTTAAAAACATCCAAAGATGGAGCCATTTTTATGTAAAGTGGTTCCACAACTTGGGAACCGCCACAGAGAACGCTCTATTGCCTCTAGTTTTCAGGCGTGTTCTGGGAACATTTAAAGGATGCCAAACCATTTAAACACTTGAAAGCTAGCAATAATAATTTAAAATCAATTCTGTAGCCGACAGAAAGCCAGTGCAGAAAGGCCAGAACGGGTGTAATGAGCTCACGGTGCCTGGTTCCTGTCGACAAACGAGCAGCTGCAAACGGCTCAGTGAAGTTTGATCTAGTCCACTGTCCAGTGAATTATCAAGGCGATACGTAATGAAAGCATGGAAACACGCTCAAACTCACTTAGAGGAAGGTAAGTTTAACCCATACTGTGAACACGCAGTAACCTGACTTTACAACAGAGTCCTAGGGTCAAGTCCACAATTAATAGAACTGGAGGTATTGGTGGGCCAAATACAACAAGTTCAGTTTTCTTTTCATTTAGGTTTAAAAGGTAAGCGCAAGCCAGTCCTTAACATCTTGGAGACGAGCCACTAAATCTTGAAAACTGTCAGACTTTAGAGGCAAACAAATCTGGACATCGTCTGCAAAGAATGAAAAGGTACATTGTGTTTTTTAAAAATACTACCCAGAGGCAAAGTATACAAAGAAAACAAAATAGGGCCAAGGACTGAACCTTGTGGAACTCCGCCGGTCAATGGAGCACCGTCAGAGGAGTAGGGTCCAAGCTTTACTGAAAAGGACCTATTCTCCGGATGAGACTTGACCCAGCTTAGCACAGTGCCTTTACATCCAGCAAAGACGAGAAATTAAAAGCTGGTGGTCAACCGTGTCAAAGGCTGCAGTTAGTGTATGCAAAAACGTTCTCTTTTGTCATCTGTTGTAGACGCAGCGACTGTTAAAGCCACCCTGCTTTCACCCTGGACCCTGGGGAGAAGAGCAGACCGAAACATGAAATAACGTTCCTCACCAATGCCAACTTGATTCTGTGACAAACCGCCGCGTTTCCAGTGATGAAAACAAAGCTAGCGCATTAGCATCAGCTGTCCTGTTTGGAGTACACTGTAAACATTTGTAATCCTGTGCGTATTGGTCCGAATAATAACTTCAAATTTGAAAAAACAGTAAAAAGCAGCTCAAGTTGCAGAAGCTTTGCAAAAAAGTCAAATAAATGTATAAAAAGGTGACATTAAACCAGAAGTCGTTTCTTGTTTCCACCAGCCTGACCCAAAGCTCCAGAGTGAACCAGTCTGAGGGACCCAGGCTCACGGAAACGTGGCTCAAGTCTGTCACATTAGAGATGCTTTGGTACTTTTTTAATTCTAATCTAAAATGGGAAAAAATGTGTAAAATGTTTAGTAAATCTAAAGAATGATTTTAACTTTGTTCTAGTGAAATGATTTCATGGGACACAAGATCGTTTTGATTATTTCTTTTGTATCATTCATTGTAGCTCTAATTCAGTTCCTGGCGTGGGAAACACATGACTGTGCTTGTGGTCTTTAGTACACTTGTCCAGACGACGGGAAATTTTAATGTTGCGATTATTGCAAGAAAAATATCAAGATTAACTATTATTCATAATTATGACAAAATTTCATTTTCATTGAAAATAAAAATCCAATGACAATAATGTTTTAATTTAAAAAGAATTAAAAAAAAAAAAAAACTATATTCAGTTAAAATTATTTTTATTTGACCTTCTGCTGTTTGTTGATACCAGTAGCTATATGAATTTTTAAACAGAAAATTAACTTTCTCAGTGCAAAATAAGAACAAAATATGGTAACACTTTAGAATAACTAGGGATGGGCGATAAGACGATTATATCGTCTATCGTGAAAGTAAAACATTTTGACGATAGCACTTCACTATCGTCTGTAATCGTCTGTATCCTCCTAGAACGTGCAAAGTTTTTAATCAATGCTGCAGCAAACAATCTCCCTCTGTTATATGCATATTCTCGATCATTTGACAAATATTCAACCACTATTTTGTTTTCATAGTAGCTTTTTTTAAATAATTGACAAGTCCACAAAAGCAGAAAAAACTTGGCATCGCAGTTTTAAAAGTTACGCAGCGTCCCTGAATGCATCCTCACGCCACCAACACGTGCATATGAAAACAGAGCAGGCTCAGACAGCGCGCTCTAATAAAGAGATGAAGAGGACTTTTTTTAACACCGTGGACCTGGACGGAGGACCCGGACAGAGCAGGAGGTGTGGAGCGGTGTTTGTGGGCCTCGTGGAGCTGGAATCAGGACTTGGACAAAGTTGTGCGTCGTCATGAAGCACCTGCGATAACAACTTTGGATGTAGGCTACCGTAACTGTTTGAGTTCGGTAAAGTTAGCATCATATTCACAGATTCGGACTTCCGAGGTCAATAGCTCCTAAACGAAAAACTCTTGAAAGATAAAAACTTCCACAAATACTCACTGTTACATGGCTAATCGACTACAACAACGTTTTTTGAAATCAGATGTGTATTTTGACCGCAGCAAAATGAATAGCCGCCAATGCGCCACCAGCGCAGAGAAAAGCGCTTAGGGACCGTCAACAAATAGCAATGCAAATGGTTAAATCCTCAATAGCTGCTATGTAAAGTGGTCTACTGTCACCAAATTCACAACATTTTATGACAAAAATATGATCATTTATGGTTATTATATTTCAATAACTTTTACAATAGGTGTTCTATTGTCACCAAATTCACAGCATAAGTCAAAAATATTAATACCTACCTACTACAACCAAAATATTTACATTATAAAGCTCTATTTATGTTTTTATGACAAAATATGATCATTAATGGTTATTATTTTTCAATAACTTTTACAATAGGTGGTCAATTGTCACCAAATTCACAACATAGGTCAATAATAACAATATCTACCTACTACAACCAAAGGTTTTACATTATGAAGCTTTATTTAAGTTGTTATGACAAAATATGATCATTTATGGTTATTATATTTCAATAACTTTTACAGTGGGTGTTCTATTGTCACCAAAATCACAGCATAGGTCAATAATAATTATATCTACCTACTACAACCAAAAGTTTTGCATTATGAAACTGAATTTTTGTTTTAAATGCCAAATATGATAAAATATGATTATTATTTTCAATAGCTTTTACAGTAGGTAGTCTATTGTCATCAAATTCACAACATAGGTCAATAATAACAATATCTACCTACTACAACCAAAGGTTTTACATTATGAAGCTTTATTTCAGTTTTTATGACAAAATATGACGAAATATGATTATTATATTTCAATAGCTTTTATAATAGGTGGTCTATTGTCACCAAATTCACAACATAAGTCAATAATAACAATATCTACCTACTACAACCAAAGGTTTTACATTATGAAGCTTTATTTCAGTTTTTATGACAAAATATGATGAAATATGATTATTATTTTTCAATAGCTTTTACAGTGGGTGTTCTATTGTCATCAAATTCACAACATAGGTCAAAATATTAATACCTACCTACTACAACCAAGAGTTTTACAATATGATTCTTTATTACCGTTTTTATGACGAAATATGATAATTTATGGTTATTATTTTTCAATAACTTTTACAATAGGTGGTCTATTGTCACCAAAATCACAACATAAGTCAATAATAACAATATCTACCTACTACAACCAAAAGTTTTACATTATGAAGCTTATTTCAGTTTTTATGACAAAATATGATGAAATATGATTATTATTTTTCAATAGCTTTTACAGTGGGTGTTCTATTGTCATCAAATTCACAACATAGGTCAAAAATATTAATACCTACCTACTACAACCAAAAGATTTACATTATGAAGCTCTATTTATGTTTTTATGACAGAATATGACCATTTATGGTTATTAATTTTCAATAGCTTTTACACTAAATGGTCGACTGTCTCCAAATTTACAACACAAGGCAATTAAGGTAATATCTACTACAACCTCAAAAATACACCGTGAAGCTTTATTGTTTTTTAGATGGCCAAATATGATGTAATGGGAATATTAATTTTCAATCACTTTTGATAGGGTCTATTATATGGTCTATTATATGGTAAAATCTAACTTTTTTACAATAGCTAGTCTATTGTCACCAAAAATCACAGCATAAATCAATAATGGTAATGTCTACTACAATAAAAAAAATGACATTATGAATTTTTTCATTGTTTTTTATGATAAAATATGATGAATTATGATGAGTATTAATGTTTAATAGCTTTAACAGTAGGTGTTCTATTTCCACTAAAATCACTACATGAACCAATATTGGTAATATCTACCCACTACGCAAAAAATGCAGTTTTTATGAAAAATATGATCATTTTTAAGTTAAAATTTTCACAAGCTTTTACAAAGCAGGTGGTGTATAAAGCTTTATATTCAAAGAAATTGTTCATATTTTGTCATAAAAACATTGATTAGGCTTTGTAATGTAAAAATGTTGATTGCAGTAGGTATATTTTTATTATTGACTTACGTTGTAAATTTGGAGACAGTAGACCATTTAGTGTAAAAGCTATTGGAAATTAATATTCATATTTCATCATATTTTGCCATTTAAAAAGCAATAAAGCTTCACATTGCAATTTTTAAGGTTGTAGCAGTTACATATTACCACAATTGCTTTATGTTGTGAATTTGGTGTCAATAGACCATCTACTGTAAAAGCTATTGAAAATAATAATCATATTTTATCATATGATGTCATACAAAACAAAAATAAAGCTTCATAATGAAAAACTCTTGGTTGTAGTAGGCATATATTAATATTATTGACCTATGCTGTGAATTTGGTGACAATAGAACACCCACTGTAAAAGTTATTGAAATATAATAACCATAAATGATCATATTTTGTCATAACAACTGAAATAAAGCTTCATAATGTAAAACCTTTGGTTGTAGTAGGTAGATATTGTTATTATTGACTTATGTTGTGAATTTGGTGACAATAGACCACCTATTATAAAAGCTATTGAAATATAATAATCATATTTCGTCATATTTTGTCATAAAAACTGAAATAAAGCTTCATAATGTAAAACCTTTGGTTGTAGTAGGTAGATATTGTTATTATTGACCTATGTTGTGATTTTGGTGACAATAGACCACCTATTGTAAAAGTTATTGAAAAATAATAACCATAAATTATCATATTTTGTCATAAAAACATAAATAGAGCTTTATAATGTAAATATTTTGGTTGTAGTAGGTAGGTATTAATATTTTTGACTTATGCTGTGAATTTGGTGACAATAGAACACCTATTGTAAAAGTTATTGAAATATAATAACCATAAATGATCATATTTTGTCATAAAAACGGTAATAAAGAATCATAATGTAAAACTTTTGGTTGTAGTAGGTAGATATTAATATTATTGACTTATGTTGTGAATTTGGTGACAGTAGACCACTTTACATAGCAGCTATTGAGGATTTAACCATTTGCATTGCTATTTGTTGACGGTCCCTAAGCGCTTTTCTCTGCGCTGGTGGCGCATTGGCGGCTATTCATTTTGCTGCGGTCAAAATACACATCTGATTTCAAAAAACGTTGTTGTAGTCGATTAGCCATGTAACAGTGAGTATTTGTGGAAGTTTTTATCTTTCAAGAGTTTTTCGTTTAGGAGCTATTGACCTCGGAAGTCCGAATCTGTGAATATGATGCTAACTTTACCGAACTTTCTGTTTGGATGTTTTCTTTTCTTCTGTCCGTGATGGACAGAAGAGGATTCACTTGAACTGGACAGAGGTGAGCAAACTAACTTTATAAACTGTCGGAGAAAAGTATCGTGCTTTCTTTATGCTGATCCCATCACGCGTCGAGACGAGTCCGTGCGTATAGCTACTTATGGATACAGCTACTTTCTCTCATCTATTTGGTACAACTTTAGTGACAAAGAAGAGACAGAAATCACTTGTTACCGTAGATGCGCAAAAATTTAGCTTAATAAGGTTTTTGTCCTACATATCAGCCGTTTGAACTTATAATGGTGTTGGCTATGTTTTAAATGTGAACTTAAAACAGTGGAGAGCCTTATAAATATCAGTTCAAATCGTGTTTGTACGTGTCAGTGGGTTTAATCCTGTTGTGGTCTAAACTTTATGGTTAGCTTGCTTGCGTGCTTGGATGTCTAGGCTTAATGTGCTTTTGTTCGTGTGGTTGTGACGCACGCAGACATGGTGCCGCGTGCGTCTCAAGAAAGTCTTTTTCTAAATGTGTATTTGTGCAATATAGGGTGAATATTGGTAAAGTGGGACACTTTTTGAAAATTCATTTTCAGCTCATTTTTTTGTTGTCTTTAAATTCTTGAAATCCTTATTGCCATTCATTTCTGGAAAGCTTAAGGACTCAACTACACATTGCAAATAAAAAAAAGGTAAAATCTTTTACTGCAAATGTTTAATTTATTTTGATAAACAAGTTGACCGAGAGCACAAGTGAAAAGGTGCATATTGGTAAAGTGGGACAGTACTATTGGTAAAGTGGGACACACAAATATTCAGTGTTTTATATAAATAACACACAAATTGAATAGTTTATTAATGTACTTTTTAAATTTACAATAAAAATATAACATAAATATGAATTATTACATTAAAATAGGCGTCACATGCACAGATAACAAAGCAGTAACTTGCTTTGTTATCTGTGGCATAAATGGCCATTTATGTGTAGGCATAAATGGCCTATGCATAAATAAAAACACTTGCTTCAGTAGAAAAAAGTTTCAAAATACTTTTGCATCTTCAATTAAATGATGACAATTTTTATACTTGCAAGTGAAAACATGAGAATGTAAGATAATGTTTTTAGATAAAGAAATATTCTATATTGTCAAACAGCAAGTAACAACACAGTATAAGCACAAATGGACTAAAAACCTAATTATTATTATTATTTATTTATTTATGTATTATTCTGAAGTAGTCTGTTGTCTATTTGTAGCTTTCTATCTAGATGATTTAGTTTGTTTACTAAACTTCTTAGCTGCTATGCCATCCCTATAGTTTATGCAAACATCTAGCATTACTACTTTTCCCAAATCAATAAAAGTGCTTTTAATTTTGAAAAATTGAATTTCTAATAAATAAATCATGCTTAATTCTAAGTTTTGTGAAGACTGTCCAATAAAAAATGGTTAAATCTTGTGTCCCACTTTACCAATATGACCCTGTCCCACTTTACCAATAGCATATTGGTAAAGTGGGACAGCAACAAAATTGCTTCTATTTAAAAAAATACATTATATATAAACTTGTTATTAAAGTTTTTATTCACAAATTCATTGACAAACATAATTAAACAAAGAAAACCTAAATAAGTGTCTGTTTTTAAAAGTTATTAGCTTAAGCTCATTTATCCCAAGTTGCTATGTCATTGTACCTACCTCCACTTTTTCACTGAAAGCTTCTAGAATATGCTTTGCCATGCCCCCAAGAGTGATGTCACACCCCCAGAAGTTGTATTTTTTATTTGTCTACATTCTAATTATTAACACAGTATAATTTTTTCAGTAGTGAAAATTTAAAAAATTACCAAAATTGGTCGACAGTTAAGTGTCCCACTTTACCCATTGTCCCACTTTACCAATATTCACCCTAGTCGACAATATAAATCTCAACTACGTTTACCGTCACAAGTTTACACATTTACCCTGCGTTGTGTATCTTAAAATTGTCTATAAAGCGAAAAGAGGTAGCGTGGCGCGGGGGCGCGGAGGAGTGAGAAAAGCGCAGGCTTTGACAAAGTACTAAGGTTTTTTACATTCAAATTCACAAACCTAACAATGTTCTATAGCGAAAGAGCATTATTGTATCTATAATACACACCGTGTGTGTGCGTGTGTGTGTGAAATTACCAGAAAAATCTGATTAAAGCTCAATTTTGAGCCCTTTTTGCCTTAATTAGTGGGCAGACGATAATATCGTCTATCACGATACTATATTAAGACGATATGACGATAGTGAAAAATGGATATCGCCCAGCTCTAAGAATAACTACAAAAAAATTTGACCTAATAAATCATTAATAACACCTTAATAAAGACTTAATTTATCATGAACAAATTATTAATTAAAAGACAAATACGTTTATGAATGCTTACTAACTACTTAATTACTCTGAATCCTGCCCCTAAATCTTAACCTTAGGTCCTTCGTTTATTAGTTACTAAGCATTAATACACTTTTTCATCCATTTGTTAAAGAATAATTAAGGTTTTATTTATGCTTTATTCATGGTTTACTAAGGCCAATTAAGGTGTAATTATTATAAAGTGGTAGCCAAAATATATATATTTAGTATATGACATAAGAACATAGGAGCCAAATACTGGTGGTTTTTCAATAAACCCAGCTGTTGTAACTGTAAAAATTCAATTTTACCTCTGAAATTGCCACAATATTATTATATTATATTGTGACTTGAATAATCACAAATATCGATGAACCCAATCGTCTTGACATCCCTCTCCAGTACAAAAGGTTCAGGAGCAGGTTTAAAAGACAAGCACATACTGTAACTGTCTCTAGAAGAACCACAGATCTTATTCTCATGAGCCGATAAATCCTAACAAACATGTAAATCTGATGTCTGATGTCTGATGAATCCAGAGCTTTCCATTGAGCTCATCGTTACATCACCAGTTCCTGTCTGACCAAACCGTGACAGGACGATGAGACAAACACCAAACGTCCTCCACAGTCCGCCCATCGTGTTGGGTTGGTTGAAAGTCAGAGGAGACACGAGCGCCGCTGAGAGGGGCACCTGTTTCACCGCGGGACGGGTCCTGCTGACTGCTCTAATCAAATTTACCCAGACAGACTGCCCCGGCCCAGGACACCCCGAAACAAGCAGCAGAACAGGGACAGAGCTGTGTGTGACATCCACATAATCCTCCGCTACAGCGCCCCCCGCCGGGACACGCCCCTCACGGCGCCGCGGGCTCCTAATACAGACTGGAATTAAACAAGATGGAGACACGAGCGGGACAAGACAGGAAAACACACACGACAGGAGAAGGACACGAGAGGAGAGGGACAGGACAAGAGCAGGACACACGACAGGAGGAGGACACGACAAGAGCAGGACACACGACAGGAGGAGGACACGACAAGAGCGGGACGCCTGACGGGACACACGACAGGAGGAGGAGGAGGACATCACAGCACCGCAGGCTCCTAATCCAGACTGGAATGAATAGAGCTGGAGACACGAGCGGGACAAGACAGGAAAAACACACACAACAGGAGCAGGACACGAGAGGAGAGGGACAGGACAGGAGGGGGACACACGACAGGAGGACACGCCCATCACAGCACCAAGACTGGAATTAACCGAGCTGGAGACACGAGCGGGACAAGACAGGAGCGGGACACACGACATGGGTGAGATACATGACAGAAGCAGGACAGGAGCAGGACACGGCTGAAATGGGACAGGAGAGGAGGAGGACAGGAGCAGAACACACGACAGGAGCGGGACACAACAAGCAGAGCCGGATCTAACCTTTTGGGGCCCTAAGCAAAACTCAGCTTCGGGGGCCCTTTAGTCTTTTCTACGAATCTTAATCAGTCGAGCCAAGCCAGCGTTTAAATTGACTTTTTTCATTAACGTTTATAGCTACACACAAAGCGACAGACAATCATAAGTGTAAGCTAAATAATATTTCTCACAATAAAGAGATAATGTAAGATCTTGCCCCGAAAACTTTTGAAAAAAAAAAAAAAAAAAAAACAGATTCATTTTCCCTAAATTTGGAGTGGGCTATTTTAGACCAACAAATCCATTTTAATTATGCATAATTTTATGCATAATTTTATCATTGCACCTTTCCTCAAGTTTCACTTGCTGTCAGTGTTTCCAAATGGGGCCCTAGCCCTGTCCCTCTCCCTGTGAGCTCCGCCTCTGTTCTCTCTTCACATGCTGGACCTTTTGGACAGAAATACTGAAATCTGAAACTTTTTTGGGATAAACAGCCTAGTGTTTTATATGGCTTTTGAAATAATTCAACATAAATGTGCAGAAAATCGCCGTATTTCGCAGCGGTCATTTTCACCGCGGCCGTTTTCGCGATCTGCAGACATTTAAGTTCATCAGCTATTTATGTTCGTAGTTCACAATACTTGTCCTATTAGCGCAAATAAAGATTGACTGAGAGCTTATGGGATACAGAACGTGTATTTGTGGCCCAGTTTGTTCCCTGAGTCTTTGATTTTACGCTCTGTGCTGAGAATGATCAGACACCTGTTTCTGCTTCTGTCTGTCTTGAGTGCAGCTCAGGGGAAGCGGCTGTGATCCTGCCCAATACTGCCGTGTCTCAAGAACAGAAGAGGGGACGGTCTATCACATTTAAGCTTGTACGATTGGTCAAACAGGGTTTATGTACAGCGCAAACCAAAGGGTGAAGCCAACAGGCCTGATGACTGGACTGACATAAACTCGAAAAACTCTCAGCACGCAGAAGGAGGCGGGGCCCTCCACAGATGCAGGGCCCTACGCAACTTGCGTAGTCTGCGTATAGGAAGGTCCGGCTCTGAGAGCGGGACAATGACAGGAGCGGGACACGACTTGCATGGAAAATCCAGTATACATGTATTCGCAAATACAGTGTCTGATGTGAACTCAAAATACTTCTGGAACCAGGGCGATCTTCCACTGTTGAGCCCATTTCTTTTTAGACAAATACAAATGTATATTGAGTTTGTCACTTCAAGAAATACACAAAAGGCTATTATTTGTAGTATGTCAAAGATTAGTAAGGTTCATTTTAGTTTCAACGTTGCCTGGCCAGCAAGAATGATTTCCTTGTATATTTAATACGAAGGAAATCAGTCTGGAGTTGCCACCGTTCAATTCAATTTCAGTGTGTGATTGACAGACACAAAGCAAAACCAATCAGCGCACACCGGAAGTGACGCAAGATAAGCGACGAGGAGTGCGTGCCCGTGTTGCCAGATTGGGCTTCTTTTATTTGCTGCTGGCGGAAAAAAGCCTTGGTTTTCTGTTTTTCAATTCACCCTGCAAACATTGCTCTCACTCTGCTTGCACTCTTAATGCACAAAAAGGCACAGCAAAGGAGAGCCGCTCTGAGGAGGCACGCAGACCCAGGTAGGGCTAAAACAGCTCATGCAGGGCAAATGTGAACACAGGGCACAGTCATGAAGGCACAAACACGTTCACCACATTTGAAGATGTAAAATGATGTGTGTCCGCCTCATACTCCCGGAGAAAAGAGTCTCATAAAGACGTGAGTTTGAGAAAAGTTAGTGTGTTTGATGTCGGAAGTTTGTAAAATAATCTGTCTAGGGGACTACAGATGAAAAATAGCCCTTGGGCTAATTTTGGCATATTTACATGCAAATGTTTATTAATATGCACTGTCCCTGAAATAAATAAATACATTAAATGAACAAACTCGATTTAATTCCCCCCCTGGAAAGATGAGTCCAAGATGGCGGCCCGTTGTTTTTAATGGCTTCTGCTCATTGGCGCATTGACGCCGAAAAAGATTTTCAGCGTTATTTCCTGAATAAGTCAGAAAAATGACAGCGTGATCAGACCAATCAGCGTGATAGTGGCCTGAGCGGAGGGAGCGGATAGAGCGCGGGCAGAGCGGTAAGCTAGGCTCTTGGGCCCAACTGCTGCAGTACCGCGGAGCAGCCACATCACCACTTGCACGGGGAAAGAAGGGGCAAAGTCCAATCCAGATAATGTAATACATCCATGGATTGGCCCGGAAAGACTTGTCCGGAGGAAAGACTCCTGCCAACCACTCCCAGACTGACTTGTCTCCATTGAAATGAATGGAGACTTTGGTCATCTGATGGACCAGGCAAGTTTCAACCTGCCTATCGAGGACAACCCTGACACCCATGTGGCTCTTTGTCAAAATGAGTAATAAGATTGTTATTATTTATTTCCCTTTTCTAGGCGTGGTGGATAAATATCCAAAATAATAAATCAATCTAATTGTGCCCTTGCTTGGTCACATGTAGAACAATATTTTTCAAATCCAGACAAGTGGCAGGAAGCCAAAACAAATTTAGGCCATTTACTTTTATCATTTATTGCAATTTTTATTAACACAAATATAGACACACACACTCTGTAGCAAAGCCAATCAAAAAGGTAATATAAAACCTTACAGATATTCTCAAAATCGTGTGAGGCCTCTCTTTCTCTGACCATTCTTCTTCCATTCCTCTTTCTGCTCTCCAAATCTAAACTCATGAGTGACACACGATTTTGCAAGATTACTCAAAAGGCCTCTTCGCGTGGTCCTGACCGGAATGTTCCAGAGACAGATTGTAAACATATGTGTCCTCCAGCCTCCTCCGCCGTCACATCTCAGTCATCTCCATCTGCGCATCCTTCTCCACCGGTGATTCAGTTTGTGGTGCATATGTGCGCTCCGTCCCGACGCGCTGAATTCATTACGCGCGCTAATGAGCCAACCGCAGCTAACCCAAATTCAATTAATGCGCTAATGGCCTCAGACGGCGAGAGTTAGCGGCTCCTTGTTAAACGCGCGCGCACACACGGGTTACGGCGCGCTAACGGGCCCTTGAGCGCTCGATTCCAGATGTAATTAACAGACTAATTAGCGGGTCTCTGTGTGTCTGCGCGCCTTCTCTCCAGCTGTCATCGACAAGTGATCTGTCGTGTTAAAAAGGAGGTTTGGAGTGTGGGTTTGAAATGTTTTTTTGCTCAGTTTGATGTGAGCGGAGAAAAGGGAGGAGAGCAGGCAGGTACAATGACTTTGATCAGAGTTGGCAAGTAACTAAGTATTTTGACTCAAGTACTGCACTGTTTTTTAAAATATCTGGTTCTACTTTTACTTCTTATATATTTTGAGAAATATCTGTTCTTTCCACAGACATTCCAACACATTACAAACCAGCTTTGTGCACGGCAAAGACTTTATTTCAAGATTGGTTCAAATGTCTTTACGGCACGGTGGCAGACCTTTGCCTGAGCAGTCAGTCCCTACACACTTTGACAGACACTTTACAAAGACGTGAGGGTCTGGGATCAGAGCGCCAGGTTTCGAGGACGGGTTTCCGAGTGCGGAGTCAACCAATCACAGAAAACAATTCATTCCCTTGGGAGGCTCGCTCAAACACGGTAAAGTAATTAAATAACTAATTGACACAAACTGGACACAAGTTACAGCCAGACAATCATCTGCAGCGAGTTCAGAGCTTCACCATGTGTTTATAAAATGTGCCGTTTTGTCTCTGAAGCAAATGTTAAACTGTAATTAATGTATTTATTAATGTTAAAATAAGTCTACAAACTGAACTAGCTTCATACAAAAACCCTATTTTTATCAAATTGTCTGCTTTATATTTGCACTAATGTATTTGTTAGCATTTAGCATTGCCGCTAAACTTACTCACTTTTCTAAACACAGTCTTTCCCTGGTGAAGTACTTGCGTCGTATGTGAAGCTCTGAACTCACTGCCAGTGGTTATCAAGGTGAAATCCGCTCACTGCTTTGAATTTTTTAAATATTAATTAATATTAGCGCATCTCTGCAAATTCCCCAAAAGGAATGAAGGGGACAAGAAGGAACTAACCACAGGTGTCAAGTAAACCAGAGCTAGCATGGCCACAGCGTGAAAAGGGCCCGTTGTAAATATGTAGCACAAAGATTATTTCTACCAGTGTTGGGAGTAACTAGTTACTGTAATATATTCCACTTTTCAGTAACTAAGTAGTGTAACTCATTACTTAGAAACAGGTGATAATATATTACAGTTACAATCTGAGTAACTCAAGTTACTTTCATATAAATGAATTGCTTTTATACTCTGTTAAAAATGGCACTTCAGGACCAAAACACCAATAAAATACTGTCTGTTGGCTCAAAGGAGAATCAATTATTATGAGGAAAATGTGTTGTGACGTCACATTTCCATAAATTAACCAGTAACCAAATGTAAATGTAACAGGATGAGTGTTGTACAATGTTTTTAAAGAATATTAGAGATGTGGACTGTCTTAAATTGCTTTTGTAGAGAGAAAACTTGTGTATTTACAATTTGGAGCCACTGTTCTAAATGAGATTTTAGTCCTTTGTTGTAAAGATATACGTATATTTTGATCATTGTTTTCCTTGACTTTTCAGTCAAAATGAACACTAATTACACTGATTGTTTGCCTGCTTGCTCTCCTTGGTTGCCCCGCCCCCTACCAGGTGTGGCTAATTAATAAATAGACAGCAGAATATTCACACCCTGAAGAAGGCTGCCTGTGAGCCGCTTTATATATATTTTTTAAATATATTTCAGGATGAATCTGCTAGACCTGGAAATGTTAAAGACAGAAAATGTTGTGTCCCTCTATTTAGAGTCAAATCAGCCTCTGGATTGAATCAGACTTCTACTGTAAAAAATAAATAAATAACAGAATCCCCCACAATTCAAAAATCTTAATAGGACTTTTATTTTTGCCTAATTTTTTTTTTTTAGTACATATAGGCAGGGGTGTCGGACTGGGGGGTAAATGGTACTAGTTTACCCGGGGCCCAAGGCAGAAAAGGGCCCTCAAAAGCAGATCTTTTTTTTTTATCTTAGCCAAAAAAAAAAAAAATAGCTTATTATTATTAACAAATGTAATAGCTAGAAAATATAATATTATTAACAAGATTTGGCAGATTTCAGTGAACAAACAGTGTCATATTCACATGGTTTTGTTTTGGAATATAGTCAATAAATCACACTGGATTCTGTAAGTACATTTTTGGCATAATTTAGACAATTTTATAGCTTAAAACAAGTTAAAACGCAAAAGAGTGTGCTTCCATTTTATTTGTGTCTAAACGCTAGAGAAAAAATTGTGAAAGTTAGCATTATAAGGTATTTAGTTGATTTGATGAAGCATGGAAAAATATCTAATATCAACACTAGTTATGTGTACAATGTAGAAATAAATAAATAAGCTATATATGAAAATTCTAGAACAAAGAAAAACCCAAATGAAAAGAAAAATAACAAAAGCCAACTAAGTAATCACAGTAAAACACAAGATTATGGTATTGGGGCCCATGAACAAAGTTTATACCTGGGGCCTAGAATTTGGTGCTACGCCCCTGTACATAGGGCCTGATTTATCAAGCCAGGTGCTAAATTGCGGTCCAAACTGAAAACAAAAAATCATGTTTTTTTCAAGCAATTTAAGCAAACTTTAATATTGGAAAATGTACATATAACTTGTTACACAAAAGAGATATGCACCACCTCAAATTCTGCATTTTTAGTGTCAAAGAAAAAATGCAGCTATGCCAAGATTTTGCTCCCCCTAACCCAGGGGTCGGCAACCAAAAAATGCTCAAAGAGCCATTTTGGACCAAAAAAACAAAAACTGAATCTGTCTGGAGCCACAAAAAATTAAAAGCCTTATAAAAGTCTTACAATGAATACAACACATGCTGTGAGTGTCTTATTAGCTTTAACAACCTGTTATCAAAATGTAACAAAATGAACGTTCATGATTAATGTACTACAAGTTGCTCCAAAACGTAAGTCACTCAAGCCAAAATACATTAGGAGGGAAAAACACGTATAGATGGCACCCGCGGACTACAAGTCGCACTTTTGGGGGTCATTAATGACATAATTCGACCCCACGAACAAACGCGGGACACGTTTGTCCATCCCGCTTCTGTTTGAGATTACACAGAGGCCAAGGCTGCGCTGATATGAAGTAAAACTACAAGATGCAGATCAAAACATGACTAAACTCTGCATAAATCAGCTCTTGAAGTGTCACTAAATCATCTGCAACAAGTATTGTGACCATTTGACGTTAAACAATGCGATGTAACTGGAGTGTAGCCTCTTACCTGACACACAGTCCCACACATTTCTTTCCGCTAAATCCAGTTTATTTTCCACAAACTCCACGTGTTATTTGTGTCTTCGTGCATTAAATAGTCCTTCATTCATTCTCTGGGTAACTTTTCCTCCGCGCTGCTTGTTGTTGATCTCGAGTCCTCATCGTCATGAACAGCTACCTTCCCTGCTTGTTAATTCCCTGGTTGCGATAAAACTTCCACATTTGCAATGAAAGCAAATGATTTGGTCCAAAAACTGTTGAATCCGCTGTTCAGTCTCTCTCTTTTTCGCTTTTGGATCCATGGCCCGACGCACCTGGCGGTTTGTTTACAGCAGCGCGCAGAACCGCGGACCTGAAAGAAACACGTGTCGCCCGGTGTTTCAGTTCTCGGTGGGATCATGTCACGATGTGATTTGTAAATAGATTTGTGCGCCCTCATCAGGCCACATTACGCACATGCACCGATATACAAACCAAGATGTTCTCCATGTGATTCTGATGTGCGTTTGTCTTCACAGATTCGACCAGAAGAGGATTAAAGTCTCAGCGCTGTATAATAAAACAAGTTATATGCAGATTCCACACAATAAACGTTTTAAGACTTTGGTCTTTGGCTTTTTAGTTAGTCTAGGCACAAATTACACACGTTAAATGCAAAAAATAAAATGCCTGTGCGTGCGGGCTCGAACCCGCCTCTCCAAAACACTGAAAACGAAATGCTATTGCTTTAACCACTAGGCCACTGATTTGACACTGATTTTGGTCCAGCACTTGTATTTGTCACGGACTTAACCAGTCACTCTTATATCACATTGTGACATGTGTCGTGTTACTTGTGACATAAAACAACTGATCAAACAGGACAACTGCGCGGTTATAGTGCGCCGTTATTACAACCTTTTCACTAGTAGTCTGAACAGGCCTCATGTGCGCGCATGTGAACGCTGCAATCAATGCGAGTTTAAAGAGTTAGAACAAAAAGTTTACATTAACAAACACAACTAACTGTTCTGACGTGGCCAGTAGTGCACACACCTGACCACAAAGTGGCGCTGTGAAGTAATTCACCAGGCACCTTTTGTGACTGATTTTGAAGTGAGCACTAGCAAAATTACTTAGACATGGTTTAGTTTTACTGCAAAACTCGTATTGCTTAATCCGAAACATTTGTTACAGTTGGAACAATCACTACTTGAATCAACAGTGCGTCAGCGCCACTTTGTGGCCAGGTGTGCGCACTACTGGTCACGTCAGAACAGTTAGTGTGTTTGTTAATGTAAACTTTTTGTTCTAACTCTTTAAACTCGCATTGATTGCAGCGTTCACATGCGCGCACATGAGGCCTGTTCAGACTACTAGTGAAAGGTTGTAATAACGGCGCACTATAACCGCGCAGTTGTCCTGTTTGATCAGTTGTTTTATGTCACAAGTTAACACGACACATGTCACAATGTGATATGAGTGACTGGTTAAGTCCGTGACAAATACAAGTGCTGGACATTAAACAGTGTAGAATCAATGGCCTAGTGGTTAAAGCAATAGCATGATATTTTAAGTGTTTTGGAGAGGCGGGTTCAAGCCCCGCACGCACAGGCATTTTATTTTTTGCATTTAACGTGTGTAATTTGTGCCTAGACTAACTAAAAATGCCAAAGTCTTAAAACGTTTATTGTGTGGAATCTGCATATAACTTGTTTTATTATACAGCGCTGAGACTTTAATCCTCTTCTGGTCGAATCTGTGAAAGACAAACGCACATCAGAATCACATGGAGAACATCTTGGTTTGTATATCGGTGCATGTGCGTAATGTGGCCTGATGAGGGCGCACAAATCTATTTACAAATCACATCGTGACATGATCCCACTGAGAACTGAAACACCGGCTATGACGTAAACCTTCGTTGACAGAAATGTTGAAATTAAATATTTATTCTACACGTTAATCAGCATCGGAAAACTTTGTAAGTGTTTGACATATTTTTCCTCCTAAACAAATTAGCCTATATTAAAACAAAAAATATGTTCACACAATTTTCCACTTTTATATTTTTTGGACAAGCTCCAGGGAGCCACAAGGAGGGCGCCAAAGCCGCGGGTTGCCGACCCCCGCCCAAACCTGTTTGCACATGTGCACATGCTTGATAAATCTGGCCCTTAGTTCTCTAAAACCAATTTTTACCTCAATTACTTTCACTAAAACGATTTCAAAAGATGTCAAATCTAGAGTCATTCAGGTCTCAGATGTACACACTAGCTTTACCAACACTTATATTTACCAAAAATATACACCAAACTTTACAGATTCAGAATGCACAACAGTTTAAAGGGATTTGTTCATATCTGTCACACCGGGCTGGACTGATTGTACTGAACATGAAGCAGAGCAGTCTCACGTTAACTTCTCCAGCACAGAACTGCCAGCCTAAAACAAACCCCAAGCTTCTTCTGACAAAAGGAACATGAAAGAGACAGGTGTTTGGAGAGAGAACGCAGCGCTATTGTTGAAAGAACGTCTCCGTAACACAAACCCATGTCTTTATGAAACACTAAATCTGCCTTTAGTCTTCTTTTGTGCGGACGGAGCAGGACAATGTTCCGTCTAATCAGATTATTCAAATGTCTGCTGGCGGGACAAGAACCTCACATCTGCATATTCATAAAAGGTGTGCTAATATTGACTGTGGGATAGAGCGAGCTAAGTCTTACTCGAGAGCGAGGCTCATTCCACTAATTACCCACAAATCCCTCTGTTTCTGCGGCGTTCCAGCGACAAACAGAAGAGGAGGTTTGAGAGAGACAGTTATAGTGTTGACATAAAAGAATTTGTTCTGAGCGTCTTCTTACACAAGTTTTGGGATTTATAAAATTGGTTACTGAAGTTTTCAGTAAAAGAAGCATCAGACGTTTTAGAATTGTATTACTCTAATATTTTTATCTAAAATTCTAATTCTAACTTGGTTGCAAGGTATGTATTTTTTCAAATGATTTCTGAGTATTTCTGAATGATATTAAAAGCATAAAGCGTAATCAAGCTCTGCTGTGGTCGTTTTAAGTTTTATTTATGTTACAGGTAAGCTTTTTTCACACAGGCTTGTGCTTTATCATTTTTTCAGTAAATTGTGTTTTAATTATTTTTTATTATTTGCTACTTTGGTTTTCTTGATTGTACCACTATCCATTTCTTACTGTAACTTTTAATTGGCAGTAATTAATCACCTTCATCTCGACTGCGCCTCATAGCGCTTGTCACTTTTGACTAGCTGTAGCAGCAACACTCACCAGCGCTGTTGTCAGTAACTACAAGAGTTTATCACTGTGAGAAAACAAAAGTTCTCAACATTTGTGAATGACATTTCTCTTTACAACTCAAACACGTTACATTCAGTAAACAGGGCTCAAAGAACCCAGGAGATGTATCACCTCTGACTGAGAATCTTACATTACATCACCAGCATCTGTCTGAGTGACAATGGCCCTCATTTATCAAAGTATATAAGGGCCAAAACAAGGAAGTCATCGGGATTTATCAACACTGACGTGAGCATACGATGCACTAACTTGAGAGGTTGTGTAAATGATACGCCAATTTCAAACAGTCACTAAAATGCTCTGGAAAACTATTTTTAGCTGCACAAATAGTTTTGCCCTTAATCTTTTTGACATTAGGGAAATATTGCAGTGGAATCATCTAATTGAGCCTAAACTATTGTCAGTAGAAAGGCATAAAATGTTTTTGTTGAGGCTGCGCCTTTTCACATTGTAAAACTCATTTCAAACCAAGCATAAATCAGCAAAACAAAGCTTTGAATAAACACATGCCGAATTCATAGGCTACAGGTCACAGCAGAACCAAAACTAGACTCACCAAAGCATGATTACAAAAAGACCTGACCTGGTCTGGTCTGGTCCGGTAGCCGTGCTCCGTGCGCTATTTCGGGGAAAGGTGATCCGGATTCGTCTGGGTCCGGTGGTCATTCACACTGTGACCAGGATATGCATGCGTATGTACGGACTCGACTCTTGCGATCGCAAGACCACGAGTTCTCAGGCTTCACGCTCAACTTGGGAGTTTACACGATCACTGACACATGCTTAAGTAAACAAAGAACACTTGAGTCGAGTTTTGGGTTTATTTCACGTCAATTCATCTTTTGTTTGATTTTACGTGGAGAAGCACGGGACGTTTATTTACATCCTGTGTCGAGCATATTGACGTTATTTGAAAACCACCGGATTCACTTAACCCGCGCTCGCTTGGTTTTCTATTTGCCTGTCTTGTTTTCACAATTTCACCAAAAAGGGCTCCGGAGCGCTCCGGCTAAATTCCTTCCGGACGACCGGAGAAAGCCTCGTGGCACACCAGATTCCGTTTACTTTTCAAGAAACGGAAAGCCTCCGTACACAGGACTGGATGCGTGTGAGCCCGGTGTTACAGCTCTGAGGCTGTGCAGGTTAACTTGTACTTCAAGATTCCTTTTTATCAGCTTTGCAGGCAAATGTATGAAAGTTTTGCTTTACATAAGCTCATGTGAGTATTTTCTAAAATTGAAAATCAGAAGAAAAAAAAACACATTAGCACAAAGGTCGAGTGACCTTTTGCACCAGTTTTTTTTCTTTTTTTCCGACCCTTTTCACACTGTGGCTATGCTAGCTCTGGTTTACTTGATACCTGTGGATAGTTCCCTCTTGTCCCGTTCATTCCTTTTGGGGAATTTGCCGAGATGTGCTAATATTAATTAATATTTAACAATTCAAAGCACTGAGCGGATTTCAAATAGATAACCACTGGCAACAAGTTTGGCGCAATGCTAAATGCTAACAAATAAATTAACACAAATATAAAGCAGACAGTTTGATAAAAAATACATGACATCCTAGGCCAAGTGTTTTTGTATAAAGCTAGTTCAGTTTGTAGAGTTATTTAACATTAATAAATAAATTAAATACAGGTTAACATTAGCTTCAGAGACAAAACTGCACATTTTATAGACCCCTTGCATGTTAGTAAACATTGTGTCAAATTCTGGTGGGCGGAGCTTAGCCAGAGGCAAAAGACAACGTTACCTCCATTTAAACCAGTGTAAACTAGCTTGCAGAAAAAAACAGAAAAGTAATTCTGGGACAAATGGCCAGGATATGTATCGTAACTTACTCTGTGTGACCTGACACAGATTTTGGTGAATTACTTCTGACGGATGGAAGCATTTGTCTGAGTTTGTGTGGTTCGTCTTGGATCAGGATCTGCTCTTTCACGAGTCTGAAGAGGTGATTTTTACATTTGTTTCAGGTTCGTTTTACTTTGCTAAACCTAGTAGTGGCTCAAATGCTGTCCTTTTACAGTTCATTCGTGTCTTAAAGCTAATGCTAAATATGCTAATGTGTGCACCTCCCATTATTAGTGCTTCAGAGACACAACATTTAATAGTAATTATTTGAGGATTAATTTAAGTTAGTCCAACAATATTGGTAGCTTGTAGCTTTGAAAATCTGTTAGCTTATGTCAAAGGCTTTGCTAAAGTAGAAAGTAAGGGTCTTGTGTGTAAAAATTGAATGGTTGACAACAGGACAGTTTTGGCTAGAATTCTAAACAAAACAGATCAGTTTGAACATGAAACTGCACCTGCACGGCTAGGTAGCTCAGGCTAACATTTGACACAGATGTCTTAGTCACAGTTCACAACAAAACGACATTTTAACCACAATAAAACCTCAAACTTTTAATGCATCGGCTATGAATTTTTGTCTTTTTTTGCCTCCAGCTGGAGCTGTGACGTCACCGTGACGTTGCATGAAAAGGGTCTATAAACACATGGTGAAGTATTTACCTCGTATGTGAAGCTCTGAACTCGCTGCAAACGATTGTCTGACTGTCACTTGTTGTCCAGTTTGTGTCAAGTAATTATTTGAATTAGTTTACGTCATTTGAGCGAGCCTTCCGAGGAAATGAATTCACCGGAAACAACTGATCCACTGGTATATTCACACCGGAACTAGCCAAGCCGCAGCAACGTGAAAAGGGCCTATTGTTCAGACTCTACTTTAATTTAAAACGACTCAAAGTTGCAGAAATATTAACAGCAGCTCTGTTCAGTTACATCAGAGACATGTACTTTCATACAAAACACTAAAACAAGCCCTTTCAAAATCATAAGAAGTATATTATTGACAATGTACGTAATGTTATATTTTCCAAAGTGATACATTCATAGACAGGAATGCAGTTAATAAAGTTTAAGATTTTGTTTTTGCAGTATTATATGCTTCATTGTTACATTTTTACGTCTTATGTCCGAGCTCGGTGCATGGCCAATAAGGGCTTTCAGTGCTCATCTTCTTTGTGAGCGTCAGATTGTTTTCCTGTGAGAACGCACTTAAACACCAGGACAGCCAGATCGCTCACATAAACCGAGGGTCTGGAGTTCATCAGTGCACTCAGCTTTTGCCGAGGAACTTTTCATTTCAGATCCAGACATAAGAGAGACCATTGTCGTTTCTACCGATGGAGAATCAGAGTATGAGGTAGGCACAGGAAGAAAGTTATCCAGCTATTTTATTTTTTTAATTCTGCACAATAGCTGGAATCTCATGTATGGCGTCTATTTTTTCTTTTAAATTTGTCTGCCTAAGTTTCTTTTGCAT
This sequence comes from Mugilogobius chulae, assembly GCA_038363315.1. Taxonomy (NCBI): domain Eukaryota; kingdom Metazoa; phylum Chordata; class Actinopteri; order Gobiiformes; family Gobiidae; genus Mugilogobius; species Mugilogobius chulae. Next base: position 12,864,480 of record CM076398.1, on the reverse strand, counting down.
TGAGGCCCAGTTTTTATGTATTCATCGTCACCATTATCTTCTGATGACTCCCACTCAGCTGCTGACTCTACAGGTTGTTCTTCCTCCATCTTTTTCATCAGAGTTTGTTTTCACTCAGAAATCATCTGGTCTGCTGCTTCTTTAGCTGGGCACGGCATCTTTTTGGTCTTTTGCAGTTTTCTTTTCTTTGGCATTCTTCCTCTTCTGGCCACTTCCTCTTCTTTATTTTTATTTTCCCGTGATGCGTGTCACCCTTTATAAAGGCCTCTCTCTTTTTGCATAAATCTTGGTAGTTGTCACCAATCATTAAAATCTTTGCTTTCTTTGTTCTTCTTTTCTCTTTAGTTTACATTAATCCACCCAATTTCATTCATTAGATCTGGGCCTCTGACACATTCATTAACTCTATTTCACCCTGGATGGACTCTGACAGACACAAAAAGAAAGTATTAGAATGTTTATCGATTGGATGTTCTTTGGCGGTCAGACTCCGGCGGAGATGAGGCGATGATATATGAGCTGATATGTTGGGAGTTAGAGACATCTCCCCCCAAAAGTGAGCCCGGTGTCTGAGACGCACAACTGCCTGGGACATGAGCGGTGAGTGAGAGACACGACCGCCTTCAGGACTGAAATGCACCGGAACAGAAGTTAGAGCCATTAAGTGAATGGTGGAAATGAAAAAAATCACCAATTGCTTTCCAACGGGGTTCAAGTGAGACATAGGAAACTAAACACTTTGACTGATAGAGTAAAGTCAGAAAAAGGAGCAGAGTGGTTCTCTTAGTGGTTCTCTAGATGGAAGCACACCTGTGGAACAAAGGACAAGCTACAGTTTACAGGAACCACCACCAAATCAAATCAAATCAAATCAAACTTTATTTATAAAGCGCTTTTCATACATAAAATGTAACACAAAGTGCTTTACAGTGCATTAAAAACAATCCCGCTTGCCGCCACCCCCCACCCCTAAGACAATCCCCATACATGTACACACCCTCTACCCCTCCTCCCCACCATACACCCACCCCCCACCCCCTTCCCAACACACGCACACACACGCCCCCACACACACACTCCCAAACACTAAAATACATTCACATACATTAGGCCGGGTACAGATGGACCAAAGAAAGCATCATCAGAGGAGCTGTCTGCACCAGGAGCAGAGCCACCTGCAGCCACAGGGCACCAGCCCAGGGCCCAGAGAGGAGATGAGGTCAAGACCAAACCTCCAGGGCCCACGAGCCAGAGCCCAGCAGCCACAGCCGACCACAGCTCCTGGTGCAGAGGCTCCTCAGAGGAAACACTGGGAAACCTAAACGTGATAAGAAAATTAAAATAAATAAAAAGGTAAATACAAGCAAGAGCTAAATTTAAGAAACACAATATCTGACACTAGTTATAAATAAATAAATATAATAAATAACTAAATAAATACATATTAAACAATAAATACTAATCAAAAGCTAAGCTAAAAGATGGGTCTTGAGCCTGCTCTTAAAAACCTGAATGTTCTCTGCGGCCCTGAGGTCCTCCGGCAGACTGTTCCATAGACGGGGGCCGTAAAACTGGAAAGATGCCTCGCCGTGAGTGTGTGTCCTGACTTTGGGAATGACTAGGAGCCTGCTGCCGGAGGAGCGCAGGGTCCGCGAGGGTTCATAAGGTAAAAGCAGTTCTGAAAGATAAGAAGGCCCAAGACCATTAAGACACTTAAAAACCAGTAAAAGAACTTTAAAATCGATCCTAAAACACACAGGGAGCCAATGCAGCGATTTTAAAACCGGTGTAATGTGGTCCCGCCCCCTGGTCTTAGTCAGGACACGAGCTGCTGAATTTTGTAATAATTGTAAACCTGAAATAGACTTTTTGGGAAGACCAGAGAGCAGGGCAGAGATTTGCTTGACTTACTAAGAATGAAAAAAATGGAGGACAGCCTAGGGCGAACGTAGGAGGCGTAAGCAGAGGAAGACCATCAACCTAACTGCTGTAGGACGGCAGTAGAAATACCCGGGTTGGTTGCTGTAGTGGGAGCCCCCATTCTAAACGAGTGACCGGAATAGTGTTGACGGGACAGAATACACAGGTACAGAGTGGATTTAAATGTTTTCTGAACCAAGGAGCGGACATACTAGGATGACCTTTCGAGGTTAAAAATAAAGAGAGATGAGCAGAACCCATTTTTGATCTGATGACAGCTAATTTAAGCATTGCCCTGTAAGGACAAAAGCGGGAGTCTATGCGGGCTACTGCGATGTTGCAAGCGTCTTTGCCTTTAGATTTTTTCGGAATTAGATTGTAGTGATCAGGGTTGAAAATTAGGTCATAAAAGGCTTGGTCTTCAGAAGGTTTAAATAATTTGGATGGGAGGTGAATTCTCCAAGTCTTAGAAAACCGTAGAAGGCCAGAAGAAGCAGTTGGATTGTAGCATTTACAAATGAAATTAATTCCAGCTAGTAAGCTCTTAATGTAAGGCAACTTGAGCTTACGAATCAAAACAGTGTGTTCAAAAGGCTATGACTGTGTTGAGTTTGACAGGGATCAGTGGACTGCAATGGGCTCAAAAAATGTTTTTAAATGACAGCCATGTGAAATTGTAAGCAGGCCCGGCCCAGCCTATACGCAGACTAAGCGGCTGCTTAGGGCCCCGTGACCACCAGGGGGCCCCCACGAGCACATTAACATTTTTTGAAAACTTATTAGTTGAAAGCTTTTTTGGAAACTATTATGTATGCATGTGTTCACACGTGGTTAAATAGTCCTATAAAATTATGACAATCGTTTGTTTCCAGAATATTTGCTGCTGTATTGTTTTTGAGTCGGGCAGTAGAAGGGCAGCTCCATGTTTACAGCGGAGGGCCCCGGTCTGACTGAGGTGCGCTGCGCTCCGGGGCTCTGCTCTGCAGCGGAGATCAGGTGCTCTACAAGTTGTTAGAATAAACCAGTGGCGTAGCCAGAAATTAGATTTTGAGTGTGCCTCCAAAAATGTAGGTGTGCCCAAAAAACTGACCGAAATTGTAATGTTTATATTGTTTTTTTTTCTCCACATAAAATCCAGAATATAGCTTTTCTGGCTCAATTTGTTGAATTCTTTTCTAATATAGAGAGTAAACTGTGAGTAGTATTGCAAAGCATTGATACATTGAAAGTTTGAGCATAAATGTCCACTGTAGTCTGGGGGGTTTGGGGGCCCTCCCCCAAGAAAATTTAGAAAAAACAGGTGTAATTTCCTGTAATTTGGTGAGTTTTAGACTTGTTTTTGTTGATTCAGATAACCTGAAGTGAATAGTCTTATTATTAAACTGTCAGCAGGTCAGCAAGATTGCATTTGGTTCCCCCTGGTGGTTGGTAGCTCTGAAGGCAGGAGGGTCTAAAAATCTGAAAACTAGATGTAGCTTGCTTTAATCTGGGGGAATTTTAGACCAACAAATGGGATATTTTAGTTAATGTATGTGTTATTTGTCCCATCATACAGTATAGACCAAAAGTTTGGACACACTTTCTCATTCAAAGACTTTTTTTTTTTTTCATGACTATGAACATTGTAGATTCACACTGAACTTTTGGTCTGTACTGTACGTTTACACTTCTCACCAAGATTCAATTGAGTTTTTGTGCATTTCTATTTTATATTTAGTGTATTTCTCAGTGGGGCTCCAGCCCTTTGTGTCCCCCGGCTCTTTCTCCAAAGCTCCGCCCCTGCTCTCTCTCTCTTTCCAGTGCGCACCAAACAGACAGAGGAGCTGCACCTCACACTCAACCTGTCGACAGTCACAAGCTTTAAAGTCTGAAATTTTAGTCAGAAGAGATAACCTCATGCTTTGTGTGTTTAAAATAGGCAAAATCCAACTTCAAAGTCTAGAGAAATGCGCCGTATTTCGCCGCGGTAAATACGTCGTGGTAAATTACGTGATTAAGAGACGTATGAGTTCATCTGCTGTTTATGCTCGTAACTTTGTGAATATTTCTCATATTGACGCGAAATAAAGACTGGCTAACTGCTTATGAGACGTAGAACATCCTTTGGGGTTACCAAAGTACCCAGAGTGTTTGATTTCCCGGTATTTGCTGTTAATGATCAGACCAATGTGCAGACGTCTGTCACATCAGCGGCTGGGGCTGGTGCTCCTCTCATCACCGTGCGCTCTCCACACGTCTAGGCCTACGTGTGGAGAGCGCACGGGCCTGTAGTACAGCCAGTACGGCCGGGTGTGTGCTCCCTGCTGCCTCTCTTCACACGTCTACAGCCGCATGCCTGTCGTACAGTCGGGTCTGAGCTCCCTGCTGCCTCTCCTTTCCTCGTCTCACATGACGGCTGCCGTCTTGTGTGCGTAATTGGAGTTTCGGAAACTAGCGGACATCAGAAAAGAGAGACGAGGACTGGAGGCAACACGGACAGAAAGTAGGCTACCCCAGTGGTGACTATGCGTGTATGAATACGTTTTTATTAAAATAAAAATGAAAAAAAAAAAAAAACACTGATATTTTTGGCTGTGCCAGCTCCAGATTTGGTCGGCACTGGCACACCCTGGCACACCCGTGGCTACGCCTATGGAATAAACGTAAGCTAAAACTTTTATTCTGTTCTGGAGAATGCTTCAAGATCATTGGAGGAAGGACCAGAAGATTGTTTAAGTGAAAGATAGTTGAAAGAAGATTTGAAAAACTGAGCATGATGGAATTACTTGCCAAGTTGCCAGATAAAGAGCTGGGACATTTGTTTCTTCATTAAATGCACAAAGGAGAGACATGAAGACAACACGGTGAGTGTTTTATACTAAACTTGCTGTGTTTGTGCGTTGTTTTTACGAGTAGGGCTAAGTTGTGCTTTCTGTTTGGAGCTTAATGAAACTGTCTGGTCAACAGCACGAAATTAAAGACTCTACGAACATAAACGATTCCATAAACATGTTCTACAAGGTCTAAGCTTTTAGACAGTTTTATTTTTTGACAATCCGCCTAGTATTGGCGACGTTATGATCAGAACAGATGAGGAATCAATACGTGAACACATTTAATAGCGCGAAATACGGCGGCGAACCGCGGCGCATTTGTCGGAACAGATCAGCTACATTCTCATAAAAGAAACACAACACATGAGTCCAGGAGTCTGCACAAAGGTTTTAGTCAGGATTGTTGTTTGAGACGTGTTTCACTGTACAGTGTGAGGCTGCAACTCAGAAAAAGACTGAACCAAAGAGTTAGACTGCAGCCCTGGCACCTGCAGTGACACACCTGCAGTCTCATGTCTCTCTGCTGAGAGAATCACTGACCCTAATAGAGCTATTTCCACAAGTTTAAAGGCTATTGGTTATGCAATAAACAACTGTTTTTGTTGATTTTTAAGATAAACTGCTGAAAAATAAGATAGATTACCTAAACATAGTCCAAATTGCAGGAAATTACATCTATTTTAGTCTAAATCTCCTGAGGAGGGCCCAGACCCTGCCTCTGGCTATATCCAGCCCTTTTCTACAAATCAGCAGTAACACAGGCTGCACACATTGAAAATCTTAGTTACCTAATGTAACTGTAGCTCTATGAGTATGTGCGCAGCCCTCTAAGGGCTATGTGATGAGGGCAGGGTATGTTTTGCAATGTGCCGCTGAAGTGGCAAGGGCCCCAAAGTCAAATTCTGCTTAGGGCCCCTGAAGGCTGGCCGGCCCTGATTGTAAGTCTCGATGGTGGGGCGGATGCAGTAGTCTGCAGTGGCTAAGAGTGGTTGGAGTGAGCCTTTGACTAGTTCAGAGCTAGATTCTCTGACAAAGGACCGGCGCTGAGACAGAGGCGATGGAACATCTGAAATTTTGAGCAAGAGAGAGCATAAGCAGCTGCATTTAAATTGCCTGGAACATGACAGGCTGTAAAAACAAAATTGTAATTTACAGAAAGCCAGCCATGCAGCAAATGTAGGGCATTGGAGATTTGGAAGCTGAGCGAAGGGTTCTTCGACACCTAATTGTCACAGTACGCAGCTATAGAGGGCACGCCTGTAGAAAGAGCCGCAGCTCATAGACACAAACAATGGATACAAGTCAAAAAAGCTCTGTTGTCAGCCATCTACAAGAGTTTATCTGTGCAAAAACAAAAGTTGTGCTGCTAAGTCAACATTTGTGAATAAAATTCGACCTTATGACCCTTAAAAATTACATTCAGGTGAAAAAACGGTGAGAAAAACCATCTCAAGCTTCAGGAGACAGACGTCTGTCAGACCAGTTCACACCTGCTGGAAACAGTTAGCTCTCGTCCTATTTCGAGGTTTTATTCAAAGAAGTATTCCCATGTAACCAGACGGAGAGCGGGTCTTTCTGCATAACGCAGGGCGGAAAGTGACGTTGACCGAAAATCCCTCTGTTCTTCCAACACAGTCTCACTAGATGGTGTACTTTTACCACGACGCAAAAACAGCGTATTTGCACTACGACTTCACAGCTATTTTTAGTACTTATGTTACGCCGTACATTTAGCACGATATGAAAAAGAGTAAAAATGACACGAGATTTCACAGCGTCAAAAAAACACGAGTTTTAATTGAAGCCACGTGGGGACGTTTTCTTCAAGTGAAACGGGTAAGTTCAGGCATAAAGTTACTAAAATTGGTAAGATTAGGTCTGGGGCTTGAGGCAGGTTAAGATTAGAATCAGGATGTCATGAATATTCATTAATAAGAACACGTCTTAACCATCATTCAAATGAATGGGGACTGTGACACGTACTATAATTACGCAGGACGGCCGTGAACTCGTGCTAATCATACCTCATTTACATATTGTGTAATGTCGTGGTAAATGTACGCTTTCTTGTGAGATTGGGCTCGTTCTTTTTCTACACCAAAGGTGGCCTCAGAGTTAACATGCGATGGCATTAGGGACTATTTCGCAAAGCGCTGAGGATTCGCTGACAGGGAAGGAGTGAGGCCACGATTCCAACAAAAGGAAATCCAGAAGATGAAGCACAGTGGGCAAACCAACAGAGTTAAGTAAAATACTGTATAGCAAAGAGTCTCAGAAACTGTATTAAACAGGCAGGGGCGCTCCTACAACCAAATGTTAAACGAATTGCAAAATAAAATTTAGACTGCCACTTCATGCCGAAAAGATGCCATCGAGAAGGATGGATAGGCGCAACTTTGTAGGCGTCAACAATGTCAGCTTTAGCGAGCCAAGCGCTTTTGCCTGTCCACTGTGGCATAATAAAAGGCTAGGAACAGTGTCAGCGTGAAGTGCGGAGTGATCAACAATAAGGCCCTTTTTTCTGAAATACTTCCTAGTAGCGACGGGGGTTAATGCGGAAAGTCTGAAAAGGAGGAGAGTTGAATAGACCTATGATGTGACCTTTAGCTAGCACCTTTTGCATGAGCGGAGACACAATATCACTCTCTCGCAAGGCGGACTGAAGGTTACGATACAAGTATGAGGACGAGGGCAGGGAGACGACACCAACGCACAAACCCTGGGGCAGGCCAGTGAGGAGAAAATTAACACACATTCTGTCAGGATGAATACTTAAAAGCTACAGCCAACTCAAGAACTACAGTATGTGGAGAAAGGCACAATTAGAAGTTAAAGTTGCTTCAAGTTATTAAGATGGGCATGTTGTTGAATACCTCTGTGCAACAGGAGGAGCACGGGACAGCCTGAATCAGCATGATAAGAATATCTTCATCAAGGACAGACCAGTTGAGCCGCAAGTTGAGAATGAAATGAGAGCCGCAGATTTAGAAGCAAGGTTGGTAGAGGTGAAACGTGTTGCGGCCATATTGCAACATAAAACTTTGAACGGCAGTTATGTTAATTTAGTTTAACTCATCTTTACAATTTTCAAGTCAGATAGGAAAGTGGCTCACTCGCCGCAATCTTTAAATCCTCCCATCCTCGTCTGACTTGTCCATAAGGGAAATTTTAGTTGCAACATACCCACCTCTGTAACGCTGGTTTGTGAAGGCATTGCCAGTGGGTTTTTGGTCTGCTTGACGTCTGTAGGCTTTTTGGACGGTGTTGGTTCTCTGCCTCCTTTTGCGGCTCCAATTGCGTCAGATGTTTCATCTTTCTTCCAAGTCTTAAACGTGACCATATCTTGCCTCAATCTCAAAATTTGTATGAAAAATTTGACACAAAGCACTGATACGTAACATCTGGTAACGAACATACAGCAGAACTTCAGCACTCTCTGGGTTCAACAGAGTGACAAAGAAAACTAACATTAGACATTATGAGTTCTCATGTTTACGACTCCAGTGTCCTAGCTGTTCTTTTAACAAAATACTGTTGTTATATCACTTTGTAACTCATATGACACAGTAAATTCATCATAAATACAAATACAGTGTATGTGTGATAAAGGCATCCAAACGTCATACATATTTTTGATGTTCTTTAATCAATAAACACATTTACACCCAGAACAGATGGAGCGCCATTTCACAAGGAGCAGAGCACTAATTTATTTTAGCTTTGGTATCATTCATTAGCAAGGTTTATTTTTATCGCTGAACAGAAAATACACCCACTGACATCATCAAAGCCTGAAGTGACAGGTTTTAGAGGTCTTATGGTTTTAACTTAATTTGGTAGATTCAAATAAACAATACTTTCTTGCTCATAATAGCCTGTTTTTGTGTCGTTGTAAATGTTCTTGTGAGACTGTGTTGGTAGCCCAAGACAAAGTAAATTAAGTTTACCTTACCTTACTAAATTGGTATTAAAAAAAAAAAACACTAAAGAAATAGTTACTGCTATGTTAAGTTGTTTTTATATAAGTTACTAGTACTTAGTGATTGTTAATGATACTTTGGTGGTACTTGTAGTGATAACTAATGGAATACAGTGGTCCCTCGTTTTTCACGGGGGTTACGTTCCAAAAATAACCCGTGAAAAGCGAAACCCGCGAAGTAGTGATCTTCATTGTTTACCAGTAATTTCAGTTGATAACCTGCCTGGTTCTGATGTTTAGTGTCATTTGTACATGTAATACAGTGCGAGTCTTTTATGTGACCTTAAAGAGGGACGGTGCTGCACGCGTTCGCATGCTCTGCTTTTGACACGTTGCCATGCAGTGCCGCGCCTCCAATACGCACATAACGCAGAGCGCGTAGGGCATCACCTGCTCTGGGGGCACAAAGCCGAGCTGTGCCGTCCCGCTGCTGAACTCATGAGTGACAGAAAAGTCTGGTCATGTGAGTGATGATTCTTAACACACAGCGCAAAATCAAAGACTCTAGAAACCGTTTCGAAACAGAAACGTGTTCTATGACTCGTAACTCTTAGCCAATCTTTATTTTGTGTCAATAGGACACATATTGGGCAAGTTACGAGGAGAAACAGCAGCTGAAATAAGACGGCTGCACATTTGATCACGCAAATTACCGCGGCGAAAGACGGCGGATTTTGACACATTTGTGCTCAGCCACGGATCACACGGACTCCAGAGCAAACACGATCATCCGGACTCTAGCGAAGTCACAACACGCTCCTCAAACACATCTCTGAACTACACAAATGACGTTCCAGCGTGAACAAACTTATCATCGTAACTACGAGCTCAAAGAGTCAAATCCTCACCTGGAGAAACGTCCAAGCGTCAGGTCAGCTTCCCCTGCATGATCCAAACTGTCTACAGTTTTCTAAAAGAGCCTCTGTGCTGTTGTCTGTGAATGCTGCGATGTGATACGGTCCAAACAGTGAGTTTGAGAGAAGAGCACGCTTACAGCGCACGTCTATAGGACCAAAGCACTGTAAAAAAAAAGCAAAATTGCACTAAAAAAATCCGCGAAGCCGCGAATAGTGAACCGCGATAGAGCGAGGGACCACTGTACTGGCATATTTATTAATACTTATGATGGTACCTTTTGCAATAACTACTGATACTTAGAATGGTACCTTCATAGTGTTGATTATTATATTAACTAAGTGAAGTACCAGTATGTATACAGAGATTGTTTCACACTGGTAGTTAGTGTAACATAACTACCAGTGTAACATATTGGTACACTGGTAGTTAGTGTTAGCGTTAGTTTATTAACCGTAAATAACCAAGGTAAATACCAGTATTTTATAATATGTTTAGTTAGTGTAGTTAGTGTTAGTTAGCTAACCTGCTAAATGTTAAACACCAGTACATTTCTCTGTTAAGAAATGAAGGTTTGTTTCATACCTGTTCTGGCTGTCGTAATGATAAAAACGTGTCTCAATGTTTCTGATTCTTTTATTTTAATCTTTTTATCTTATTTTATAGAAGACACCACAATGCACACTAATATTATCACTACAAGAACCACAACCATCCCATTAACTATCTCTGTAATTGTGACTAAACATACTGCTAACTCAGGAGCTGCCTGCTCTTTACACCAGAAAAAGTGCTAGTTTAGCTGGCATAAAACTGTGTTAAAAGTCACCAACATTGCTTATAAACCTACATTATGTTTCCTGTAGAGCGCATATGCAGCCATACTAGCACTGTTAAACCACTGAACCCACGGAAACACTGGGACATCGTTAGCTGCCCATATAAAACTTCATCCATTTATTGTACACACGAGGTTTAGTAATTGTATATTTCTACAAAGTACTTTATTTTGACTGTCAAAATAAAGTACTTTAGAGCGTCTGCAGTGATGCGATCGCTGTATTGGACCGGTGTTTGTTCCAACCCTCACCTATGGACATGAACTTTGGGTAATGACCAAAAGGACAAGTGTTACGACCAATGGTGGGGAAGTAACAATAAAATAACCAGATGGAAATGGTTTACTAAAATTGAAAAATTATTTAATGACAAAATTAAGGTAAAAAGTGTAACAAAAAGTGTCCAAAATTGGGTTTATGATTTACAGAAAATAAAAGTAATAAATTGAAGACAAAAATTAGTTTACCAAAAAAAGAAAAGAATTAACCAATAGATCAAGTGCTCCAACTAATTACAAACTAAATTTAAAGAACAAAGTTTGCAATAATACTAAATGAGTGTCTCTACGAAAAATAATTAAACCAAGTTATGCTAGCACAAAATTAAGTACAAAAACAAAGAACAAAGAGACACATGGCAACGGGGCGAGCTGACATGGAGCCAGGGTCAGCCGCCACAAGCGGAGCGGGTCGAGGCCTCTTATGGGGAACGCTCAATCAGGTGTGGCACCGGGTTGGAGGAGCGAAGCGAGGTGAGCCAATCAATGGATCCCGGGAGTGGTCAACCAGCGCCCAATGACGAAGCTTCTTCCATTTGTACATGCACACATAACACAGAGAAAAACGGAGAGGCAAACAAAACGAGGGCCAAAGCCGTGGCCCGTAACACAAGATTGCGAATACAAGCAATCGAAATGAGTTTCCTCCACAGGGTGGCTGGGCGCTCCCTTAGAGATCGGGTGAGGAGCTGAGTAACACGGACAGAACTCAGAGTAGAGTCGCTGCTCCTCCAAATCGAGAAGAGTCAGCTGAGGTGGCTCGGGCATCTGTACCGGATGCCTCCTGGACAAAGTCTCCCTGGGGAGGTGTTCCGGGCATGTCCCACTGGGAGGAGGCCTGGAGGAAGACCCAGGACACGCTGGAGGGACTATGTCGCTGGACTGGCCTGGAAACGCCTCACTAAGAGCTGGTTAAGTCTGGGCCTCTCTGCTCAGACTGCTGCCTTCGCCACCCGACCCCAGATGAAGCAGAAGAAAATAGATGGATGGTATTTTATTTTTTATTATTCTCTTGTTTTATTACATGTCTCTATTTTCCTGGCTGTTCTTGAGCTGTGCTTTGTGGAACAAATAAAGTACATTTTAAGTGGAGACAATTAAGCAACTAAATATACATTTACAATAGAAATATTACCATAATAGGTGCCACTTTATACGTAGGTATTATAACACCGTATTACAAAGTGCTACAAATAAACACACATCCGTTAGCTTGCTCTAAATTAGCCTTGATTGATTGCAGAGCTCATTGTGGCCTTGACAAAGCCGCTCGCATCTCAATTAGCATTGTTAGCCTCATTTGAATGGTCTGAATTGAGCGTGCGGATATTTGTGCTGCCTGACAAAGGACGTGTTTATGTTTGAAGCCTGTTGTTGTAAATGAGCAGACTTTAGCCACACTATGCTAATCCGCCGTGAATCAGAGTGAATGGGTCTGCTGTCTTAGTCTCTTCTCGCTGCTTTGTTTTGTAATCCTCATCGACGACACGGTAATCCAGCGCTCGCCAGAACTTCTCTCCTCCAGCAGCAGCACAGTTTGTGTGCAGATGTTAACAAAGAGATTACACTTGTCCCAGTTCTCAGTCCAGCGCCGCTCCCTGGGTTTGTTCCAGTCAACAGCGAAGAAAACAGGGAAAAGGGTCAATCACTGTGAAATAAGTTTTAAAGAGTATGTCACAATGGGAATGAGGTTATTGTAAATGAATATGGCAGAGCTGTGGCCAAATGTGTAAGATCTCAGAACAGAATTTAATCTGATTGAGGTGAAAGCAATAATAGACATTAGGGCTGCACGATATTGAAAATTTCTGCGATATGCGATATGGGCTCTGAGATTGCGATATTCGATATTTTGCGATATTTATTTTTCACTTAAGAAATTCTCTGCATTTATTTTAAATCATTATTACACTATTAAAACAATGTGCATATAAACAGCACACGTTCTGTGGCTTGTAATTGCTTAATTATGTTATTAACTTATTTTCATGTTTTAGGATGCTTTTTTTCAAGGCTTAGTTGCTGGTAACTCTAAAAATCTGGCACCGCAGTTGCTACCTCTGGAGTTTACACACGTTTCACGTCTGTCTGTGAAGTGAAGATGAGCTTGTGCGTCGTATTAAATGTGCTGACAGGTCACAGTTTTATCGCAACTATTGTTTTGAGCGTTTTAAACCATCACGAGCCACAAGAGTCGTTCTTTTAGAGAAGAAGAAGACGAGAACGCAGCGCTAAACACACAGGTATTACACACACGCCTGCTTCACACACATAATTACAAGTACACACGCAGGACTTACTTTTGAGATGATGCTGAGGCAGAGAAAAGTTGAATTCAGTGGCGTTTAATCCATTTACTCCGTGGTTTATGGTTTGGTTGTGCTGTGTTGTTAGCAATAGATCCGTTGTTAGCAGCGATAATATGCTAACTCCACAGCTAACGTTAACCAAAGACATAGCATGCTGGAATCAAAACGCCACAGCCTGTGAATTTTCCTTTGATTTCGGATTCTAGCGTATCAGTTTGAGGAGTTTGAAGAGTAAAGAAACTTACGGTTGTCCTTGTGAGGTTGTTGGAAGCGGCTGCAGTTGTATTCCCCTCATGTAGCTTCTGTTTTGAGCCGTTGACATGATAGAAAACCACTTGTCTTGTAAAGAAATAGTCCAGGATTGTCAGGATGCAGTGGTTTAGGAAAAGGAGCTTGCTGCTTTCGTCTGAGCTCATCTTTCATCTGTTTACAGTAGTAGTTGCCATCATTCACTGCGGCTCGCTCTAGCTAGCTAAGCGGCAGCAGCAGATTTAAGGTGGCGCGCTTAAGGTGGCGCCGGAGTCAAACCACTCGCACTAAAACGGATAATAATGCATAAAAAATGTAAGAAATTATCGCACATCCTTGCGATATGGATATCGCACGTGTCAATATCGCGATATCGATATTTTTTCGATATATTGTGCAGCCCTAAAGGCATACTTAATAAAGAGATGAACACGTTAGAAAAAAAAGAGTACATTTATTTAAGTTAGTTTAAAAGGTTAAAATGTAGGCTACACGAGAGCAGCCTCTCTACTCAGTGTCCATCATGGTTCGGAACAGTCCAATCCGGGCGACGGGGGCGTGCCTGCACCGAACTGGCGACGACCCGTCCAAACTCCAACTTTCTTATACACTCCACCTGGGTAGCACAAAACAACAGGGCCAACATCGCGTGCAACAAAAAGCTACGGATGGATCAACATCCAAAGTTTAACAGAGCACCACTATACGTCCACTATACTCACCACACTCCTCGTCCTGCCGCTGCGTGTGGTTTGCGCGTGGTACTCTGCTCTCATCCGTGCGGGTCATCGGAGGCCACTCGTCGTCCTCGTCACGTTGCCCAGTCTCCCCCCTACGCAGTGGGCCGGCTTCCTCCGCAGTCCTATGCCGCACAACACACACACATGAGAACCACTACTCCGTGTCCCACTGCTGGTGGTCGGCTTCTCGGAGCGGTTCATCATCTGTCCTGCTCTCATACGCTTTGGCTCCACTCTCCATTTTCCTCCTCTCCGTTGATCCTCCTGTCGCCCCCAGCCAGCAACAGGCCACCGCCTCGGCCTCCTCGTTGCCCGCTCTTCCTCAGTCCTCTTGTCTGGTCCCCTGTGCGTCTCCCTATCCTCCCTTTGAACCCGCTCTCCACACCATGGTGCACTGATTAGATGCCACTTCTGATTGATAAGCGGTCACATGCTAAAAATTCAGGAGCTGGCTTGTTAAAACTAAACAGCAAAGTAAAATGTGGAAAACACACACAATACATGCATAACAAACTCTACCAGCTTGACCATCTCACAAGTATATATGGGCGACATTGGTTAGTGCTCTGGCCTCACAGCAAGAAGGTTTCTGAGTTTGACTTCCAGGCAGCTTGGAGTATTTTTTATGCATGTTCTCTGTGGAGTTTGCATGTTTGATTTGTTCAATATCTTTTCAAAAATGGCTAAACCATGAACAAATATTTGACATTCTGAGTCTATAAACATGATACTTCTCCTCACTTGTAATGGATCCAACTCGAACTGACTGATTTAAACCAAATACTCTTACTTCACACACAAGGTCAACAATCTACCTGTCTCACACATCTGGACAAACTCGATCACGTTTATGTGCAGACAGACGTTACGTTACATTGTATAGTCCCACTTTAGACTAAATGGATTCAAACTGCAGCAACTGATCCACTTGACCTCAACCTAAACACCATTGAGTTATCATGAGAACTAAATTATAGACCTTATGTGGGGGGTCCCACAAAATCAATGTTTGAATTTGATATATATATATTTTTATTAACAATCACAGACGCATTTGTTTGATAGAAACGTTTCAATAAATAAAGAATCAGGAGAAATGAATATTTCATTTACAGTTTGGTTTTAAGGTCTACTTTTACTATGATGTCACTGTGTTGAACAATTCATTAAGAGTCCCTGGTGTCAGAAAGTTTGAGAGCCCTGTCATAGAATATTGGACAGTTTAATTAGACTGTGTCGCTTTCCAAGATGGCCGACATAACTGCCATGGCAACAGAGCTCACACTGTCTCTAGGAGTTAATATTAAGCTTAAAACGTCTGTTCTGACCTCTGAATGAGTCGTGTCATGTGTGATCTGTACAGTCTCTGTGATCCACCACCACATCACTGACACATCTCTGACTCGTCACATTCAAACTCTAATGTTTGACATTTCATAGAAATCCTTTCTTTCTTTAGCTTCATAAATCTCCTTGGATCGGCAGCAGAACATGGAACATGCTGTGGGAGTGTTGGCCTTCAGACCCTGGAGCAGACCCTCGGCTCACACTGAATATCAATCCTGCCACAGACGCGTGCATAAGAACACTGCATCCACTCACCAGACTTCTGTTCACACATGTGCACCACACTAACCACTGAGCCACCAGTGTATCTGACCCACTAACACTGAGCCACCAGTGTATTCTGCACCAACTAAACCACTGAGCCACCAGTGTATCTACATCATGGCTAACCACTGAGCCACCAGTGGTATCTGCACTTAACCTCTGAGGCCACCAGTGTTCTACATCACTAACCACTGAGGGTGCCACTACCACTGAGCCACAGTATCTGCACCACTAACCACTGACCACCAGTATCTACCACTAACCTCACTGACATCACTATCACTGACCATGCTAACCAACCAGTCCAAATCTGCACTACTAACCACGTCCACCAGTCTATCTACACTGACTAAGGCCGACTGTCACCATCATCTGCACACTAACCACTGAGCCACCAGCTATCTGCACACTAACCACTTAGTGCCAACCAGTCTATCTGCACCACTAACAGTGAGCCACCAGTATCTGCACCACTAACTCTGAGAGTGTATCAACCAGAGGTTCTCAAACTTTTCAGCACTGGGGCACCTCTAAGTGTCTTTGCCTAAGCCGAGGCACCCTGACAATTTCACATAGTATTTACTTTAATTAGGGTGTTTTTTTACCTTTTTAAAACATGCACAGCTTATTCAGATTTATTGAAATTGCAATAAAAACCTCCACCAAACACCACAGGAAATTTGATTAAATTCAATGGATATTCTGTATTCTGAAATATTTTAAATTATTTTTTCCTAATACATGATGTGATTTTATTATATTATTAAAAAGGTATAAAATATGTCATGGGGCCCCAATCTAGGTCCGCCCTGTAAACCAGCTTCAGAACTTGTTTATATAGGTCAGTGGTTCAGTAGCTTCAGTGTGACCAGACTGTCCTGTGTGATCAGAGAAAACGCTGCTGTTCCCAAACTTTGTCAGGACAGGACTTCTGTTTTGCAAATGTAAAAGCTCCAAAGATCACTTTGACGATTTCCGCGATGCGCCGTTACACACGAGTTTCTAATCCGTATGTTTTATTTCACTATTTGTTTCGGACCTTTTCTCCGCAGATATATGACAGATTTGCACAAATGAAGCATCAATACAAGCTCCAATTTCGTAGAATATCGCGGGTGTTTGAAACCTTTATTAAAGACACAATCTGCTGCTATAAGCTCTGATATGACACAGTCACACGCAGCCTCTCTAAAGGAGGATGGGCGAGAGGAAAAAAGAAAAGCTGTCAGAACGCAAATGTTTCTGAGTGAGGCAAAAAGTGTTCGCAACTGCGGCACCCCATTTGAGGACCTCTGATTACACTAACCACTGAGCCACAGCACAGAGTTTTACTTTACACACACAGTTTTGTTGTGGCCCCAATTTTGGAGAATAAATCTTATTTTTTATACAGTATTTCTTTTCTTAGATGAACTTGCTCTGGAGCTTGTGTCTGCAGTTGTGTTCTCGATACATTTAAATGGACTAAGTAGTACATACAGATTTAGCCTAATGTTTTAAGAAAAGTGCTCAAGTGTCTCCTCTCCCACGTCCTGTTGGGAAGTGGAACTCTTTCAGATGCTGCTGGCCAGTGACTAAGGTTTGGACCCCTTCCTCTCCCAGGATTAAGCCTGTGCTGGTCCTGCAAGACGACACTGGCTCTATAGAGTTAATATCTGCAATTAGATCCATGTCAGCCCTGGTCACATTTACAGCCTGTCCATCCTCCTTCTCTGTCAGCTTTTTCTTTTTGGAGTTTTCCTTGCCGAGAAGAGGGTCTAAGGACAGGGATGCCCTGGACAACCCTGCATGTGGCGATTTGCTGTTGGATAATCTGCATTGACTTTTTGTGTCGATTTCTAATGTTTCGTCTGGTTTTGACCAATGACTGTTTTCTACTAATTCTTTATTATTCTATTTCTATTATAACCCACAAGTTTTAGAGGCGACCGTTGATTCATCATAATGGCTTTTTGTGTCTTTCCACAGTCGGACGAACAAAGACATTGTGCGGTTCAGAACTTGCAGATCCTTTGAGTACGATATTGGATTTGGTATTTATCTAAGCAGGAGTCAGGTGTAACACGAGACGTCTAATAGAACTCTTAACTGCGGTCCTAAACTGATCTGTGCTGGATCGTGTATCACATCCTCCGAGTCAAAATCACTTAAGAGGGAGTCCTAATCCGATGCACACCTTGTTCTACCGAGCCAAATGTTATTAGGCCAGCTTTACAACAACACTGTTTCTTTAACTTTCAATTTCAACGTCTTTGGAAATTCTGATTGGGCGGAACAATAGAAGGTG